>JAKSZT010005416.1:3259060-3275648 GCA_026826555.1 Tolypeutes matacus | reverse complement strand
TTTTTTTTTTTTTTTAATTGATGACTACCCTTGTGAGTTTTTGCTCTTGTAAATGAGACTTAGCCTGCAGTTGTGGGGTGCCTAAGGGTTGCCACCTGAGAGCCTCCTTGTTGCTCAAATGTGGCCTCTCTCTAAGCCAAACTCAGCATATGATTGCATTACCTTCCCCCCAACGTGGGACATGACTCCCAGGGATGAGCCTCCCTGGCAACGAGGGATTAATACCAAGTGCCAACTGGCAGCTTTTTGCAGTGGCAGTATCGTAGCCAATGAGGTTTATCCGAGGCACGATTATTGCTAATTGAAAACTTTTCCCAAGTGCCAACTGGCAACACAACTGGAAAAAGACCTTGAATAAAAGGGGGAAACGGTAAAGACAAATGAGTTCAAGTGGCTAAGAGACTTCAAAGAGAGTCGGGAGGTCATCCCAGAGGTAACTCTTACGCACACCTCAGTAGGAGCTCATAGAACATCTAAGTGCCTATCACCCCACTCAGTGGGGTTCCTGAGAGCTCCGGAGACACCCTGGTCTTATATAAGGGGGGATAGCCCCAGAGACTGATGCCTTATCAGTGGGTTCTATTTTGGAATCTGTGCTCCTGAGAGTGACAGAATTAGACTCAAATAAGTCCTCCCTGCACATGGTTCACCAGTCCCTTCTATTCAAACCTACATGTGATGCTGGAGTTTCTTAGGTATACTTCCAGAGACTGGAGCCTCCCACCTACCTATGTGCCAGGTGTGCATGAAATCTAGGTGGAGCTGCAACTCCTACCCTACAGCTCAATGGACTCATCCAAGTCACCTGGTGAGGAGACAACGATGGGAAATGGCCATCCCAGGGAATGGAGAGGGCCTGCATCTGCAGGCAGGATCATCCCACCCACCATATCCATGGGATATAAGCCCTCTCTCACTTGGAGTTGGAGTGGACATCACCATCCCAGTCGCCTCTGGATTGGGGGAAGAACCATGGACTAGAGTGGACTTGATGGTATTCTCTTGCTCACATATGGTGATTCTTGCAATGCAAGAAATTATAACAATGAGGTGGAGCCAGTGGCCACTTGACAGTTTTTTGGGTAGGGAGGGGATGAGCAGTTGAAATACAGGGGCTTCTTTGGGAGTTGGAGGTTGTCCTGAGTACTGTTGTGGCAATGGATGTAGGCCATTTTAAATCAGCACACACCACTCAGAACTGAGTGGGAGAGAGTGTGGTCTACAGTGTGAACCGTGGTCTATGGTTGGTGGCAAGGCTCCAGGAGGTGTAAGTTCATTGAGGTTGGTGGGCCACACTATGGGAGATGTTTGTGTTGGATGTGGTGGGAGGTGTGGGAGGTGGGCAACATGGGAATCCGAGTGGGTTCCGTATAATATTTTAGGTAATCTAAGCACCTCTTAAAATATGTGTATATATATACATAAAAAATAACATTTTTGTAAGCAAATACACATATATGCATATATATTTATATATCATTTTACAAATGTTTGTATGTATTGTGAGAATTTTGATTTTTACCCATAATAAAAAAAAAAAAAATGGGCAATATGTGGGAATTCCCTATATTTTGAAGGTAACTTTTCTGTAATATAAAACTTCTTTAAAAATAAAGTTTATAAACATGGGCAAAAGACTCGAATAGACATCTTTCCAAAGAAGATATACAAATGATCAGAAAGCACATGTAAAGATGCTCAAAATCATTAGCCATCAGAGAAATGCAAATCAAAACCACAATGAGATACCATTTCTCACCCATTAGAATAGTTGCTATTAAAAAACAGAAAATAACCAGTGTTGGAGAGGATGCAGAGGACTAGGAACACTCATTCATTGCTGGTGGCAACATAAAATGGTGCAGCTGCTGTGGAAGACAGTTTGGTGGCTCCTCAGAAAGATAAGTATTGAACTATATGACCCAGCAATCTCACTATTAGATATATACCCAAAAGAATTGAAAGCAGGGATTTAAATATTTACACAACGATGTTTATAGCAGCATTATTCACAATTGCCAAAAGATGGAAGCAACCCAGGTGGTCCATCAACCAATGAATGGATAAATAAAATGTGGTATATATGTATGATGGAATATTATTCAGCTGTAAAAAAGAATGAAGTCCTGATACATGTGACAAGATGGATGAGTCTTAAAGATATTATTGTGTGAAATAAGCAAGACAGAAGAGGACAAATATTGTATGATCTCACTGATTTGAAATAATTAGAATAAGCAAACTCATAAAGTCAGATTCTAGAATTTAGGTTACCAGGGGATGGGATGAGGATAAGGAATAGGAAGTTAAGTTTTTATTTTTGGAAGTTAAGGTTTAAAATGTACAGGTTCCTATTTGGAATGATGGAAATGTATTGTTAATTGATGGTGGTGACGGCAGCACAACATTGTGAATGTAATTTAGAGTACTGAATTATATATTTGAATATGGTTAACGGGAAACTTTAGGTTGTACACATGTTACTAGAATAAATTTTTTTAAAAAATCCATGGAACTATACAACACAAAGAGTGAACCCGATGTTAAACCATGGACTATCGTTAATAGTACAATTATAAAAATGTGCTACCAATAATTGTTACAAATGTTACACACCAATGCAAGGTGTTAGTAATATGGTGGTACATGGGAATCCTGTATTTTATGCATGTTTGTTCTATAATCCTACAACATCTCTAATAAGAAACAATATATAGTTTACTAAAAAGGATGTACTTTCTACATTTTTAGTGCTGTCCACAGGCAACCTCCCCCTTTTCTGAGAACCATCCTTCATATCACAAAGGCCCCAGTTCACCTTTTTACTGTTGGATTATATCTGCTGATTGTACACCTGACCCATACCAGACCAAATTCTGTTTTTTAGTAATTTGAAATTGAGATTTGGATATTCCAGTCTGTTTCCACTGGTGTCTTGAATATAATGTAACTCAGGAACTGAGTCTATGGTTGTGTATATCTTCAGCCATGTACATCAGGAAGCAAAGCTCTGGGTCTACAGAGAGAAAAGAATGAAGCACATCTATAGAGTGAGGAGCTGACAGAAACCATGTGTCCCCAGAAGGTTCCTGATGACTAGTTCCAAGTTCTAATCCAGACACTGGGGCCCATGAGACACCCGTTTCTTTTAAATAATTCTTTGTCCTCTGAACTGTTCTGACAGGCTTACTCTTACTTGCAACCCCTTAGATCTTCTATTTGAAACTCAAAGAGCTATTTCTAAGAAAAGTACAACATTATCATGCTCATTGTGAGGTGCTTGAGCATTTGTGGCAGGCAGCAGATATGACAAACTGATGCTTAAAATGTTTCCTTATTCTCTTGGGCAAACATCATGGAAAATAATTTGGGGAAGGTTCATTTGGATTTAAAATGTATCTGTTCTGTGCAGATATTTCCTTGATGTTAGAGTTAAAAAATCTCATCAAAAGATTATGGGAGGGAAGCGGCTGTTGCTCAATCAGTAGGGCTCCCGTTTACCATGTGGAAGGCCCCGGGTTCGGTTCCCGGGGCGTCCTGGTGAAGGCAAGCCCGCCTGCATGGCGTGGTTAGCTGACCCAGCGAGCACAAGCAGCAAGGGGGGGATAAATGAATAAATAAATAGAATCTTAAAAAAAAAAAAAAAAAAAAAAAGATTATGGGAAACCACTTTCCTTGTAAGATGATTCTTTGGAATTAAAGTTTGGTTCTATTGCCAAAGAGAATATAGAGAACATTATTTGGAAGAAATTTTGTAGTAAAATATCTTCCTGTTAATTCCAAAACGAGTTGTCAGGCATTTTATCCCATTGTCATCAACATCAATTTGTAAAGCTGTTTTATCTGCACTTTTAGCTATGAGGAGAAATCATTTAAAATGACTTATATTATGCCCAGTCTCCCACAACAGGATAGAAAGGCAATCAAGCATCTTCAAGTGCTCTTACTGATATGTGCTCAAAGTGAAAAAAAAAAAAAAAAATTATCCTGCTGCTTTGCTTTACTCAGATTTTAATAAATTCTCCTTTGTTTTATTCAGATTTCAATTTATCCCAAAACACTAAAAGGCATTTTAAAAAGAGGACTTGAGGTACTAGAAGAGGGATTATATATATATATTCTTTTTTGAGGTACCGGGGGAATGAACCTGGGACCTCCCATGTGGGAGGCAGGCCCTCAATCACTTGAGCCACATCTGCTCCGGGGGGTGGGGGTGGGGGATATATTTTTAAAAGTTGGAAAGACTACTGTAATAATATAATAAGTATCCTGAAATGGGTTTTAGCATTCTTCACAGTTAGTGTTCGTTATGGACTGTTTGCTGTGTCTGGGGTACAATAGAGATGAGGAATATGATCCACATACTGCAGACAGCTTCCTAGTTGCATTAAAACAGAGCCAAACAGGCAAATATCTTGCATGACCTCAGCTTTGCTCCTGGAATTACCACCTGCCCATTTCACACATTCCTGGCATGCCTTTCATTCTCTTGTGGCTGAGAGAAAGTGGAGTTGCCAGGTTACTGCTGATGAAAGACTAATTTTTAGAAGCAGGGAGTCAATGTCCAGAGTTCTGGATGATTCATCTTGCACCCTGGGACATGTTATGAATGTTAAACAGTATCTTTTGGTTGGTGCTTAGTCTGCTGGATCTTGCTCAACTTCTAATTTGGATGTCCATGATAGATATATCACCATTGTTCAAGTATAAAATAGATGGATTACATTTCCCTTTCAAACGACTCATAAATACACTGTACAATCATTTGGTATGAATACAATTTAAACTGTACAGTTGCACAATTTAGTTGTACCATTTACTTTATAATTAAAATAATAAAAACAAAAGGAATGTTTACTAAATTAAGTAAAATGAGAGCAGAAGTTTAAGCTTTCCAGATAAACCATTACAATAATTTGTGACAGCAACAGCAATGCAATTATGACTCTAACTTCCCAAGTTAGGTTAAGTTTGCAGGTTTAAGAGCACAGACCACACAAAACTGCCCTCACTTCAGAAACCAGCTACAAGTTCTGGGGTTCCCAGGCCACCCCACTTCTGACCAACTGGCTACAAATTTGGGGGTTCCCACTACTTCCTCAGGTTCAATAATTCACTAGAATGGTTTACAGAACTCAGAAAAGTGCTATACTTACCATTATAGTTTTACTATACCAAAAAAGATACAAATTAGGACCGGTCAAAATAAGAGATGCATAAGGCAAGGTCTGGACATAAAGCTCTGTACTCTCATTGGATTCAGGGTAAGTCGCCCTCCTGGCCCATGTGTGTATTACCAATCAGGGAAGCTAGCTCCAGCTTCAGTGTCCAGAGTTTTTCTTGGGGTTTCTACAGCCCCATCCCTCAAACCCCTCACTCCACACCCACCGCCACTCCCTCTCGAGTGGTTAGGCTAATATGACCTGGCTCCAAACCTCAATCCTCTAATTACAGGGTTGGTCTTTTTAACTTAGCCAGACCTGACCAGGTGTGGTTAGGAAGGCCCACGATGAATAACAGACAATTCTAACATTGGAAATGCCAAAGATTTTGAGGGTATCTCACACAAACCAAGGGAGACAAAGGCCAGCCAAGATCTTTATTGAATTACAACTGTTTATTAAAATATCAAATTTAATTTACCTCTAAAACCTGAGACTTTTGGAATATGAGAAATAGGACTCAGAAATATGGGACACCCATTTTTCAGTCTCTTCCTCCTTTTCTCAGCAGATTCTGAGAGGTATAACACATTGACAGTTTTCAGAGTCATTCTTGCAAAGCCTATATTATCTGTTACTATTTATTGAGCTATATGTCCTTGTAAAAGCCTCAAATTTCATTTCCAAAATGAGAGTAACACCTAACTTAACAAACTGTTGAGGGGAGTAAAAGGTAAGTGATGCATCCAGTTGACTTATTATATATGCATATCAATAGATAAATGCTTTTATTATAGCCATATACTATACTATTTTGTGTATGTATTCATTTAAAAGATACTATCACTTGATTCAAAGTTCAAAAGATACAAAGAGTTCCATGTTGTAACTTTTAAAATCTTTTCCCTTCTGTCCTCCAGTCTCATAACTCCGCTTCTTGGAGTCAACTGATGCATCACTATCATTTTTGTTTGTATCTTCCCAGAGATAGTTTGTATATCGAAAAGCAAAAGCGTATGTTTACATTCTTTCCCCACTATTTATTACACGAATGGAATCATAGTATAACATGTTTTACTTTTTTCACTTAAAAATAAATTTTGAAGATTGCTCCAGACAAGGAGTTTCCGTTGTTTTTTACACAATCGTGGCTAAAGTATTTAGGCATAGCTTTAGAGCACTCGGCTAATTATTATGCAGGTGTGTTCTAAAGACCAGCTCTAACCCTTCACTATTGGGGAGTCCTGAATTCATTCAAAACGTATTTGAGCGCCTACCAGGAGTCAGGCTTAGGCCCTTGCAATACGGCAAGGAACAAAAGAGGCACAGTCCCTTCTTGCACATTCGAGTGACCAAGGCTGGACCTTCAGTTTTGCCCCCTCCTCTGCTGCGTGGTGCCTCCCACCCGCACGCTGGCCCTCGGGTGGGGTGGGCGGGCGGCTGCAGCCGAACAGCCAGGATCCCCGCGACTCGGAGTGGGGTCACCGAAGCGAGGGCAGGCCAGAGCCGCCGGGGGTGGGGACTGGAGCGGGCGGTCCTAGAGGCACTACGGGGATCAGCCAGAGTGTGAGAGCGAAGGCGCGCGCGAGCAGCACGCGAGGACGCCGGAGACTACTTTTCCCAACGATTCACTACCCAACCGGGGAACCCGAGGCTCAGGGAGGCGGGGGCGGGCCCAAGTCCCACCCTCAGCGTCAGAGAGGTTCGAGGACGCCGACGGGAGTGGATTCACGGCGAGTCCAAGAACCGGGCAGACGGAACTCCAGTCAGAAACGAGGCATCTCTGGGCGTCGGTGAGGACCTGGTGCGGCAGAAAGGCTTTGGAGCCGCAGTGCGGGTGGCGGGAGCCGAGGGCGGGGCGGCGGTCTCCGCCTCAGCCCTTTAAATTCTAGGCGCGCGGGAACCTCAGCCCAACAGCCGCCGGAGGGCGGGGACCAGCGGGGCGCGCGCCGCCGCCGACCAACGACCGCCCCTCCAGCCCCGCCCTCTCCGCAGACTTTCCAATCAGCAACGCTCCTGCCACCTTCCCCCTCCTTCCCGGGCGTCTCAGACACTAACAAACCGCGCTGAGGGAGGGTGGGACGGGGCGGAGCTTCTGGCGGGTGTGTCTGGGTCAGTGCCTACGTCGCGCGCTGCCCCGAAGTTTCGAACTCAGTTGGTCCTCGACGCCGAAAAAATATAAGAGCGGCGGCCAATAGCGTGGCAGGAAGGACCCGCGCGCAGGCCCGGCTCCGCCTGCTATGCTAGAAAGAAGTCCAGGCCCGGCCATTGGCTCGCGCGGTCTGTCACTCGCCGCTGCGGCCAGCGGACAGGGGCCTCGCGGTGATTGGTTCCGCCCAGGCGCGAAATGTAACGCGGGAAAAGCGGGAGCAGGGACCGCGGCGGCAGGTTGTTATTTTTCGGGGACTCGGCGCCGCGCGTCCTGCTTTCCTGTCACCGCAAGGGCCAGGTCGGCTGCTGCTTCCCGCCACTGCAGCCTGCCTTGGGCAGTACAAAGAGCCGAGGGCAGGCGTGACCTGGGCTGGGGGTCCGGCTCTGCCCTCCCGGTGCCCGCGGAGCCGCTCAGCTGAACTCCTTTGGTGGACGCTGCGCAGGAGGATTCCGGAAAACGTCCGCCTGCCATGAGCCGGCGGGACTGAGAGCCGGCGACTCCGAGCGGGCTAGCGGAGCGAGGGGCAGGTCCGGACTCAAGGAGTGCGGCCCGGGGGCGGCCCGCGCAGCTGATCGCGGCCGGGCAATGATCCGGGGCGTGGAGGCGGCGATGGCGGACAACGCTCCGCAGCCGCAGCCTGTCATCTTCTGCCACGACTCCCCGAAGCGGGTGCTAGTGTCGGTCATCAGGACCACCCCGATCAAGCCCACGTGCGGCGGCGGCGGGGGGGAGCCGGAGCCGCCGCCGCCGCTCATCCCCACCAGCCCCGGCTTCAGCGACTTCATGGTGTACCCGTGGCGCTGGGGCGAGAACGCGCACAACGTGACGCTCAGCCCCGGGGCCGCAGGCGGCGCCGCCTCGGTCACCTCGTCGGCCGCCGCCGCCGAGCACCCGGGACTGCGGGGCCGAGCCGCGCCCCCGGCCGCCGCCTCGGCCGCCGCCGCCTCGGGAGGCGAGGACGAGGAGGAAGCCAGCAGCCCGGACAGCGGCCACCTCAAGGTGAGCGGCGCGGGGCGGGGCGCGGGGCAGCCGAGGGCCCGTTAACGGCGTGGCCGGGGAGCCAGCAGCGCCCGCGGACGGGGCGGGCGGGGCGGGGCCGAGTTTAAAACGGGAGGTTGCCCGGGCCGCCAGCCGGGGCGGGGGCGGTGGCTGACAGGACGCTGACGTCACTGCCGCGCGCCAAAAAACGGGCCCCAGCGTGGGGGGGGGGGCCGGGGCGGCGGTCACGTGACCCCGGTCCCGAGGGCGGCGGAGGAGACCCGAGGTGTCCGGCTAGCAGGTGCAGTGGACAGGAGCGCAGCCTGGGGACGGAGAAGAGGCCCGGGCAACGGCCACTGCTAGACGCTATACCGACACCTGAGTCCTTCTCTGACCAGAGAGGGAGGCCCGAGGTTGTGGACTCTGAGCTGTTTCCCTGAGTATGGAAAGGAGAGGGCGGTGCGCAGATTCTGCCCCATCACAGCAGATCCGCCGGTCCCTGCCAGAAGATGCCCAGGGCAGAGACAATCGAAAATGCAACAAGGGACTTGGCATGTTCCCCAGCGGAAGTTCGGCCCTCGCTGCCTTTGATTCACCCAGCATACTACTTGCTGGGTGCAGAGAGCTCAGAGTGGAACAGGACGCTGTAGTCGCTAACCTCGAATTCTTCGCGGTCTCACATTGTTAGAGTTGGGAAGGAAGTGGTTCAAAACCTACATTTTACAGCTCAGGCAACGGAGGCTTAGAGAGGTTGGTGAGGAGCTCTCCCCGAGAATCCACAACTAGGTAGTGGGAGAGCTGGGACTACAGTCGACTTTTTGTGTATTTGTCCTGACCGCTTAATGTTTGTGGGATGCCTCTCTGTTGACTTAGCTCTATAGACTCTAAGTGCCACAGAGCGGGACCATTTCTATCTCACAGACCATTTGACTTTAATACCTTACACTCTATACGTGCAAGGTGCTCAGTAAATATTTGTGGAATGAATGAATGAATGGTACTAATAAAAAGTTAATATCTAGATTCCACTCGTTAAGGGGACAGATAAAACAGTTTTCCTAAACACTTAACATATAAATCACCTAGTGGATAAGTGTATTTATATTGGCAGATACTGTATTTATAAACTGAAACAAGTTTAGGTCACTTTAGTTTACATGCAAGTAGCAAAGATGTTGAAACTCTGCTTGTTTGGGCTTTGAGGAAAGTGATACACTTTGTGTTACTAATGGCATTGTTACTAAAGAACTCTAAAGTTTTAAGACTGCACACTGACACACTTCAAGTTAAAACTACTTCAGTAAAAATTTGAAAGAACAAGCAGAAATCTTCATAATAGCCCTGTGTGAGTTAGTGAAGGGCTGTTGGCTGGCTCTAGGTAAGTCCTATTAGGATGGATGGGTCTTCTAGATATTTTTTTATTAACATATATGTTTTAGTCCTTTTTTAAAAAACATACATTATATAAATGAGCAACATAAAGGGCATATATGCACAAATACTTGTGGAAGATTTTGCATTTATGATTTTATTCTTAATTGTAACTTAATCTGATTTTTGGTTATCCAAGATGATTAATTTAAGCACAGATACATGAAATTTATAGTTTGTTTTTTTTTTTTGGCCTAAAGCAGACTTATTTTCACATAAACCTTTTACCTAATTTGCTAACACAATGCATGGGTTTGCATTTTATTTCCACTTTTGGTAAAATAAACAGAAATTATGAAGAACATGTAAAAGTGAAAAAGCTGTTTTATATTTCTCTTTTCTCAGTCTTTCATATTCTAGCTGTTTCATAGATTATTTGAATTGATTTTAATTTGACCTTTTATTGAGGAAGCAATTCAAATGCAGCTCCAAAAATCCTTCATTTAGCTTCCTCATCTTAAGGGGGAATGGTCAGAACATACCTTTATTTAAGGAAGTCGCCCAGTTGGAGTTATGTTTATTGTACTAGACTAAAGTTAGAATTCCAGCTCCTTTTACTTTGTTTTGCTTACTAAAGTACTTGTAGTAGTAGTTTAGCTCCACGTGGATGAATCATGCTGGCTGAGTCTGGTCACTTTCTGGAAATATGGGAGACATGTTTGTGATGTTGCCAGTGCTAGTGACCCTCTCCCCCATTTTAATGTTTCCTCCAGTGGCCAGTTAGAGGCACTAACTGCTGTGGGTTTGAGAACAGCACTTGTGTTCATTTACTGTCTGTGTCCACTGCTCCCAGGGGAGGTGTTAACATCTGCATCCTGCATACCTGGTGTCAGCTTTCTTTTGCTTTTTTGTTTGTTCCTGCCCAACACTGTCTCCCCTGCCTGTGGGAAGAACATCCATCTACCAACTTATTTTGGACTTACATTACAAGATTGCTTAACACTAATGAGGTGCAAATATATATTAACACCATCTTCTAGGTTATAGAATTCTTCAGGGAGGGAAGGGAGCAGGTCTAACTTCCCTCTGCTGTAGAATATTCCAAGTCTCCCCACCTTGCACCCTTGTGCCCTCTACTCAGATTGTATTCAGGAGGTTAATTCTCTACTGTGGGGCCTGTGTGGACTGGCTTCTCTGTGCATAGCCTCACACACCATTCACCCTTGAGGCCCTGCCAGCTGCCTGTTCTGCCTTCCCTTTCTTTCAGCTGAACACTTCAAACGTCTGGATTGCAAGTAGTCTCCTTACAAATAGCTGATTATTACACAATAAATTTTGATCACCACCATGTTAACATCGAGTTAACATAGTAGCCACCATTTATTCCCAGGCACAAAGTAACAATAGTGTTGGCAGTTAAGTGCCACACTCTATGTTGAGTACTTTGGATTCTTTAATCCATCCACTTAATCCTTGCTTACCTGATGGAGGATTAACAGAAAAGAGGCCCCTACTTAAGTTTAGTTAAGCTCATATGGTAAGTTAGTAAGTCCAACTTCTATATGGAGGTACCTGGGTTTGATCCCCGGGACCTCCTGGTAAAAATTAAAAAAAGAAAAATATAAAAAGCGCGTGGGCCGCCAGGCCCTGTGAGTGGGTGAGCCCCACAGGCCCCATGCGCGGGTGGGCCCCCCAGGTCCTGCATGTGGGTGCACCGCCAGGCCTCGTGTGCTAGTGCGCCACCAGGCCCCGCCAAGCCATGCAGCAAGAGGATGACATAGCAGGAGAGTGACAAAAGGGAGAGCCAAGACGAGATGTGCCGAAAAACCAGGAATTGAGGTGGTGCAGGCGGTAGGACGCCTCTCTCCCACATCGGAAGTTCCAAGGATCGAATCCCAGTGAAGACAGGAGGAGAAGGATGAGAAGAGAGGGCAGGAAACGGACACAGAGAGTTGCCCAGCAAATGGACACAAAAACAGCAAAAGGGGGGTGGGGTGGGGGAGATAAAAATGGATAAAAGTAAATCTTAAAAAAAAAAAAATATGGTAAGTGGCAGAACTAATAGAACTGACTGGAACCTTCCAGAGCCCCTGCTTTTCATCCCTATACCATATTGCTCCTGTGTATATCTTGTGCAAATCAAATTCAGGAGTCTGTTTTTATTTTTTAATACTAAGCTGATGTAAGTAAACTTATGAAATATACACTATTATTAGCCTACTTGTATCTCAATTGAGATGCTTTATAAAGGTACGCATAATACAATAGACAAATTCAAATTAAGACTTGGAAAGTTGTGAAGATAGGTCAAGGTGGGGGTGGAATTAAAACACGAGAATGGATACGAAAAGGGAAATATGATCAATTACATTTTCCCATTTTCTTGTCAAGGTACACACACCTCCCTCTGAGACCTATTTTTCTTTCCCTTCTAGGTTGTTTTAGTGCATTTTATTTGAATTTTACTTGTATAAAAGTGTGTCAAGGACTTTTAGGTATTTTAGTCATCACATGAACACCAAGTTTAAATATACCTTTTTCTAAAGCCTAGGTCAATGTGTACATTATTCTAAATGGCTTGAAGAAATAATCCAAATTTTATTAACTCTTTTTTGTTATTGATATTGGAAGCTTAAGAAAACACTTTCAAAATCACTAATCTACCTTCTGGAGGTAGAATCTGATTTAAAAATTAAATTTACTCAAATATGGAAAACTTTTTGGCAAATTTAATAATTTTGCTTCTATCTAGTAGCTTATTTTGTAGCAGTTGCTTTTTCTAGTGAATCGTCAAAGCAGTCTTGATAAGATTTGTCCCTTAGGCTACAGGTACACTTGTTAGCTGATGAATTAACATTGTGTACTTGTCAAAATGTACCTACAAATATAGTTTCCTTATTTTTATCAAGGCCCAAAGGAAAAGGGTCCTCTTTAACACTAATTATTTTCATATGTATCATAAAAGATACTCCTTATTCATTTATTTAGGGCATTAGATGATAACTTGCCTTGCCTTATGTTCTCAGTTGAAAGAATGCCCTAAGTGTGAAGCTTTACCTGCATATGACCAGAACGTTATATTATATTGTATTTAATTTTCAGCTGTCCATTTCTCATTTGGAAAATATAAATGTGTTGCTTGTAGCTGAAACAAAGTTTTTAATGTTACAGTTGCAGGAAGTCAGCCAAATGGCTAATTTTTTATGTTTTCCTCACTGTTGGACATGCTGGCTAATATTTTTGTTACCAAAAAGCAGGGAGAAAATAGTAATGGATAATCTTAAAATTTTGAAATTAATTAACCAGGTATTTAAAATTGCAATGGAGTCTATATATATTTTAAGATTTATTTTTAATCTATTTATTTCTCCCCACCTCCCTTGTTTGTTTGCACTTGCTTTGTCTGTTCGTCTTGTTTCTTTTTAGGAGGCACTGGGAGCCGAACCCGGGACCTCCAATGTGGGAGGGAGGTGCCTAATCACTTGAGCCACCTCCGCTCCCTGCTTTGTTTTGTCTCTCATTGTTTTTTCTCCCCACGTCTCCTGTTCTGTCATCTTGTCGTGTCGGCTCACTGCAGCTGCCTGTTGTGTCAACTCGCTGTCTTCTTTAGGAGGCACCGGGAACCTCTGCTCTCTGCTTTGTTGTGTCTCTCATTATGTTCCCTCTTCTTGTGTCTCTTGTGTCAGCTTGCCGTGCTTGCCTGTCTCTCCAGCCCACTGTCTTCTTTAGGAGTCACCGGGATCCAAACCAGTGACCTCCTATGTGGTAGGGGGGGAGCCCAGTCACCTGAGCCACATCTGCTACCCAATAATATGTTTTTATGTCTTTAAAAATATTAGGAAAAGGATTCTCTTATGGCAGAGTACTTGTACCACTAAGACTAAGCTTTTAAATTAACCTGATTTCATGTACCATTTCTTTTTTAACACAATCAACTATTTTTATGGATCACAGATGCTATATTCTCTTGTTTATTCATTATTATTCTTATTTGCATTTGGCAATATATAAAAATTATTTGTGATATGAAACCTAACCAGCAGTGTTCCATGAAGGTATTGTGGCTTAATACATGATAGCAGTTGATTCTCTAATTGTACTTTCAGTTAGATTGCTCTGCTGACTCCTGTTTGTTGTTTAAATTTGACTAGTGAGGAAGATAGCCAAGGAAGAAAGAAGGTGAAAGAATTTGAGTACCGCCAATAATTGTCACAAGTTGATTTACTAATTTGGACTTAGTAAGTCAGGGTCCAGTTAGGACCTTGCCAGTTCCTAGCTTCACTAGAAATAGAAACTTCTTTAGGAGTTAAACATGTTTGGGAAAAGAAGTCAATATGTACCTCTTTCTATAGTCTCAGTAACAACAAAGAATTGTTGACATCTTTATCCCTTGAACAAATATTTATTAATGATGTGCCTAAATCAATTACCTTAGGCCAAAGTATGGTATGGAATGCAACTTAAGAATCTCAATGGTTTATAACAACATGGTTCATGTTTTTTGCCCTATGAGGTGTGTTTAATGATGAGGTGTGTTCCACATCGTTGTCATTCTAGGACCCAGGCTGAAAGAGCATCCCATACCTGGGACATGCAAGGCTCAAGGCAGAGAAAAAGGAGAGATGGTGGAACCAGGTGATGCCACGTAAAGCTTTTGCTTAGAAGTCACACATGTCACTTGCACCCTCATTTTATTGGCCAAAGCAAATTATATGGCCAAGTTAGCCTAACTGAGACCCACATGGAAAGAGAGGCACTTTCCAATTGCCCTAATTTCTCAAAGAAACTCTCCCCAGCTTTCAGTGTGTCTAATGTTTTCTTCAACTGAAATTTTGTGCCCCAGGTGGCAGCAGGTTATTTGCCTTATACTGGTTTTAAGGAATACCCTCTGCATAGCTGCTTTTCTGCCCATGAGAGCATTTGAGTTAGGAGAAACAAAAACAGATATCTCCCATTAGTTCTTTAGGTAGCTCCCAGACAGGTCAAAACAAATACCAATGGAACAGAATTGAGAGTTCTGAAATGAACCAATGGCCAAATGATTTTTCAACAAGTGTGTGAAGTCCATTTATTGGGGAAAGAATATCTCTTCAACAAATGGTGCCAGGAAAACTGGATATCCCCATGCAACAGAAAGTGGATCCCCAGCTCACACCATACACAAAAATTAACACAAAATGGGCCAGCTACCTAAATATAAGAGCTAAAGCCATACAACTGTTAGAAGAAAAAGGAGAACATCATCATGATCTTAGATTTGGCAATGGATTCTTAGATATGACACCAGAAACCCAAGCAACAGTAACAAAAAAATAGATCATTAGACTTCATCAAAATTAAAGACTTATCTACATCAAAGGACTTTTGTATCAAGAAAGTGATAAGACAACCTATGGAATGGGAGACAATATTGTATGCCAAGGTTTATGGTAGCATTATTCAAAATAACCAAAAGGTAGAAACAACCCAAGTGTCCATCAACAGATGAATAGATAAACTGTGATATATCAATGAATGGAATATTATTCAATTGTAAAAAGGAATGAAGTTCTGATACATGGTGCAACATGGATGAGCCTCAAAAACATTATGCCAAGTGAAATAAGCCAGACAAAAAGTACAACTATTGTATGATTCCATCTCGATAAAACATCTAGAATAAGCTAATTCAATTCATAGAGGTTATCAGGGGCTGGAGGGGGAGGAAATGGGGAATTATTGTTTAATGGTAACTTTCTCTTTTGGGTGATGGGAAAGTTTTGGTAATGGATGGCAGTGAAGGTAGCACAACATTATGGATGTAATTAATACCACTCAATGGTACACTAAAAATGATTAAAAAATGGGAAATTATATTTATATATATGTTACCACAACAAAAACCTAGACAAATAGAATTCTTTGAGAATAAGATCTACTCTGCTCCCTTGGAACAAAGGATAGTGTCCCACACTGGGAATGCACTACCAAGCCAGGGAGGGGGATGGACAAAAGCAAGTAAAAATGCCGCTAAGCTTTCCTACCTTTTTTTAAGTTGCCTTTTTCTTGGCTGCTGATTCTGACAGTTTTTGCTTAAGTTTTTGGTGTCTCTGTAGGCGTATATGGGCCCTTGGAACTCCTTACTGCATCATTTCTGCTGAGATCACTCAAGAAAGATTTTTTAAAATTTAGGATATTTTGCTTTAATGGGTAGAGCCCAGAAACTATATTAATGTTGATAAAAATGTTTAACAGGATGGAATCCGACGTGGTAGACCCAGAGCAGATACTGTCCGGGATTTAATAAATGAAGGAGAGCATTCATCCAGCAGAATCCGTTGTAACATCTGTAATAGGGTGTTTCCACGGGAGAAATCGCTCCAGGCTCACAAAAGGACTCATACAGGTAAGGCAAACACATTTTAGAGAATGCCAGAAGTAATACTTAACTGAAAGTTGACTTGATGTTTGGGCCTATAGATTAATTTTTTAGTTGCCTTTTATTTTTCTATTACTACTATTGGTTTTGAAGTTTTCAAAAACAGGCATTGTATAGTCATTTTCCTTGGTGGTGGTGAGGGGTGGTTTTCTGAATATTATTACCTCATGACATCTAAAGTGTCTGGGTAAGTAATCTAGATGATACAGGCATGTTACTGCTACATTTAGTTCTATCCCTCTATCTTCTTGAATTTTACTTGATAGGTTCTTAAGTGAACTGATTGTTAAAATTAATTTGTAGGCCGAATGCTAAAACCTAATTGTCAAGTTTTTAATAGAATTTCTAGAATCTTCAGTGTGCCATTAAAGTGTTTGACCTAGCCATCAAGTCTATGGTGAACTGATTTTTCAGAATTAAATGTATTGTAGGCAGCCATCCCAAGATTATCATATATCTTCATTTGTATATCAAAATTATACTTGCATTTTTTTTTTTTTTTTTTTT
>JAKSZT010005416.1:3201069-3258660 GCA_026826555.1 Tolypeutes matacus | reverse complement strand
AAAAAAAAAAAAAAAAAATAACTCATTGAGGGCCCTTGTTCTCTCCATAGAGAAGTTGGCCCCAGAAGAAGGAACCTTATGGTTCATCTAATCATGTACAGACCAGGAAACTGAGGCCTCAAAAAAACCAATTATTAATACCACTGGCTTACAACCTCTCATACCTGTAGATCTAGAGCTACACTGGCCAGTATAGTAGCTGCTCACACATGTGGCTTTTGAACACTCGAAATGTGGCTAGTACAAATTAGTTGAGCTGTAAGTGTAATAAAATACACTTAGTATGAAAATAAAAGTAAAATATCTCAATAATTCTTTAGTATTGATTGCATGTTGAAATGACAGTATTTTAGATATATTAGGTTAAATAAAACATCCTAAAGTTAGTGTTTCTTTTTACTTTTTAAAATATGGCTATATATGTGGCTGAAAAAGGGGAAGTTATACTTTTGAATCATTACAAACTAAGGTGGCTAGAGGTTTTAGCTTTGGGTACTATTCAGTAAAATTTTTATTTAATGAAATATCTGATTTTGAGAATATTTGTGTATTTTTTCCCCAATCTACTTTAAAATACTGCAAATAACTGATTAATAGACCATGGAGCACTTACTGACAGTGTAGTTAAGATTCAAGACTATGTGGTGTAATAAAAAGAGCCCTGAGCCCCAACCCTGGACCTACCACTAAGGCACTGTGTACTCCTGAGCAGTGCATCACCCGAGACTCCTAGGCCTGGGCCTACTGCGCCATGTACCAGGGAACTGACCCAAGATCCCTAAGGTGTAGGTAAGCTCTAATAGTATGTGCTTTAAAAAAGCTTTTCTCTTACTATTTTAAATAATTCCCTTATATATCCTGTGTTTTATTAGCTCATATCCAACTGTTATAACCCTATAGTATATCTCTAAATAATACGAAACTTATGGAGGACTTGTCATTTCTTTCAGTCATATAGGTGAACCAGTGTATAATTCTTGATTAAAGAAAGTTTTTCAAGAAATAAGTTTCATTATGATTGCGCAATATTTATTGAGCACTTTCTCTGAGCCCCACATTGTGCTGTGTATAGGAAATTTAAATACAGGATAAGGTGTTATGAAGCTCTGTATTAAGAGTCTGACATGATACATAAACAACTTAGGATACTAAGTTAACAAAAAGATAGCTCAATTATGCGGAGATAGGGGGAATATGGAAGAGGAGTTCCACTGAGAACCTACAGCATTGGGAACATTTGAATGGACAGAGAAGATTGGATATTCAAGGAGTAGACTAACAACTGGGAGGAATGACCTCATGGCTGGAAAGAATCTCCAGGAAGGGAGTGAAGATACCTCCCCAACCCAGTAGCTAAGAAGGTTGGTAGGATTGCATGCAGTGTAGATAGTAGGCGTCTACTATGATCTACTAGACAGCAGGTAATTTTTCAGTTGTCCAAGGAATGTAGTGGAGTTTGGGATGGTTTAGGGGATAGTTGGTATGACAAAAGCAGAGTTCTGTGGCAGCTACTCTGGAAATGCTGTGCAGGGGGAGGGATTGGAGGCTAGCTGGAAGACTGTCTCGCTGTTCATGTTAGGTGGGAGGATCTGCCAGTCTCATCAGGAGAAGTTGCAGTGGAAAAGTAGGATTGGAGACACCAGCATACAAAATGGTATAAGCCAAAGGTAATAATTTCAGGGATTTGAGCCTGGGTACCTAAAAGCTCAAGGCCTAAAGAAAATAACTGTGTTTCCAAGTGGATAGCTTATTGATATCTTCAAAGTACTCTCGTTAGCATTTCCATTTGCAATTATGTAGAGGCTATGAAGTGTTTTATAGTTGTTTGTGGTCTGACCTATATAGAGATTGATTCTGTCTTTTACCCCTTCCCTCTTCTCACCTTATTCTCTCAGAAATAATATATAACGTTTGTCTACATAGGTGAGAGACCCTATCTGTGTGATTATCCAGACTGTGGAAAAGCTTTTGTTCAAAGTGGGCAGCTCAAAACACATCAGCGTCTTCATACCGGAGAGAAACCTTTTGTTTGTTCAGAAAATGGTATGGCATTAGAAGTTAAATTTATGGAATAAGTAGTTATGAGTTAAAACTTAAAATATCTTTTATTTGAATTTATTGCGGGGAGAGATTTTTGATGTAGATTTTATAAAACATCATTAGCTTTCTTCCTTCCTAATTATGATCCATGCTGAATATCTTTGAAATGATTGATTTTTTAAAATAATGTTCTTCTTAGATGAAAATATTAAAGGGCAAATAAAAATACTATCTAGTTATAAGTAGTAGAAAAAGCTTTAAGAGTAAATATCATCTTTAGAAGTAGGTTTTACTTGGGTTTTGAATTTTTAAACTATTAACCTGAAGTAAGCACATTATTTTTTAAATTTTTAGTGAAGGGGGAAATTTTTACCATCTTAACACTGCCACTGTTAGTAATACCTTATAAGATGCTTTTTTTATGCACATTTTTACATAGTTATATTTGCAATTTAGTACAGTTTTATACTGTTGTTCTATAATTGTTTTGGTTATTCTAACAAATGTTGGAAGTGTCTACCATTTCATCTAGTGAATTTGCTTAAGCATATACACAGTGATTGCCCCAAGATTCGATATCGAATATTTGTTTCTTAAATTTACTTGTTACAAATAAAGCTGAAAGGAATATTTTCATACTTATAACTTTGTTCATCTTTTGAGATATTTCCTTATGATAGATTCCAAGAAAGGAATTACTGGTTCAGAGATTTTGAACATTTTTATGACTCATGCTAAATCACTTCCCTGTGGTGTTGACACATTTACATTGCAATGGCTGTAACCATGAAAGAACCGTCTTACCATCCCCCTCTCTAGCGTTGGTAATACTGGGCTTAGGTTTCTTTTTTCCTTCAAATTATAGAATGCTAAACTTCACCATCTTAATTTCCCTTTCTTGGATACCAGTGAAACTGAACATTTTTCCATATGTCTGCTGAACGGACAGATTCTGATAAGTGTTTGTCTCTGTGTTTTGAAGGCTGCCTAAGCAGATTCACCCATGCAAACCGCCACTGTCCGAAGCACCCTTATGCCAGGCTGAAGAGAGAGGAGCCCACAGACACACTCAGCAAGCACCAGGCTGCAGACAACAAAGCTGCCGCTGAGTGGTTGGCAAAGTAAGCACTCTACATTTGGTCCACAGTAAAAACCTCGGTTGGGGCCTTGGCTCTATGTTAGGCACTTTCATAATTCTCTCATTTTGCATAAGTTGCTTTGATACACATTTTATAAAACAATTTGAAATGGCATTTTATTTCCTTACACCATAGAATTGTTATGAGTGGGATTAGGATCCGTGTGTGATAGAAGACTATATTATGTCATTAACTAGTTGGAGTTCCTCGACCACAATTTATTTATTTATTTTTTCACAGTTTATTTTAAAAGAAAGAGTTTTCCCCTTTGATCAATGTGTATCTTTTTAATAACATTGCTTTTATTTTTTTATTTTTTAAACAATTTATTGAAGTATATCATTCACACATGAACATACAGAAATAATAAGTGTTCAGTAAACATTGTGAACTTACAAAACAAACATGCATAACATCATACAGGGCTCCCACACGTCACCCCATCACAAACACTTTGCATTGTTGTGAAACATTTGTTAACAAATTATGAAAGAGCATCATTAAAGTATTACTACTAACTGCAGTCTGTATCTTGCTCCCCTATATATATATATTTTAAAGGATTTATTTATTTATTTACTTTTATCCATTCCCCCCCACCCTGTTTTTGCTGTTTTTGTGTCCATTCTCTGGGCAACTCTCTGTGTCCATTTCCTGCCCTCTCTTCTCATCCTTCTCTTCCTGTCTTCACTGGGATTTGATCCTTGGAACCTCTGATGTGGGAGAGAAGTGTCCTACTGCCTGTGGCACATTGGTTCCTGGTTTTTTGGCATGTCTCATTTTGGCTCTCCCTTGTGTCACTCTCTTGTTATGTCATCATCTTGCTGCATGGCTCGAGGGGCCTGACAGCGCACCTGCGCACAGGTCCTGATGGTGTACCCACACGTGGGGCCTGGAGGGCTCACCCCCTCGTGGGGCCTTGGTGGTGCACCCACACATGGGGCCTGTCGGTGCACCTGTGCGCGGGGCCTGGGAAGCTCACCCACTCGCGGGGCCTGGTGGCGCACCCGTGCGTGGGGCCTGGCGGTGCATCTGCTTGTGGGCCTGGCAGCGTACCCGTGTGGGGCCTGGGAGGCTCACCTGCACATGGGGCCTGGTGGCCTGCGTGCCTTCTATATTTTTCTTTTTTTAAAATTTTTACCAGGAGTTCCCAGGGATCGAACCCAGGTCCCTCCATATGGGAGACGGACGCCCAACCATTTGAGCCACATCCGTCCCCCTGCTATAGCTCTTAAGGTTGACCAAAGATACCTAGAGTCACAGTCATTTCCCATACAGGATGGTCATATAATAAATCCTGTATTTATTGGTTTATCACCAGCATTCTAAAAACCAGACCTAGGGAGAAAAACTAGGTCTGGGGACACATGCATGGTTTCTAATATAGCGAATGTTTAGCCTACTCTGATTATAACAAAATCAGAACAGCGAGAATATTCGCATAACATTGTTTTTAAAGAAGGCTGTAAATGTATTGTTTTTCATTTGTCATTAATGCAAGCTCCTCATTTTCTTTACATTATAGTTAGATATATGCTGATTATAACAAGGATAGAGATTAGAGGTTTTTCTGGTATGAAGATCCAGAAAGCACCCAGTGAACTTTTTTTAACGTCAACAAGGGGACCAGTAGCAAATCGCCTCTCGAGACATTTTGATTTAAGGATTCATCAGTTGTGTATAAGCCAGCAACATCTGGTCATGCCACTCTCCACCTTCACTGGCTTCCTTACACTTAGGATAAGTCCAGATCCTTAACTGTGTTGTAAGAGCTCTGTTTAACTCTGGTAACACCACCATCTCCAGCCACACTGGGCTTTTGTTTCTCAACCCTACTGTCACTTTGTACCTACTGATCCCTCTGCCTGAGGTGCATGCTTCACTCTTGCTATTTGTTCAGTGTCTATCTTTGTTGCTGGGCCAAAAGCTATATGAGGACAGGGATTATATTTGTCTTGTTTACTGCTGTATCCTCAGGGCCTAGCATAGCTTATGGGCCTTGATAAATATTTGAATAAACTCCATGTTTTATTTGAAGAATCAAGTAATTGGATATGAAAATATTATTTGATTATTCAAGTCAAGGAAAGTTTGTCAGCATTTCCACAGACATTTTCTACTTGGATGTGATGTCCCATGGGCACCTTAAACTAAATATCTCCATCACTTCCCTCCCTCTTCCAATCCTGGCTGGTACCCACTGCTCCATTAGCTCTAATTTTGCCCAAGCCAGAAATTTGTTGGTTATCCTTGTCTTCATGCTACCTTCCCCCTATCTGCTCAGTGACTAAGTTATATGGATTCTACCTCCTTAATAATGCTCAACTTCAGCCACTTAAACTCTCTCAATTCAGTCTCCAAGGATCTTTCTAAAATGCTAATATAATCCTCACCATATAGTCTAAATGCTTTATTTAAATTATTATTATTTAAAGCCCTTCATGACCTGGTCCCTGCTTACCTTGCTAAACTTATCTTTTGCCCTTCTTGTTTTCTAGCCACCCTTCAAGTCATATTGGGACCATTTGCATTGTTTTAAAATGCCTCTGGGTATTGCCAAACTTTTCTGGTATGAGTATTCTGGTAGTTATATTATTTATTTATTTTTGTATGTAATTTTTACCAGCTTTTTTGAGGTATAATTGACATACAATAAATTGTATATGGAGTTTAATACAAATGGAGTCATGTAGTGTGTACTCCTGTTCATTTGGCTTCTTTTACTCTAATTATTTTGAGGTTTATCACACTCCTTTTTATTGCTGAGTAGTATTCAACTGCATGGATATACCTCAACTTTTTTATTCATTTACTTGTTTCTGGGCATTTGGGTTGTTTTTGGCTATTACAAAATAAAGTTATTATGAATATTCATGTACAAGCGCTATGGGCATTTTTGCATGTAATGAATGGTACTGTCTTTTAAATTTGCATTTCTTTGTTACCAAAAGGGTTGGATGTCTGCATTTTCTTGTGAATTATCGTAGGTTCTGAAATAGAATAATGATGGCTGTATGTGTTGGGCATTAATTGCTTTCTCCTGTTTTTGTGGATTTCCATTTTTACATGGTTAAGTGTCATTCTTTTACTTAGTATTTCTTATAATACTTCAGTTCTTAAAAAGTTACCATAGGAAAGCGGCTGTGGCTCAATCAGTAGGGCTCCCGTTTACCATATGGGAGGCCCCGGGTTCGGTTCCCGGGGCCTCCTGGTGAAGGCAAGCCCGCCCGCGCGGTGTGGTTAGCTGACCCAGCGAGCACAAGCAGCAAGGGGGGGATAAATGAATAAATAAATAAAATATTAAAAAAAAAAAAAAAAAAAAGTTACCATATCTCTGTGGTTAGGATAAATTTCTAGTGACGATATTTTTTTACAATTTTTAATTTTTACTCTAGTTCATTTCATATGTGATCTTTAAGGCAGCTATAGTTTAATGGCAAAAGCATATGATTAGAGTTGAGTGGAATACCTAGAACCGCCAGTTTTTGATTATGGGACCTTGAGCAAGTCCCTCAACTATTTCTTTGTTTTTGTTACTATAAATGGGAAATGTATGTGTTATATGTGAAATCACTTTATAACTTTATAAGCTGAAACATAAAGTAATACTGTGGTGAGGAACTTTTTTTTTTTTTTTTTAAGAAAAGTAAACATTTGAGAATTTCACGCATGCCATGGAACTGTTGCATACTTATTTCATATAGGTATTGGGAAACGAGAGAGCAGCGTACCCCCACCTTGAAGGGAAAGCTCGTGCCGAAGGCCGACCTGGAGCAGCAGGATCCTCTGGAATACCTTCAGTCTGATGAGGATGATGACGACGAGAAGATCTGTGCCCAGCGCAGGCTGCAGGAGCAGCGGGAGCGCCTGCATGGAGCCCTCGCCCTCATAGAGCTCGCCAACCTGACAGGAGCGCCGCTCCGACAGTAGCCTGGCCACGGACTCTTCCACTGTACAAAAGTACTGCCCAGCCTCCTTAAAAAGTAGATCCTTGGGCATAAGCTAAGCACCTTATTTGCTTATCATAGGCTGCTATTCTGTAGAAATTTATGAAGAATGTTATCACTCCAGATTATGGGGTGAGAGAGAATTGCACTTTTTTTTTTATATGGAAATGGATTTGATGTAAAATTTAAAATATTTGTAAATATGGGACTGCACAGTACAGGGTAGAAAACTACATATTGTGGGAAGCTAGATTTTGCAAGTTTAATGCATTCATTGGAAGCAGTTCTCACAGGAAGCACTTTCTGAATAAGACACTTGTTGGTAAAAACAGAATGGTACACGTAGCCAAAGAAGGTTGAAATAGATTATTTATAAGATCATTTTTAACAATGTAAATTACTATGCTTAACAATACTGTAAACACTGAAGCAAGCAAGAAAGTATAAGATGTGTGTGTAAGATATATATTTTTAAATTGCAAAATAGTGTGCCCAGTAAGGCAAGAGAAATGGGAAACTGACTATTTTAGGAGATGTTTTAAGTTATGGAATGGAAGAAAATAGATATTTGAGGATCTTGGTAAGATGCATAATAGTTCAGAATTTTCAAAATTGAAGTAAAATCAGTCTTATTCTATCTTTCTGGGATTTTACAACTCACTATGATGATTAAGTTTGAAAAGCACTTGTCATCCCTAGCATGTTAACTTGGGAACTTTTGCACATTTCATATTTCTCATTTGCTGAAATTGAGTGATTAATCTTGCAAAGTCTAGGTAACATGGTAATTGGTGATTTTTTATACATATTATGTGCCCTGTAATGAGATTTGGCACTTGGATTTTTTTAATAGAAGGGACATCTACAGGGTTGTTTTATAGTGAATTGTTGTAGATCTTTTGTTAGCAAACACTAAATTTTAATTGTACTGCTTGTTTAGAATTATTAGCAAATGGAAGCCTCTATATTTATATTTTCAGTGCATAAAGCCACCTTCTTGCTTTATTTCAGAATAACATGCCAAGCTATTTTGTGTTTACTAAATTTAGCTATCAGTTAAACACTGCAGAAATATTAGCTATTCAGATAAGTAGGCTTTGGAATAGTTTTAACTGCAAGTGTATTAACTCACGTTGGTTTTAAACCATTTTCTCAAATAGATGAAGTTATTAAACACCACTTTATGTACTGAAGCATGAACAGAAAAATCAGGAGCTGAGCAGTCCACCTCCTTTTTGTAGGCTTAAAACCTTGATCATTTTAACTTTTTTTTTTTTTTTAAAGCAGAAACTATATAACATGCATAGCATGGTAATTTATAGATTGCTTAATTGGAATAATTCTCAGAATAATAGAGGAAAATATGGGCTCTTCAGTGTGCCTTTTATTTTCTTTTTTGAGTTGAAGGTGGTATCTTACTGATACCACTGATAGTTTAAACATTATCTAGGATGTAGGCTTCTTTATCCAAAAATCCCAATGTGTTGCAGTACACAGATGGTTTAAAATATGTAGCCATGGGGAAGGGGAGGTATGTAAATGTCTTAAAAAGAAAAGTAGCAAAAGTGTAAAAGAAGATATGATAGTAACAAATAATGTGTATGATGAGGACATACTTTAAAAATGTAATTCCTCTGTACAGTAAATTACAAATCTTGAGGGATTTTTTTTTTTTTTTTTTTTTTTTTTTTGGTAATGAGAGAATTTATATTTGTAATGGTCTAAGAATTTTGTTTGTAATCTGGTATATAGAATTTTAACTTGGAGCACTTAAAAGCATGGTAAGAGAGACTATATAGCTTCTGAATTTTTTGGTTTAGGTTTCAACATTTCCTCTAGAATTTTTTTGAAATATGATTTAAATGAACTATAAAAGCAATACTCATCAGTCTTGGGAAAGTTAAATTTGATAAATTTACCTGAAGAAGGAAGGGCAGTAAGAGTTTAAAAAGTATGAATGCTTGCCGGTTCACAGATAATAATAACATTTAAGGCCTGCAAAAGTAAGGGTTTTTGTTTGTTTGTTTGTTTCTCCACTCAGCTTTTTCAACCATAATAGTTATATTTGCAGACATATTTTATTTGTATAATTGGAACAGTTTAAGAAATTATTACAACTATTTACTATAGAAACATTTAAAATGTTCTTTTTTGATATAAGCTATATACTTGGACAAAATACATTGGCATCTAAAATTTGAGGTGTGTTAAGACTGCTTTTTGTTTTAAAAATGTGGTTTACATTCAAATTTTTGAAGTGTTTTATGAGTCATGGCAGAGTTGACAGCATAAGAACAAACATGCTGTAATTTTAAGAGATGCTTTGAATAAAAATTTATTTTAAGTTAAAGTACATAGTCATTCTTGAACCTCTTAAAAAGTATTTTCCTATAAAAAATGTAATAAGCATGATACAAAAAAGTTAAAAATAGAAAAGTCACATGCAGCCCTGCATTTTAACATTATTATTTTGGCATGTTTTGTGTTTTCTTCTGGTCTTATCCCAGGCATGACTTTTGCATAGTTGAACCATAGTGTGAATTACTTTTTCTTACTTTAAAATTATGTCCCTGCTTGGTTAATTATTACAGTGTTAAAAATACGCATGTGTAGATAAGTATTACACTATTTGCCAGCCTGATTCCAGCCCTTAAATTTTCAGAGTAACAAGGAACTGGGATTTCATCTCACCTATATTCAGGATGTGTTAAATCTTCTGGTTACCTCCCAAGAATCCACTCAGAGCCTTCTCCCTGTTTACTTAAAAGCAGATCAGTTTTCTTTTTTCATCAGTTATTTTTGGAAGATCTTTAGTAGCCTTGTCCAGACTTTGTGCAAAAGAATTTCATAAGCAACTCTTTATTGTGAGTTGTGATTTCAACAGGGTAAGAATGGGATTTTGCCAGCCACTTTAGGTTTGGGCAGTATGTTATAGAAGCAAATTAAATGCAATTATGACTAAGGTCATCATGAACAGCGGCCATAAAATACTGTTTTGCGGTCCAGATCTATTTGGATACTCACTGAACATTTAGTTCATCTTTTTGAGGAAATTAACTAAAATGACTTCAAGTTTAGATTTTGGAGGTTAACTTTAATATGAATTCATTTTCTATTTTAAAAGTGTCATGTATGTTTTCTTTCTTGCTTTGCTTAATTTGGGCTTTTTTTTTTTTTTTTTTAACCTTTTTCTCAGTTTTTAGTCTCTTGCTTATTGTGCTTAAGATAGAAAAACAGTTGTCCTAGCCATCCTCCATACAGCCTGGCTCACACTTCTATTTAACTTGAAATCTAGCTTTTCTAGCTAAATTAATTAGAACGAAAATATGAGATATATTTGGAAAAAAAATGGCTGGAGCAGGAAATTCTTTAACAGAATAGGCAGTTCTGAGAGGCTCCCCTTAAATTAACATGAACAACAAAGATGGATGATAATTGCTAGCTACCCAGGCAGTAAAAATTGGGGCCTCAGAAAAGGAGAGAACCTACCATAAAGCACCTAGAGGCAAGAAAAGCCCTGAGACTTTGTACCTACCCTACCACCCAGCCATTCTATGCATTTTACCCAGGAGAAATGGAAACATGTTCACGCAAAAACGTGTCCATGAATGTTCATAGGAGCGTTGTTCATAACACCCCCAAACTGGGAACAACCACAAAGTACTGAGCCATAGAAAGAAACAACGAACTACTGGAACCTATAACATCATGGGTGAATCTCAAAAACAGTACACTTCGTGAAAGGAACCTTAAAGGAGTACATACTCATTTATATGGCGTTTGTAAGAAATCCTAGAAAAGGATCCCATTTATATGAAATTCTAGAAAAAACAAATTAGAATGAGATGGGGGTGGCTTCAGAGCTGCTCAGAAGAAACTTGATCAGGTGGTGGAAATGTTTTGATTGAAGTGATTACACAGGTGTATGCATTTGTCAAAACGGATCAAACTGTAGACACATACAATCCGTTTTATAATATATATAAATTAAAGTTGTAGGAGTGGGGTGGGGATAGGGAGTTAAGGCTTAGGAATGCACAGTGCCTATTTGGAGTGATGAAATAGTTTCGATAATGGATGGTAGTGACGATAGCACAACACTGAACATAATTAACAGCACTGAAATATATCTGTATGTGGTTAAAGGGGAACTACTAGGTTGTATATATGGTACTGGAATAAAGATGAAAATCCGTGGAATTGCACAACACAGTGAACCCTAAGTTAAACCATGGACTATAGTTAATAGTACAATTATAAAAATGTGCTTTCATTAATTGTAAGAACCGGACCACACCAATGCAAGGTGTTAATAATAGGGGTTCTATAGGAATCCTGTATTTTATGCATGATTGTTCTGGGGGGAAAAAAAAACCCGAAAACCCTACACTTACAGAGAAGTTTCTCCCCAAGAGAGCAGTCTTTTCGTTTTTTAACTCTTCCAAACCCGTCTTTTCTCCCTAAACTCCAAAGGAGGTACTTAGATCCACGGTATTTTTGAGGATCAACTCCAGGCACACAGGACTGAGCAGCCCTGGACACCCTCGGCGCCCGCGGCTCAGGGGCGTGGGCACGAGCTACTGGGCGCTCGCGAGGGGCGGGCGGGGATCTGGGGTTCGCGCCGCAGCTCTTCCTGTTTCTGCCGCGCCCTCTTCCCCAGCCCGCCCGGAGGCGGGGACAGAACTGGGGTCCCCGCCCGGGCCCGGCCAGTCTGCGGGCGGAGCCCGGTGGCCAGCGGGTCCCCACAAGGCCCGCGGGACATGACCGCCGGCGGCCAGGCCGAGGGCGCGGACCCCGCCTCTGCAGGGCTGCCGTCGCGGGTGGCCAAGCTGCTGTCGGCGCTCTTCTATGGGACCTGCTCCTTCCTCATCGTGCTGGTCAACAAGGCGCTGCTGACCACGTATGGGTGAGACGGGGCGAGGGGTCCAGGCGGGGGTCTCTGCACCGCCGGGCTACCTGTCCCGGGACCTGGCGAGCCCCAGGGGCTGTCCAGGGCCAGTGATGGCGCCCTGGGAGCAGTGGAGCTGCGGAGTTGCCCGGTGCCCTCGGTGCCAAGGGCAGCGGGCGGGTAAGGACAGAGGTCCAGGAGGTCTCAACGGCTCACTTCAGTGCCGACGTGACCGGCTGCGAACCGGAACCTTCGCAGCTTTCGAAAAACAAAATCACTAAAACAAAGACAAAGTAATTCAACTCTTAGTGCGCGCGGGCACACCTTACCACGGCTTACTCTTGCAAGGTACCCTGCAGTAGCTGTGCGAGTAGAGCTACATCCAGATGCTTTAAAAATACAACAGTGAGCTGAGAGAAGTGATCGAATGTGGATTTTAAAAGTGAATAATTCTTCCTACAAATCTAGATGTTCAGCACTCAGATTAGTTTGAAGCCGATCAGTTTATTCGCATGGATTGACAATTCATTCTCAAATTATCAGCGTCTTCGTGGAAACTGGGGAAAACAATGAGTAGGTCATAAGATGCACTTTTATTGGATTAGTGTGAAGTAAACTAGCAAATTTGTGACCTTGAACCTATTTGTAAGGACTAGAAAATCCGGTTTAATGCAGCTGGCCTTTTGGTAGCTTTGAAAGAGTTGGGGATTTCGACTCCATTCCACCATTTAGTAGCTATGCCGTCTGGGACCAATCCCATAGTCAGCAGTTTTCTCAGATGGGAAAGCTGAATAATAACACCTGTGTTAATTACCGCCCAGGCTTTTTAATGCCAGTCCACGAGCTGGCATCAGTTAGGGCTCTTTGTAAACTATACTGTTTACATGCTGCCTGAAGGTAAAATCAGAATTTTGGTGCGCAGAAAGACCTCGAAGAGTGTCTTCAGCGTTCTTATTTTATACTTGAGAAAACTGAGGCCCACAAGCGCTTTGCTGGCTACACCTCCAACAGATATTTGCCCAGCACCTACTAGGTGCTAAGCTTATTCCAGGCACTGGGGGAAGCTGCTAGTGATCAAGATAAAGCCCCTGTGCTGGAGATTCCATTGCAGTGGTGGAGATAGACAGTTAACAAGTAGGTTCCTGAATAAAGGAGAGGTCATTTCAGATATGAAGGGAGAGTGCCTGGGAGTGGAGCGGAGGCTGCTTTAGATTGTAAATAGGTATTAGAGCATTCCAGGCAGAGGGGAGCAGCATGTGCAAACAGGAAGTGGCCTGCTGGAGAAACAGAGGGTGACAAGGGGAGGAGATGAAGTAGCAGCCATACTGTCCTGCATACACTCAGCCCTATTTATTATGTGCCAGTCACTATGATGGGTGCTAGGGAGTCAGAAAGGAACAAAACAGATCACACTCCCTTAACTTCATGAAGCTGGTATCCTAGTGGACCAATATATAAGCCAGTAATGTTTATATTATATCAGAAGTGGCTAAGGGCTCTGGAGAGAAAAAATAAGGCCGGAAAGGAAATGAGGGATTGCAGGAATGGGGAAAAGTTTGAGGTCTTAGGTAGTGTGATCAGAGAAGCTTCATGGAGAAAGTGACATCTGAGCCAAGACCTGGCTGAGGTGAGTGAGTGAATGACACAGAAAGCTGGGCGAAGAGCATTCCAAGCACGAAAGAGTACAGAGTACGAGTGGGGATACTAATGATGGGGTCGAAAAGTGATGGATTGCTTAGGGCCTCGGAAGTCACTGACAGGGTCTGCTCTGAGTGAGCTTGGAGCCACTGGCAGCTTTCAAGCCAAGGAATTACATGATCTGACTTCTGTGTTGAGTATAGGTATTGGGGGACCAGAGTGGAAACAGAGAGACCTTGATTAGTAAATAATAGTTTTAGCTTTAGTCTAAAGAAAGGTTTAACCCCTTGGAAGGTTTTAAGTGTAGAGACTGATATGCCATAATTTGTATGGTTAAAAAGATTTCTTTGGCTGCTTGGTGGGTAGAGAACTGACTGTATTGGAAAGAGGGAGAGGACCTAGGAAGCTGGGTAGTGGATATGGAGGGCAGGGAATGGAGTTGGGATATTTTTTATGATCCTTCAGCTGTTGATACTCTTTTACAAGGTCTCTACCAGTGTTGCTGCCTGCTTGCTGGTGTCCATAGGAAACACAAATCCTGCCTCAAAGAAACTGGATCCAACATATACCTAAACGGGATCATTTCATATGAACAATGCAAACTCATGAAAGAAAAAGAACACTTAAATGCCTATTAACAAAACAAAACAAAACAAAAAACAAAAAACACACACATGAGAATCCTATGAATGGGCTTGCTTGGGAGTAGTCAGTTGTTATGTTGATAGAGGTTGAAAATGAGTCTCTACCTTCTGCATTGAGTTCCGCTGACTGGCCACAGTAGCTAATGCCTCCAAAAACATGTGTCCACTTGTTAGAAGCAGGTACCAGTAAGCACTGGTTAAGAGGTTTGAAGATGAAGGGCAGTGCCCAAGCTGGGAGAATTATTACATGAGATGTCACATGCTCTAGCCTTTCTATCTTTAAAATTTTGAGCTTATGATTGAAAGAAGTCATATCCCTTCTAAGGGAATGTTTCACATTTCTGTAATGTGATATATCATAGAGTTGGAGAAACTTGTCCAGTAACATTGCTCATTCTCTTTTTTGAAGATCAAAATGCTTTAGAAGCAAATATTTGAGGAAAAAAGGATTGGGGTGATTTGATTACAATAAAAAACCACAGAAATCTGATCTGAGCATTAGCTGTTTGAGGATAGAGTGTTTTGATGGTTACCTAATTTCTAGGGTCATGGGAAGGTAGCTTGGGGTATTTTTTTACTCTTCCATTTTGAGCAGATTGTTTCTGGTTGGGGTTCAAAATGATGGGTGGTCTTAGTTATTTGTTAATTTTGGTTCATTGTAATGCCAGATTTATCTGTTTGGACAGAGAGGTCTTTGAGGGATGTGAACTGTCAGACCCTGTTGGGGTGAGAGGGAAAACAAGCTCATCTAAGAATTTGTGGCCAGTTGGTTATACTAGTGGTTCTTTGGAGTCAGATTCATGAAATTTGTGCAGGTGGTCTGGATTCCCCGCCCCCCCCACCCCATCTTAATAACTATACTCTATGACATAAAAGAATTTACTAATAAAACAATAAAAATAACAAACTTAGCTGTATTCTGTTCAACAGATATTTGCTTAGTACATGCTGTGTGTGTTTCCTTCATTATGGATCCCAGGGCTTTGGAACCTTTTAAGTTAGTGGTTTCCAAACCGGCCTGGCATTCTGAATCACTTCAACAAGTTTTTATGAAAACTATTGAATGAGAGTCTCCAATAGTGGGATTTGGGAGTCTATGTTAAAAAACACAGACAACTCCTAATTTTCTCTTACTTTCATGAAAACCTGGTTTTTCTCCCGAAGACACTGCTCCCTTCAGCCCCTTTGAAGCTGTATCCTATCTTACAGCACAGGACTGGGTCAGGAGGTAGGGTTGAGTCCCCTCAGCTCCCTAATGCTTGTGCTCTGTTAAGAGTCTGGATTTACCACTCCCTTCCTGTCCTCACTGTTACTGGCTCCTGAGCTCCTGGTTTCTCATTTACTAAAGAGTCTTAGTCTTCTTCTGCACCCTGACTCACATCAGCCTTCTGGATGACTTCAGGAGCCACACGGCTGAACCATCCACACCCACGTCTCTAATGCCTGACCTTATCTCCACCGAACTATTCTTCACCCCAATTCCCATCATTACTTCCAGAACCATGTCCTCATAAGTAACAGTGCCACTCTAGAATCTTCACTGCAGAGTGTCTACTCTCTGGCCACCACCTGCCCTTCTCCTCCCTTATTTCTTGCCCAAGCCCCTTCTCCTGTCATGACTTCCTCCTAGTCTAGCTGAGAGACACTATTGGAAGTACACATGGCTCCCTTCCCTCACTCACATTGGCTTGCATATATCTGGCACAACCTCAGCTCACGGTCAGCCCTACCATTTGCTTCCTTCCTCCTTCACTTGAGCAGCTCTGAATGGCATAGGGTGAAAATCATATCTGGACTGGCTGATGTGACTTTAAATTTATTTCTATTTATTTTTTTGTTGTTGTTGTTTATTTTTTACTTTAAAATTTTAACCATGACCCTCAAAATGTACTCTATCCTGCCCAGCATTTCCTTCTGGGGCTTGCTTTCTTTGTCTCAGAGATGACGATTTCACACTTTCTCCTTTATCCCAAAACCTCTCACATCCCCTTCTTTTACCTTCCTTCTTCTGATTCTTTATTGAGGAAATAGAAACCATCAAAGGAGGCCCTCTCCAGCTCCTTCCTGTTGAAATGAGGGAAGTATTTTCTTCCTGTGGAAGGTCAAATTCTCCACTTGGGGTTTTGGAGGCTTACCTCTCAGTTCCTTCCATCCTTCTCTACTCTGCATCAGCAACTTCTCTTTCTACTGGATCATTCCTATTAGCTTAAAACATGCTTGTGTTTCTCAAACAAACAAAAACTCTCTCTTGATTCCACATGTACCCCCATTTCTCTGCTTCTTTCAGAGTAAGGTATATACAGATTGCCTTCACTTCCCTATATTCACTCCTATGAGAATGCAGTTAAAATTTTGGGATTATTTAAATACAGAAATGTACAAAGAAGAAAATAATTATCCATATTCCTACCTCCCAAAATCATTATCTTGAAATATCTGTATGGCATATATGACTTTGCATTTTCTCCCCCAACCCTTCCAGTTCTTTCCCCTTCCATATGCAGCAATGTTCCATTCCTATCTGAACTCTTGACTGATCAGTCAATCTTGTATCATTGCATTCTGTAAAAGTCATGCTCCCCCTAATGTGCCTCCCCATCTTCACATAAACATGCATTATAAAAGGCCCCTCTTGTTTCACGGTGAGGTGCAGATGATTGAGTTCAGGAATGTCATCTCTTTTCCTGCTGCCAAGGATGACCCACGTAAGCCCCCTAATAAATGCACATTTACTCACCAAGCTGGACTTGTCCAACTCTCTTTGGTCTGACATATCCCTCTCAGTTCTGCGGGAAGCTGTCGCTCTATATAGCTCCTCGCTATACTCAGAACAATCTGTTTTGTCTTTTTTTTAAATTGAAAAAATCATTCTGTTGTGATCAGCAAAAAGTACTCAAACTATAGAAAGATATTAGAATGACATTTTAAAAATTACTGTAATTAAAATTAGGTACTAATTTCAGTCATCTTTTAAGATTGATGGATGGATACATAGATACATAGAAAGATGGAAGCAAAGCTAGATAGATTGTAGATTGAATTACTCTTTATAAAAATGGATCCATATTATAGATGCTGTTTATTCATTTATTTATAAATTGTTTTCTCTAATCCAAAAGAGTTAGAAGAAGGGGAATTTTATGAAATTGTTTAAAATTTGTTTTGAGGACCACTTAGGACCCCACACACAATGTTTTATTATGAAAAGATTCAAGTGTAAAAAAAAAAGATTCAAGAGTACTGAAAAATGGAAAGAATAGTAGAGTGAACATCCATTTACATACCACAGAATGCAATAATTGTTGCTCTTTTACTACATTTGTTTTTCTTTTTCTGAACCATTGAAAGTAAGTTGGAAACATCATGATACTTGTATTAGTTATCCCAAAGGGGTGCTGATGCAAAATACCAGAAATCTGTTGGTTTTTATACAGGGTACTTATTTAGGGTAGAAGCTTTCAGTTACAAGGCCCTAAATAGTCCAACTCTAGGTACCTTGAGAGGTACTTTTTCACTCAATGTCTGTTGCCACGGGTTGAAGCAAGATGGTGGTGCTGTCTGTGAGGGTTCAGCCTTCCTCTTTCTTCTTAAGGCTCCATGGTCCCAGCTTCTTCCCATCTCAGCTGTAGGCTGACATAGGGCTCATCTCTCTTCCTCTGGGGCTCCTTTCTTTCTGGGCTCAGGTGCTCTGGTCTCTTCAGAAGGTCAGCTGTAAACTATAAGGCTCATCTCTCTTCCTGGGGCCACAGGATCCTCTGTGTATCTTCTCTGTGTATCTACTTCTCCTGTCTACCTCTGTGTGAGAGTCTGTTTAATCAGCCCACCAAGGAAGCAGGGACTCAACCCTGCATGCCCTAATGAAGTGGTGGAATCAAAGCCCCAATCTTAACATAATTTAATCAAAAACCTCTCAGCTGAATGTAATACAATCAAAAGTTATCATGCCCAGAGGAACAGACCAGTTTCCAAACATGATCAAATATATCTTTTTGGAATTCATAAATAATATCAAACTGCCACAATACTGTACTCAGAAATACTTCAACACAGTCTCTCCCGAGACATTCTCCTACATAGGACCATTGTCACTCATAAGAAACTTAATAATCTAATACTCCAACCATAATTAGCCCAGTTTTCTTTGAGATGTTTTCATAGTTGATTTTAACATTTTGAATCAGGATCCAGTCACAGTACATGCAGTGCATATAGTTATGTATTTTTAGTTTATTTTAATCTAGTACAACCCCCTCCCCTGGCCCCCCACCCCATGATATTGACTTTTTGAACAGTCTGGCACAGTTGTTTTGTAAAATATCCCATGTTTTCAATTTGTCTGATTTATTCTTTGTAGTCTTGCTTAACGTATTTTCCTCTATCCTCAATCTGAAAGTTAGAGCTAAAGGCTTGATGATATTCAGATTAAACATTTTTGGCAAGACTTTGTCATAGTTGACCCTGTGAAATTCGTATTGCATCACATCAGGGGTTGTCCTACCATCAGTCACAAGTCTGTAGGCTTACATAAGATGGGGACTGCAAGTTGCATGTGTGTATGAAACTTAATTTTAACTGAATTGAATGAAGAAAGAGAAATTGAAGTTCAAATGAAATAATTGTTGACTTTCAAATATATTAATTCTTTGCTATAAGAGTTAATATTTCTTACATAATCCCTCTAAGATTTAAGGGGTCATGAAAAACATTAAGGTGTAGAAGTCATTATATTTATTTATTTTTTTTAATTTTTATTATTTTTTAAAGATTTTATTTATTTATTCATTTATCCCCCCCTTGTTGCTTGTGCTCGCTGGGTCAGCCAACCACGCCGTGCGGGCGGGCTTGCCTTCACCAGGAGGCCCCGGGAACCGAACCCGGGGCCTCCCATATGGTAAACGGGAGCCCTACTGATTGAGCCACAGCCGCTTCCCCATTATATTTATTTTTAAAACCATATTTCCATTTTTGATAATATGTGTGGCCTCATCTTGGGTACAATGATCAGCAATAACTCTTTTACCACAAATTCTCCATTCCTGAGTTCATTGTTTTGATTTGACCACTAATTGGTGAAATTCCATTCATTTCCAGCTAGTTTTTTGTTTTTTTTTTTTTAAATGAAGAGTTCATGGCTGCTGTATTCATCTTGTTAAGCATTCTTTAACAGATTTTCCTGTATCATGGTGTGCTTTTACCTCTGAAGATTTGGTTTATCCTCTTCCCCTGCCCCCATAGGAGGGAAATCAATTTATATTTTATCTTTGAATCCATCTCCTATTCTCTTTATTGTTCTTCACATTAGGCATAATTAGCTTTATATAGTATTGTTTGTCTGCCTTTCATATTTTTTTATCTTTTTGAGTCTAATTGGTTAGTTTGCCTTTTTCTTCTGCATTCACTCTGATTACCTCAAGTGTTGGTAATTCAATTTTCAGCAGTGTCACTTCAGTTCTTATTGTTTTTAAATGTATTTATTTCTATGGCAGTTAGGTTGCTTTGGTGCTCAGTTGGTTTCCTTAGATCTGGATGTTCCCTTTTTTTTCTCATTTTACTGTTTTAACAACTTAATTTCTTTTAAAAATTTTATTGTGGTAATATGTATAACATAAAACTTGCCATTTTATCCATCTTTAAGTGTGCAATTCAGTGGCATTAATTATATTCACAATGTTGTTTCACCATCACCACCATCCATTACCAAAACTTTTCCATCACCCAAAACAGAACCTCTGTACCCGATAACTCTCCATTCTCCTTCCCCTCTGCCCTGGTACCTGTAATTTGCTTTCTGTTTCTATGAATTTTCTTATTTTAGATATCTCGTATAAGTGGAATCATACAATATTTGTCCTTTTGTGTCTGGCTTATTTCACTTAGGCTAATGTTTTCAAGGTTCATGTTGTAGCATGTATCATTAAATACTTCATTCTTTTTATTTCCTTTTGTTTGTTTCTTTTTTGTTTTATTTTTTTCCTGCTTTTTGTTGTCTTTTTTGTTGTTTATTTTATTTCTTTTTTGTTTTATTTTATCTGCTTTTTTTGTTTTCTTATTCTTTTTATTCTGAATAATATTCTATTGTGTGGATATATCACATTTTGTATATCCATTCATCTGTGATGGACACTTGGGTTGCTTCCTACTTTTGGCTATTGCGAATAATGTTTTTATGAATATTGGTGTGCAAGTGTTTGTTTGAGTCCCTGTTGTCAGTTCTTATGGATATATACCTAGGAGTGGAATTGAATATTATGAAGATTTATTCCTATGTTTTCTTCTATGAGTTTTATAGTTTTAGAAGTTAAATTTAGGTCTATGATCCATTTTTAGTTAATTTTTGTGTATGGTATAAGGAAGGGGTTGGACACTTAATTTTATCATTGTGAAGCATATTGACATTTTGGTTGACTGTTCCTTTTTGAAGGTGATTTTATTCCTTTTTTTCTCTAGGGTGGCAATTAAGTGAAAAGGAGTGTTTTGAAAACACCTTCAGCTTCAAGTGATAAGAATTAAGACCCTTGTGGCTAAGACACATGGAGTTTGTTTTTACCATATGATGGAAAGCCTACAGATGTGGTTTAACTGCTCAGTGACATTGTATGGGAATCTTGCTCTTTTGATTACATCTCTCTCTTGTGCTTGTCTCATGGGAGCAAAATGATTTTGGCAAGCAACTCCAGTATTATGGCTGTGCTAAAGTCATGAGAAAGAGGAAAATTCTGTCTTCATGCTTTTCCCTTTTATTTGGAAGCTGGATATCTATCCTAAAATCTCCCCAGTAGACCCTTCCTTTTGATTCATGGGGCTAGAATTGGGTCACATGACCACCCCATAGCTGCAAGGAAGGCTGGGAAAGAAAATATTTGCCTTCTCAACCTCTATAGAGGGAGACAGCAAGAAAGAAGGGCGGGGTGGGGGGGAGTAATGACTTTTAGGTAGCCAGTCCTCAGTCTGCTTCAATGGGCAAGAGAAAATTGCTAAGTTTAGCAATTATCAGTTTGAAAAATTAAAAAGAAATAAATGAAAAAAATGAACAAATTTGAGGTCTAAGATTGAAAAAAAAAAGTTCAAGACTTTTAAATAACTCTTCATTATGTATTGTCTTCAAATTTCTATTTGTTGCTAAAATTACTTGTTATTCTATGTTTTTTTTTAATAGTTTCCCATCACCAATTTTTCTTGGAATTGGACAGGTAAGTAAAAATAAAAATTAACCTCTTAATTAATGGTCATTACAAATGATGAAATTTTAAGTGCTTTTATTTAAAACCATGGTTTGCAAATTTATTCAGATGGCAGAAGACCAGAGGCCCATGGTACTTTTGGTGCAACAACATAAACTATTGACACATTTTATTTCATTCTACAATTTAGGAACGATTGTATTTGTGGAAAAAACAACTATTTATTTTAAGTTCATTAATTGAATTTAATTGCTCTAAGCAAGGGGCCACAGATCCAAACCCTCCACAATAGGGCCTTCTTTCTCAGCTTCTGGGTTCCTTTCTGTCCCTGCAGCTTCTTTCTGTGTCTGTGACTTTTTATTCCTCCGTTTATTAAGGACTCCAGTAAGAGAATTAAGACCACCCTGGGTCATGCAACCTAATCAAAGGACCTCAACTGAAGTAATTTAATCAAAAGGTCCCACCTATAACAGGTTTACTTGCACAGGAACAGATTGGCTTTAAGAACAGGATTTTCTGGGTCCACAAAATCTTCAAACTGCCACAATAACATGGTCTTGTGGTTAACTAATGAATGGATTGGGGATGGGGAAGGGGAAAATACTTGCCCCTTAAAGCATGTACTTTTTTTTTTTTGGTACTGGGACCTCGTATGTGGGAAGCCGGTGCTCAACCACTGAGCCAGATCAGCTCTTCTGAGTTGTTTTCTTCATTTGTTTGCTTGTCGTTTTTTGTTTTGTTTTGTTTCTAGGAGGCACTCGGATCTGGGAACTGGGATCTCCCATGTGGGAAGCAGGCGCTCAACAGTTTGAGCCACCTCTGCTCTCTGACATTTAGATTAAGGCAAGGTTATGTGATAGGAAAAGGAGTTCCAGGGATGACATTGGGGTCTACCATGCCATTATTATAAGAACTCCTGGTTGTTGTTTTTTTTCAACTCTATCAGTTTGTAAATACTGACAAGCAATTCAAATTTTACAAAACTCTATGGACCAAAAAAAACATGTTTGCGGTTTGCCTCCTGGTGGTTTGTGATTTTCTCTCTTAAGTACAAGAGTAAGTTTGGATAAGCTTTTACACTAAGCCCATTTGGCTGTTCCTGAAATTTCCCATTAATACTAATTTGTGACTTGTTTATTATTTTGGTTATATCCTGGGGCTTTCCAGAAAAAAACCAGTAACAGGAATAAAAGATTTTTTATGTTGTTTTTGCTTTAATTTATAGTAGGAAAAGCTTAAAATTAAGAAAATTGTATCTGTTAACTAAAGTTTTTATCATGAATTTGGAAAAGGCTATAATTTATATGACTTTTAGCTGCAGGGTTCATGGTTTGAGAATGCTGATTTTAAGGGATAATAAGAATGGGAAAAATCTTATTACAGAATAAAGTGAATATATCACTAGAGGGAATTTGTGTGACATTTAAGAATATGATTTTACATTGACATTGTAAGAAAGCCTGTCAAGTAGTTTGACTGTTCAATAATGTCATATTCTGGGAATCAAAAAATAGCAAAATAGCAAAATAGCAAAATTTTTCAACTAGGTGAAAAATTTAAAATATAGTTCAGTGTGAAAATTAACAGACTCTGAAGGTTTTTATATAGAGAATCTGTAAGTACAAGAGTACTTGTGTTTTGTTTTGTTTTGCTTTTGGTCACAGTAAGGTTTTCCCACTGTTGTACTGAATTTAGCCCTTTAGACCTCTGGATCAAATATAAATAGCTAACTTTGGTTATTAAAATCCAGCCATGAGAACAGCAAGTTATTTGTGCAGAGAAAAATGTAGCTTATACTTAGTTCTTTTTATTATTTTGCTAATTGGTCATGAAAATGGAACCTAGCGACAGTGTGAATGATATAGTTGCCTAGAAGAAGTATTTTCCACTTATTTAAAAATAAAACATTTATTCTGACCAGATGTTTTTTGCTAATAAGTAAGTAATTCTTTGCAACATCATTTCAGGGAGAAAAAATTATAGCAAGGAATCAATGTATTTCCTAAAGATCAAACATATAAATAGTATCTTTATATTTCAATATAATATTGTATAGAGAAAGCATTTTTGTAAGTTCAGTGAATATGTGATATATGTCTTTTGTAATCACCAAGGCAAATAAATTCACTGTTCTTCACACTCCATTGGTTTATACTCAATTAAAGTAAAGACTTTTTGATTTACAATTTGTTGGGAGTAGAAGCCAGTCAGATCTAATTTTAAAAGTATGAATTAAAGACTATTTTAAATAAACCTTAGAGTATTTCTATAAGAATGTAATTATAAAATAAGGCATAAATACAAACCAAAATTATAATTCAGGATGTTCCCTCGTTGCATAAATCTATCATAAGCACTAAGTTTGTGAACTCATTAAGAACAAGGCTTAGAATTATAATCATGTTGAAGGAACCAAATATTTGCATCCTAATTTGGAGAAAATGGAGTAACTTCTAAAATTTGCATAGGAAGATGATATTAAAATTTTTTATTCTCTAATAATAATATGGATTATTTCTAATCTATCTGGTTTACTCCAGATTAGTAGGATTTAAAAGAGACATTTTTGTAGTACTAGCTAGATTGAAGAGATACTAAGTCCCTCTTTACATTTGTTTTCTTATTTTGTCATCTGTGTTATAAGAATATTGGACTTTAAAAAATGTGTGTTTATGTGTGGAGTTTCTTTTTTTTTTTTTTTTTTTTTTTTATTTACCGGGAGGTACCGGGGATTGAACCCCGGTCTCTCCATATGGTAGACGGACGGCGAACCTCTTGAGCCACATCCGTTTCCCTGGAGTTTCTTTTTTTATTGTTTGGCACCCTCTTCTGCACTCCCCTATGCTTTATGAGGGAAGGTTCCTGATGTGACCATAGGCTCAGCATGTGCGAAATACAGCCCAGGAGCCACGTGGGATCTCACCCATTGGGGTCACTCTTAGGGACCCCATTCTCTTTATCCCTCTGTCACTGTTCCCTAAACCTCTTGAGATAATGTGTATGTGTGAGTCTATTTGATGTTATGCTTTTGCCTGTAGGTCTGATGGAATCCATACAATGATAAGAAACATTTTAATACTCCAAGGAAAGTTCGTTTTTTCTGGAACCTGGAAAATGGATTTTTTGTTGTTGTTGCTATATTTGATTTTGATATAGCTGTTGACTTCTGATGATGTCTGTGCACCCCAAGCAATATTTCCAGTTATTTTGCTGAAGTTTCTCTCTCCCCTTTTCTTTAGATGGCAACCACCATAATGATACTGTATGTGTCCAAGCTAAATAAAATAATTCACTTCCCTGATTTTGACAAGAAAATTCCTGTAAAGGTATGTGACGAAAAGTATATGATGGAAGCTATGATGGAAGATGCAAATACTGCACAATTACAAATTGATTTTAGAGTATTAGTATATACCCTGTCCTTTCTGTTTGCATTGGGTAGAGACTTAATAAACATTTTATATCATTCAGTTGTCCATTTATGTCACATTGTAAATTGTTAAGCATTCATTTTCCCAATGAATAAATATTTTGTGTCTTCTGAAATGGCAAAGCTGTAAAACAGGACTGGCAAACTTTTTTTGTAAAGGATCAGATAGCAAATATTTAGGCTCTGTGGGCCAGATAATTTCTGTTGCAACTATTCAACCCTGTCATTGTAGCAGAGAAGATGCCATATAGTGCACAAACGAATGGGCCTAGTTGTGTTCCTTTATTTTAAAAATGGGATGGGCCGAATTTGACCTAGGGGCCCTAGTATGCAGACTCTTATTCTGTTTCCACTTTTAGCTTGGATTGATAAAAGCTATGAATGGCCTGAAGATCACAATTTGATATATATAGAAATACATAGCTTTTTCCATGATGGAACTGAAAAACATAATATTTGCCATTCCTTCAGGATTACATTTACACCTGGGAATGTGGAATGGAACTACTCTTATGGAACAGTTGCTGGGTACCATTTAATTATTAGGGCATCCTTGTATAAGAGGTTTTAAATGGGTTATCGTGGCATTAGGGTTTAGAAAGGTTACATCAGAATGAGAGGTTAAGGACCTTTCGTGGTTTGTTCACTGTCATGTCTCAAATGCCTGGAAAAATGCCAGCAGTTAGGGCTGGACTATTTGCCAGACACACTAAGCCACACTTACAGGATCAGTAATCAAGGACATCCATTGATAGAGGAAAAAAAATGTTGCATCTGATAGTATAAGAAAGATATTGACTTAATCATCATGGGAAAAATCAGAATATTGTTTGGATTGCTTACACTTATTTTATAATGTAGTATAACTTTTAAGTATTTTAAAACAACTTAAACATTCTTAAAATTATGAAATATAATCTATGCATAGAGAAAAAGTCATCCAACACAAACGTAAGTTGAATGAATCATTACCTAGGTCATGAAAAGGGATCACAAAACCCTCCTTACTCACTATTCTGACTTTGGTAGTAACAGTTTTCTTGCTTTCTTAGTATTTTTTCTAAATTTGTATTTGTCTTAGTTTGCTAAAGGCTGCCAATGCAAAATACCAGCAATGTGTTGGCTTTTATAATAGGAATTTATTAGGGTAGAAGCTTTTCTAGTTCCAAGGCTGTGAAAATGTCCAAATCAAGGCATCACCAGAGATGCTTTCTTACCAAAGGTCAGCTGCTGGCGATCCTGGATTCCTGCCATGAGGCAAGGCAAAATGGCGGCCAACCTCTGCCTTCTCCTCCAGGTTTACTTTCTCCCTGAGTTCAGCTGTGGGCGATCAGACACATGGCTCATCTCTCCTTCTCTCTTTGGCTGTTCCACTGATTCCCGCTTCCAGCCTCTCTCTCAGCCTCTTGGGGTTTCTCTGTCCTTTCTGTGGCTGTAGGCAATCCTAGAGTCCTCTTTTCCATGGTGAAACTCAAAAGAACATATCTCCAAATATTTTTTCACAATCTTTTACCATTTTCTCAGGTTGGTCAGAACTTACACTTCAAATCTGAGTTTTACATTTCAATTTCGTAACTGACCATGCTCCTGGAAAATCTCAGCAAGGTGCATGAATGTATCTTCACAGCCAGTTACAACTTAACAGCACCTAGATCCCTGAGCAATGATTTAGATTTTTTGGGATTGGTCTCCTACTTAATATTCAGAGACAAGTCACCGGGTTTCCTAATCTTGGTTCTTTCCTTCTCCAGAATGACAGAATGATATTTCATAATTTTAAAAATATAAAATGAAGTCAATGACTCAGAAAAGTTACCTGCTGCAATGAGTTGAGGGGAAATTTCATAATCTATATAATTTCAGATATAATGGTTCAACTTTTTAGTGTTTGACAGGGAAGAATCATGATAAAAAGGTCAATATAAAGTCATTTGATTATAGTAGCAATATCTAAAATTTGAAATGCTAACAAGCTGTGTGCTTACCTCTCTTTATGGAGAATATATAGGTAATATCACCTTAATTCTGTGTACTACTTAAGCCTTATCTTTTGAAAAATGGAAGAAATTGGGAAGGAAAAGAAAAGCACCATAAGAACCAGCTAAAATTTTTAACTTAGCAATCTTTCCCATGCTACTACTATACTACATATAGTCAAAGCAGAAGCAATGGACACATTCCTTTTATGTTTTTTTTAAACTTCCACTTAGCTCTCTCAAATCCTTCAATCTATTATAAAACAAGTTTGAAAATTTTCACATAACACTTCATTTGTGGGCTCACACCAACAAATTAACAATGCCAATAGGATTCCCTTGATGAAATTACAAGCTGTGGCAGATGTGAAACAGTAAAAATTAAACCCTGGTACAGTATTCAATTTATCCTTTTACATATAAAAATAATACACAGTGGGATATTCTCATTCAACAAAATACAATTTTTAAGATCAAGAGAGAATATATAGGGGGTGGATGTGGCCCAAATGGATGGGCATCCGTCTACCATATGGAGGGACATGGGTACAATCCCTGGGACCTCCCGATAAAATAAAATATATATATATAGAAGGCGCATGGGCTGCCAGGCTCTGTGTGCCGGTGAGCCGCCAGGCCCTGGGAGCCATGCAGCAAGATGATGACCTAACAGGAGAGAGACGCAGGGGAGAGACAAGACAAGATGCTCCAAAAGCCAGGAACCGAGGTGGTGCAGGTGGCAGAACACCTCTCTCCGACATCGGAGGTCTCTAGGATTGAATCCTGGTGAAGACTGGAGGAGGAGGATGAGAAGAGATGGCAGGAAACAGGTACAGAAAATTGCCCAGCGAATGGACACAAAACAGCAAATGGGGAAGGGGGGGGGGGTTAAAATGGATAAAGTAAATACATAAATTAAAAAAAAAAAAAAAAAAAGAATATACAAAACTGTTCTATGTGGTCCAATGTATTTTGCTGTATAGTAGGAATAAATATATCCAGAACAAAAAGCCTGAGGTCTGTGTTTCTAGAGAAATCGCTGGTCACTTCGTGGGGTTTAAAGCTGAATATTCTGCAGCTGCCAGGCAGAAAGGGGCTACAGTCGCATTAAAAACAATCTGGTCGGTATAAAATAAAGGTTTCAATCTATAAACAATTAAAAAACCCCACATAAACCAAATGAAAAGGTACTGAAATTTGATCGTCCGTAAAAGCTGTAATTTAACCTGACAGTAAAACATAAGAAGCAATATTAGAGTTGATTTAGTATATTATATATTTTAGCTTTGAAAGCCATAGAAATCAGTTATCCCATTTTTTTCTTATAAAAGACTCATTTTCCCAAAGCATTATACACAATTTTAATTAGAATATAATGGCAGAATGATATTTCATAATTTTTAAAATATAAAATGAAGTCAATGACTCAGAAAAGTTATCTGCTGCAATGAGTTGAGGGGAAATTTCATAATCTATATCATTACAGATGTAAAGTTTAATGGTTCAACTTTTTAGTGCTTGACAGGGAAGATCATGATTTAAAAGGCCAATATGAAGTCATTTGATTATTGCAGCAATATCTAACATTAGAAATGCATCCATACTTTTTTGTATAATCTTATTAGTCAAATATATTTATTTTCACATCTGTTATAACTACTATTGCAAAGGAGAAATACTACTGTATACACAGAGCAATTTTTTTTCTCCAGGGAACTTGTGCAAACCAATATAAGATGTAAATTCTTCATATAATATATAAAATAGGAGAAGCCTCTTTAGATTTATTTTTTGAAGTTTGGAATGCTGGCACTTTCCAATTAGGCAACAGTTCTTCATTCCTGTAATCTGGCCAGAGCTGCTGTTTACTGTGGGTCTAGAGCAGTAGGCATGATTTCTTTTTAGTCTTCTTCTTTTCCACTGGTGTTTTTCTATTTGTCTGACCAGATCATAAAATATCTCATGATCGTTGACTTTGACTTTGCAGAAGATCCTAAAAAGGCACAGTTACACCACTGTCTTGCTAAATTCTGACCCTGTTCTTTGCCAATGACTCGTTTATCTTCCAGGTCGCATTTATTGCCAGCCAAAATCATTGGAACATCTTCTGTGTCCTTAACCCGTAAAATTTGCTCCCTCAGATCCTGTAAGTCATTAAGTATAGACTGAGCTGTAATAGAATATACTAGTGCATGGGAAGCGGCTGTGGCTCAATCAGTAGGGCTCCCGTTTACCATATGGGAGGCCCCGGGTTCGGTTCCTGGGGCCTCCTGGTGAAGGCAAGCCCGCCCACACGGCATGGTTAGCTGACCCAGCAAGCACGAGCAGCAAGGGGGGGATAAATGAATAAATAAATAAAATTTAAAAAAAAAAAAAAAAAAAAAAGAATATACTAGTGCAAACCCTTGGCCATTCTTCATATACAAATCCCTCATGTCTGTAAATTGCTCTGTCCCTGCTGTATCCAGGATTTTGAGCATACACTGTTAGCAGTCTACTTTAACTTGCTTTCTGGAGGAATCTTCTGTTGTTGGATCATATTTTTCAACCAAAATTCCCTGAACAAATTGAACTGTCAAAGCAGACTTCCCCACGCCTCCTGAACCAAGGACCACTAGCTTGCACTCACGCATGGTGTGGTCTGTTTGAATACTGACAATCCCCCTCTGAAAGGTGGCTACTCCCCCCCCACCGCCCCCGCTTCCCCCTCTCCACCTCCCTCCTCTTCTCTACCACAGTTTTAAAAGAATCCATTCAATTGTTGATGGTAATTTGGGTTGTTTCCAGTATTGGGCTGGAAAAATAAAAAGTCTGGCTCTAAACATACTTCTAATTGGATCCTGGTGCACATGTGGCGAGTTTTTCTGTAGTGGATATTAAGGTGTGGACCTGCTGGCTCCAAGGGTGTGCATATCTTCAACTTCAGTAGATAATATCAAACTGTTCCCCCAAGTGATTAGACCAATTTGTATGCCTTGACAAAAGTGCATGAAAGTCCTACTTGTTCTACATTTTTGCCAATCCTTGCTATGCCAGTCATTTAAAATTTTGCTAACCTGGTGAATGCATAATGACATCTCCCTGGCTTCAGTTAGCATTTCCCTGATTACTAATGAGGTTGAGCACCTTTTCTGTTTTTTTTTTTTTTTTTGGTTTGTTCGTTTGTTTGTTTTTTGTGCCCATTTGGTTATCCTTTTTTGTGAAGCACCTGTTCAAGACCTTCGTCCAGTTTTCTATTGGGTTGATGTCTTCTTACTGATTTGTGTAGGAGTTTAAAAAAATATATTCATGATAGTCCTCTTATTAATTATATACAGTGCTATAGACATATTTTTCCCTCACTGTGTCTTATCTTTTCATTTTCTTTACCATGTATTTCAGTGATAAGGAATTCTTATGTTTAAAGTAGTTAAATTGTTTCAGCCTTTGCTTTTATTGTTAATCATTCTTTTCCTGATTTAGGAAATCCTTCTCTACTATAACATTATAGAGATAGTTTTCTAAGTAATCTTTATTTAAACAAATCAATTTTATTGATATATATTAATAAAGCATACAATTCACCCCAAGTGTACAATCAGTGGTATTTGTTATAATCATATAGTTGTGTGTTCATCCCTTCAATCATTATTACAGCGTTTTCATTATTTCAATAATAAAAATAATAAAAAACAGACAAAGAAACAAGAAAATTCCTCACCTCTCAATCTCTCTGTTTCCCCCACTGTACCTAGCTGCAGTTTCTGGCTATTCTATCCAAAGTGTATAATCAATGGCTTTTAGTATAATCACAGTGTTCTACATTCATCATCTCAAAAATTTTAGAACAATTTCATTACTCCAAAAAGAAAGATTCCATACTCCTTAGCATTCCTTCCTCAGACCTATATAACCACTAATCTCCTTTCATCTTTATAAATTGATTTATATTTACATTTTATATAAATGGAGTCATACAATATGTAGTACTCTGTCTGGTCTCCTTCACTTAGTATAATGTTTTGATTTTCTTTTTTTTGTCTGATATTAACATTTTGTATTATTAACTTACAGTTCAGCTTCAAAGAAAAATGGTCTTATATATGCAAATTCTAACCATATTCATATTTCACATAATATATTTATATTTCACATAATATATTTAGTTCATAATAGGGCAATCATATGGGATTTGTCCTTTTGTGTCTGGCTTGCTGCACTCAACATGATGTGCTCCAGGTTCATCCATGTTATATGTTTTACGACTTCGTTTCTTCTTACTGTTGCATAATATTCCATTGTCTGTATACTTCACAATTTGTTTATCCATTAATTAGTTGATGGACATCTGGGTTGTTTCCAACTTTTATCTGTTGTAACGCTGCTATGAACAAATGTGTGCAGATATCTATTTGTGTCACTGCTCTCAGTTCTTCTGGGTATATACCTAGCAGGTCTCATGGCAAGTCTATATTCAACTTCCTTTGGAACTGCCAAACAGCCCTCCACAGTGGCTGTACCATTCTATATTCCCACCAACAATAAATAAGTGTTCTTATCTCTTCACATCCTCTCCAACATTTACAGTTTTCTGACTTTTTAATAGCAGCCAGTCTAATAGGTGTGAAATGATATTTCATTGTAGTTTTGATTTGCATTTCCTTAATCACTAGTGATGTTGAACATTTTTTCATGTGTTTCTTTTCCATTTGTATTTCTTCTTTGGACAGTTGTCTTTTCAAATCTTTTGCCCATTTTTTTTTTTTTAAGGTTTATTTATTTACTTTATCCATTTTAAACCCCCCCTTCCCCATTTGCTGTTTTTTGTGTCTATTCACTGGGCAATTCTCTGTGTCTGTTTCCTGCCATCTCTTCTCATCCTCCTCCTCCAGTCTTCACCAGGATTTGATCCTGGAGACCTCCGATGTAGGAGAGAGGTATTCTGCCATCTGCACCACCTGGTTTCCTGGTTTTCGGAGCTTTCGGAGCATCTCGTCTTGTCTCTCCCCTGTGTCTCTCTCTTGTTACGTCATCCTCTTGCTGCATGGCTCCCAGGGCCTGGTGGCTCACTGGCACACAGAGCCTGGCAGCCCATGCGCCTTCTATATATATATATTTTATTTTACCGGGAGGTCCTGGGGATCGTACCCAGGTCCCTCCATATGGCAGACGGATGCCCAACCGTTTGAGCCACATCCACCCCCTTGCCCATTTTTTAATTGTATACTTTGTCTTTTTATTGTTGAGTTATATGATCTCCTTATATATCATGGATATTAAACCCTTATCAGATATGTGATTGCCAAATATTTTCTCCCGCTGAGTCAGCTGCCGTTTTACCCTTTTGACAAAGTCCTTTGATGTGCAAAAGTGTTGAATTTTGAGGAGGTCCTATTTATCTATTTTTTTTCTTTTGTTGCTCATGCTTTGGGCATAAGATTTAAGAAACTACCACATACCACAAGATCTTGAAGATGTTTTCTTACATTTTCTTCTAGGAGTTTTATGGTCATTGTTTTTTTTATTTAAGTCCTTGATCCATTTTGAGTTAATTTTTATATAAGGTGTGAGATAGGGGTCTTCTTTCTTTCTTTTGGGTATGGCTATCCACTTCTCCCAGCACCATTTGCTGAATAGACTGTTCTGGCCCAGCTGGGTGGGCTTAACAGCCTTGTCAAAAATCAGTTGACTGTAGATGTGAAGGTCAGTTTTTGAGTTCTTGATTCGGTTCCATTGGTCAATCTGTCTGTCCTTATCCCAGCATGATGCTATTTTTACCACTGTAGCTTAGTAATATGCTTTTAAGTCAGGAAATGAGAGTCCTCCAACTTCGTTCTTCTTTTTAAAGACATTTTTTGCTATTCGGAGCCCCTTACCCTCCGAAATAAATTTGATTATTGGCTTTTTGATTTCTGCAAAAAAGGCTGTTGGGATTTTTATTGGGATTGTGTTGAATTTGTAAATTAGTTTGGGTAGAATTGGCATCTTAATGATATTTAGTCTTTCAATCCATGAACACGGAATGTCCTTCCATTTATTTAAGTCTTCTTCAGTTTCTTTTAGCAATGTTTTGTAGTTTTCTGAATACAGGTCCTTTATGTCCTTGCTTAAGTTTATTCCTAAATATTTGATTGTTTTAGTCGCTGTTATAAAAGGAATTTTTTTCCTGATTTTCTCTTCAGATTGCACATCAGTAGTGTATAGAAACAGTATTGATTTTTGCATATTAACCTTGTATTCTGCCAATTTGCTGAACTCTTTTATTATTTCTAGTAGCTTTGTTGTGGATTTTTCAGGATTTTCTAGATATAGTATCATGTCATCAGTGAATAGTGAAAGCTTTACTTTTTCCTTTCCTGTTTCCTTTTTTTTAAAAAGATTTTATTTATTTATTCATTTATCCCCCCCTTGCTGCTTGTGCTCGCTGGGTCAGCCAACCACGCTGTGCGGGCGGGCCTGCCTTCACCAGGAGGCCCCGGGAACCGAACTCGGGGCCTCCCATATGGCAAACGGGAGCCCCACTGATTGAGCCACAGCCGCTTCCCCCTATTTCCTTTCATTTCTTTTTCTAGTGTAATTGCTCTAACTAGAACTTCTAGCACAATACTGAAAAATAATGGTGGTAGTGGGCATCCTTGTCTTGTTCCTGATTTCAGTGGGAAAGCTTTCAGTCTTTCACCATTGAGTACAATGCGAGCTATAGGTTTTTCATATATGTACCTTACCATATTGAGAAAGATTCCTTCTATTCCTATCTTTTGGAGTGATTTTTTGTCAAAAAAAAGGGTACTGTATTTTGTCAAATGTCTTTTCTGCATCAATCGAGAGGATCATATGATTTTTCTTCTTCAATTTATCAATGTAGTTTATTACACTAATTGATTTTCTTGTGTTGAACCACCCTTGCATACCTGGGATAAAACCCACTTGATCATGGTGTATAATTCTTTTAATGTGCTTTTGGATTCTGTCTGCAAGTATTTTTTTGAGGATTTTTCATATACATTCATTAGAGTTACTGGTCTGTAATTTTCTTCTTTCATAGTATCTTTATCTGGTTTTGGTATTAGGGTAATGTTGGCTTCATTGAATGAGTTTGGTAGCATTCTTTCCTATTTAATTTTTTGGAAGAGCTTGAGCAAGATTGGTATTAGTTCATCTTTGAATAATTGGTAGAATTAACCTGAAGACATCTAGTCCCGGGCTTTTCATCTTTGGAAGGTTTTTGGTGATTGTTTCAATCTTTTCCCTTGTGATTGGTATGTTGGGGTCTTCTATTTCTTCTGAAGTCCATTAGTGTAGATGGTTGTGTGTTTCCAGGAATTTGTCCATCTTGTCTACATTTTCCAGTTTTTTGGCATACAGTTATTCATAGTATCCTCTTATGATCTCTCTTATTTCTATGGGGTCAATGGTAATGTCCCCCCCTCTCATTTCTGATTTTATTTATTTGTGTCTTCTCTTTTTTTTCCTTTGTCAGTCTAGTTAAGGGTTTGTCAATTTTCTTGATCTTCTCAAAGAGCCAACTTTTGTTTTTGTTGATTCTCTCTATTGTTTTTGTTGTTGTTGTTGTTGTTCTTGATTTCATTTGTTTCTGCTTTGATCTTTACTATTTCTGTCCTTCAGCTTGGTTTGAGATTAGTTTGCTGTTCTTTTTCTAGTTCTTCCAGGTGTGCAGTTAGATCATCAATTTTAGTTCTTTCTTCTTTTTTAATGTAAGCATTGAGGGCTATAAATTTCCCTCTCATCCCTGCTTTTGCGGTGCCCCATACGTTGTGATATATTGTATTCTCATTATCATTCGTCTCAAGACAATTGCTGAATTCTCTTGCAATTTCTTCTTTGACCCACATTAAGAGTGTATTGTTTAATCTTCATATATTTATGAATTTTCCCTTTTTCTGTCCATTATTGATTTCCAGCTTTATTCTGTTGTGATTAGAGAAAGTGTTTTGTATAATCTCAATCTTTTAAAATTTATTGAGACTCGTCTTGTGACCCAACATATGGTCTATCTTGGGGAAGGATCCATGAGCACTTGAAAAGAATGTATATCCTGCTGTTTGGGGGTGCAGTGCTCAATAGATATCTCTTAGGTCTAGTTCATTTATCATATTATTCAAGTTCTCTGTTTCTTTATTTATCCTCTGTCCAGTGCTCTATCCAATACTGGGAGTGGTATATTGAAGTCTCCAACTATGATTGTAGAGACATCTATTTCTCTCTTCAGCTTTCTCAGTATGTGCCTCATGTATCTTAGGGCACTGAGGTTAGGTGCATAAATATTTCAAATAGTTATTTCTTCTTGTTGAATTGCCCCCCCGCCCCCGTTTTTTAAAGATTTATTTATTTCCCCCTCCCCACCCATTGTTTTGTGCTTCCTGGGACCTTCTGGAGGGGAGAGAGGCTGCTCAATCTCTTGCGCCACCTCAGCACCGTGGTCTGTTGCATCTCTCATTGTCTCTCCTCTGTGTCTCTTTTTGTTGCGTCACCTTGCTGCACCAGCTCTCCACATGGGCCAGCACTCTTGTACAGGCCAGCACTCTGAGTAGGCTAGCTTGCCGCTCGGGCCAGCTTGCCATGTGGTCCAGCTTGCTTTTCACCAGGGGGTCCTAGGAATCGAACCCTGGACCTCCTATATGGTAGATGGGAGCCCAATCACTTGAGCCACATCCGCTTCCTTAATTGCCCCTTTTATTAATATTTAATGACCTTCTTCATCCCTTCTAACAGTTTTGTATTTAAAATCTATTTTGTCTGATATTAGTATTGCTACCCCAGCTCTTTTTTGGTTACTATTTGCATTGTATATTAGTCAGCCAAAGGGGTGTTGATGCAAAATACCAGAAGTCTGTTGGCTTTTATAAAGGGTATTTATTTGGGGTAGAAGCTTATAGTTACAAGGCCCTAAAGAGTCCAACTCAAACTACTTCCTCACCAAAGTGTGTTGGAGCAAGGTGGCTGCTGACGTCTGCAAGGGTTCAGGTTTCCTTTTCCTCTTAAGGCTCTGTGGTCCCAGCTTCTTCCAATATCAGCTGGGGTATTTCTTGCCTTTCTCCCAGGGCTCAGCTGCTCTGCTCTTTTCACAAGGCCAGCTGTAAACTATCAGGCAAATGGCTCATCTCTCTTCCCAGGGCCTCTGCCATATCTAATGGAGCCTTCTCTCTTTCCTCATGTATCTGCTTCTCAGTGTATTTACTTCTTGGGGCTCCAGCATTAAAACCTAAACCAGCTCCTCTGCTGCATAGTTTTCTCTATGAGTCTCTGCCCACCAAGGGGGTGGGGACTCAACATCCTACTAACATGGCCCAATCAAAGCCTTAATCATATTTTAATCAAGTGAAAGTGAAACCTCTGAATCCAATACAATCTAATATGCCCAGAGGAACAAACCAGTTTATATACATAATCCAGTATCTATTTTTGGAATTCATAAATAATACCAAACTGATACATATAGAATATCTTTTTCCAACCTTTCACTTTTAACCTGGTTATGTCCTTATGTCTGAGGTGAGTCTTTTGTAGATAACATATAGATGGCTCATATTTTTTAATCCATTCTGTCAGTCTATGTCTTTTGATTGGGGAGTTCAAGCCATTAACATTCAATGTTATAACTGTAAAGGTGTTACTTCATCCACTTTGATCTTTGGCTTTCTGTTGTCATATCATACTATAGTCTATCTTTTTACCCTTTCTAATATTCTTCATTTCTACACTCTTCTCCAAGTCTCTCAGCCTAGATTTTCCTTTTAGGCTGCAGCACTCCCTTTAGTATCACTTGTAATTCTGGTCTTTTGGTAACATATCTATCAGTTTTTGTTAGTCTGTCAAGTCTTTGAACTCCCTTCATTTTTGAAGGACAGCTTTGGTGGATACCCAATTCTTGGCTGGCAGTTTTTCTCTTTCAATACCTTAAAAACATCATACCACTTTCTCCTCTCCTCCATGGTTTCTGATGAGAGGTTGGCTTTTAACCTTATTGAGTTTCCCTTGTATGTGATGCTTTGCTTTTCTCTTGCTGCTTTCAAACATTCTCTGTATCCCTGATATTTATCATTCTGAATAGTAGGTGTCTTGGGGTAGGTCTATTCGTGTTTATTCTGTTGGGGGTACATAGTCCTTCTTGTATATTGATATTTATGTCTTTCCTAAGAGTAGGGAAGTTTTCAGTGATTATTTCCTCAAATATTATTTCTGCCTCTTTTCCATTTTCTTCTCCTACTGGGACACCAATAATGCATATGTTTTTGCATTTCATATTGTCATTCAGTTCCCTGACACCCTGTTCCATTTTTTCCATTCTCTTCTCTTTTTGTTCTCCTGTCTTTTCCACTTCAGTTGTTCTGTCTTCAAAATCACTAATTCTGTCTTCAAGCAGTTCAAATTCTCTCTTATGTGTCTCTAATGTATTTTTTAATCTCATCCATTGTGTCTTTCATTCCCATAAGGTCTGTTACTTTTCTTTGCTGACTTTCAAATTGTTCTTTATGCTCACCCAGTATCTTCTTAATATCCTTTATCTCTTTAGTCATATTTTCTTTCAATTCTTTAATTTGATTTAGGAGAATTGTGTGGTTATCATTGATTAATTGTCTTAAATCCCGAATGTCTTCAGGATATTTGGCTTGTTCCTTTGGCTGGGCCATCTTCTTTTGTTTCCTAGTATGCCTGTAATTTTTTGTGATGTCTAGGAATCTGATATGTTGGTGAATTTAGTCTGATGGCCAATTTCTCTCCCTTGCCTATTGTTATTATTTTTTCACTATTCTTTGATATTTGGTTCAACTTATCCTAAGTCTTAAAAATCGCCCAGCTTAAGCTACCAGAATCATGCCAGGGACTCACTAATGGGGTGCAGACTTTCTCCCAGGTCTGGGGTAAAGAGAGCTCGAAGACGTTTTTGTCCATGTAATTCCCAGACTGGCCAGCAGATGGTGCTTGTTGGTGCACCTTTCCATGGAGGTGTATCTCTCTCTCGGTTTTCATTTGTTTTCATCTGGCCAGAGCTGAGATTTAAAGTGGGCTCCTTTGACCAAATTCACTGAAGAAAAGCCCCCTGACTCCCCCTCCATTTTCCCTTGTAACAGCTAGCAGGGAGGAAGATATCTGCTCTCCTCTCAGTCAGCTGTAAAGCCAGGGGTTTTAGCCATGCTGAATATCTTGGGGCGGGGGAGGGGAACCCTTCCTGGTGGCTGAGATGTTTAGTAGCTCACAGTTTGTTGTTTTAGCTTCTCTCTCTGTCCCTTACCCTCCTGGGAGGTGTGTAGTACTGCGGGGCCCTCGGCATCTTTTGGCTCTTTCTCCTTTGTTTTTGTGAGAGCTGAGCCTTATCTGCCCAATCCCATGCCATGTTCCCACAAGTCCCCCTCATCTAATTTTTTCCAAGTAATCTTTTACGAGTTTTTCAGAGTTGGATTTTTAATCTAACTGGAGTTGATTTTTGTGTGTGCACTGAGGTGATGGTCCAATTTCATTTTTCCCCATATGGATACTCAGTTATCTCAGACTCATGTAAAAGTCTGTCTTTTCTGTGGTACCACTTATATCATGGTAACATCGTTTGCCTATGCATGGGTCTGTTTCTGGGTTCTACATGCTTTTCCGTTGATCTATTTGTATCTTTCTGCACCACCCCCACATTGTCTTAATTGCTATAGCTTTATAAAAAGTCTTACTATCTGATAAAGCAAATATTTCCATCTTGTTCTTTGCCCTTTGCATTTCCATATGAATTTTGGAAGTAGTTTGTCAGGTTTCACATACATAACCTTTTGGGATTTTGATTGACATTGTATTGAGGCAGTAAATCAATTTGGGAAGAATTGCTACCTTTAGAGTATTGAATCTCCCAATCCGTGAACAGGGTATACTCCATTAATTCCCCTCAGTAATGTTTTATAATTTCATCTATAGTGTTCTAAGATGTCTCTTAGATTTATTCTGAACTAGTTCATAGTGATTTTTTTTGCTATTGCACATATCTTTAAAAATATATATTATCTAGGAAATTAGAAGTATAATTTTTAAGCTGCTTTTGTATTCAGCAAAACTATGGAATGTGAATCATAATTAGTTGTTTTTGTTTATTTTTGACTTTTCTACATGCATATTATTTGACCTTGGTAGATGTTTAATCATTCTAGGCCCTTAAAGCAAATAAGTTAACTCCAAAGTAATGTGGCTGGTATACCCAGCTTTTTTGAAAGGGTCACCAGCTTTGTGACATTCCAGTGAAAAATATGAATTTTTTCTTTTGTCCAGAAAAGTGCATATATGCACAGATAGCAGAAGTTTGCACACTATTACCTGAGGCTTCTGAAGCTCATGCTTGGACTATACACTCCTATCTTCAACTCACCAGACTAAATCACGGGTTTCCACATCAGAGAGATCCTTGTCCTTATCCTTCCTTTAGGGAAATAGTCCACGAATGTGGGCCAGGTCAAGATTTCTGTTTCAATCCAGTTTTTTTTCTTTCTATGATTATGGATATCACTGTCCACCTAATTATTTTGACTACATGGAAAAACTCGTGAATGTGTTTTTTTTTAAAGATTTTATTTATTTATTCATTTATCCCCCCCCCCGCTTGCTGCTTGTACTCGCTGGGTCAGCTAACCACGCCGTGCGGGCGGGCTTGCCTTCACCAGGAGGCCCTGGGAACCGAACCCGGGGCCTCCCATATGGTAAACGGGAGCCCTACTGATTGAGCCACAGCCGCTTCCCATGTGTTTTGGATACTGGAAAATTCAGTCATTGTAGGCAAGGGACTAAAATCATTAGATGAGGGGGTGGTGAATGTCATCATTTTTATGTATGAAGGAAAATACGTTATTGGTATTTTAACCAAATTGTCTTTCTTTTTTAATTGCAGCTGTTTCCTCTGCCTCTCCTCTATGTTGGAAACCACATAAGTGGATTATCAAGCACAAGTAAATTAAGGTAGAGTGCAAGATAATGGTTGATGGGAGGGATGTTCTTCACTTGTTTCCTTCTATTGGTGCAAAGACCAAGTTTGATTTTTCAAGATGATGCCTGGGATAATTATGGAAGACAGTAATATTTAATAATTTAAAAAATAAGGAGGAGTTTTCAGTTTAATTTGCTAATGCTTTTAGGAATGTTAAAAAGTTTATATATTTTTTCCTTTGTATTCAAGTCTGAATATAGAATATGATGGCTGTAGACATAAAGGCAGGAAAATTCATTTAAATAAATAAGGTTCTGTATAACTTCTTGTTTTATTACAGCTTTATAAAAGCAAAAACATTCTGTTAGATTTGGTATAGGTCAGGTTTAGTACAGGGATAAATAAATGAGATGCTATTTTCCAGTATGTGCTATAGACTTCTGAAATTTACAGTTGCATTTGTGTATTTTGGGGTTTCTTTGATTGATGATTTTTGTTAAATCACAGAAAAGAGTGAAAATGAAAGTGTAGAGAGACCAAGCTATCCAATAAATAGAAAATGTAGTGTGAAATATGTAGCCCAATGAACACACATGAATGAAGACCTAAAAATGAGAAAATGAAGTTTTTGCAAAGGGTGAGCAAAACCTGTTTGTACAATGAGAGTGGAAAAGAGGCAGTAATAAGTCAGTGTCCTGTCCCCTTTGATGGTGATCATTGAGGGCTGTTTTTTGTTGCTAACATATTGGACTCTTTGATTTTTATTTACTTGATATGTTTCAATTCCTTGTAGAAATAATTCTTCTGATGCTCAACTGTCCCATCTCAGGCCAGTGGTAGCCCCTTTGAGTTGACTCTTATGCCTTATAGCACCAGTAACCTTTGATCACTTCCTTACTTTCTGATAAAAAACATCCCAGGCTCATCTTGAACTTCTATTGCCATTGCTCTGTTTATTTTTAATGTTAAATGATATTTAGAGACTGCAAACTGGGTTCTGGGTATATTTTGAAGGAAGGGCCAACACAATATCTAGATGAATAAAATGTGCAGTGTGAAAGAGAGAGAGGAGACAGGGATGCCATGATTGATGAACCATGTCTGATGAAGAGGAAGACTGGGATTGCCATTTATTGAGATGAGGAAGACTGTGGGCAAAGCAATTTGGGAGTGAAGGTCAGGAGTTCAATTTTAGACATGTTAAATTTGAGGGGCTTATTGACCATCCAAATGGAGTGTTGAATAAGCAGTTAGATAGTCTAGTCAAGTTCAGGGAGAGGTTCTGGATAGATACATAAATTTGGGAGCCAGTAGCATACAGATAGAATTGAAAGCTATGAGACTGAAGGAGAGTAGACAGAAAAAAAGAGAGAAATAAGGATTGAGCGTCAGGCCATTCTGGTGTTAGAGGTATGGGAGAAGAAGAGGAAAAAGCAACTGAGAATGAGGAGTAGCCAGTGAGGAAGAAGAAAATCCGAGTGAATATGATGTCCCAGGAGCCAAGGAAAAGAGAGTGATCTGCTCAGTCTGATATAGCAATAAGTCATGTACTATGGCAACTGAAAACTGTTGGGTTTAGGAGGATGGAGATCATTGGTGACCTTGACAAGAGCAGTTTCAGTGGCGTGGTGTGGGGTGAAAGACTGAAGCAAGTTTAAGAGAGAATGGGAAGAGAGGAATTGGGGAGATGAATGCTGGACCCACCTGAAGTCTGTGGTCACGATGCCCTTGAGGAATTATCGTCCAGCAGGCAATGGCAGACTCATGGACAAAGAGTGCCATAATAGGTTATATCAGCCATCAGGAAATTCAGAATCAGGTAGAGTGAGGTCCCGAAGGAGGCTGGGGAGGTCAGTTTAGGGAGGCCGAGGACAGTGGTGGACTTGGAATTAATCAGGAAAGACTTCATCAGGGGTATTTTAACAGCTGAATCTTAAAAGATGAGTAAGTGTTGGAGGAGGAGGTTCACTTTGGAAGGACTTTCCAGGCAGAGAGAGCCAAGTGAGCCACCCAGCTCTGTGAGCAGCAGGGGCCTGCAAAACAAACTGGGAGTGCGTCATTGGGCTTGGGAGAGGAGGGTGAGGGAAGATGAAAGGGGAAGGGCAATCACAGCCCAGGGCCAATAGGGCCAAATTCATCTGGTGGCCTTGAAATGTCACTAGAGTAAATGTTTAGTAACATTGGTGGAATGGTACTTTGTAAATAGGACCATATTTTAAAGATATTCATTGTGTTCTCTTCATATTTGCACATAGAGCCACAAGGACTGGCAACTTACTTCATTTTTTAAAACAGCTTAATTAAGATATAATTTGCATGCCATATAATTTACCCACTTATATATCTATAGTATACAATTGAATGATTTTTAACATATTCACAGGGTATGCAACCATCACCAAAACCTAATTATAGAACATTTTCATCTATCCCCCCAAAATACCTTACACATTAGCAACCATTCTATCCTCCTTGCCCCCGCCCCAAGCCTTAGGCAACCACTAATCAAATTTCTGTTTCTCTAGATTTGCTTTTGTGGGCATTTCATATAAATGGAATCATGCAATATTTAGCTTTTTCTCCCTGGCTTTCACTTAGCATAATGTTTTCAAGGTTCATCATGTTGTAGAATGTACCAGTACTTCATTCCTTTTTGTTGCTGAATAATATTCCATTGTATGGACATACTATATTGTTTATCCATTTGGGTTGTTTCCTCTTTAGGCTATTATGAATAAAGCTGCTATGAGCATTCATGTATAAGTTTTTGTGAGGGCATGTGTATTTATTTCTCTTAGGCAGATACCTATGAGGAAAATTGCCAGATCATATGGTAACATTTGAGAAATTTCCAAACTGTTTTCCGAAGTAGCTGCACTGTTTTATATTCCCACCAATAATCTCTTTGCATCATCAATGCTTGTTATTTTCTGTCTTTTTTTATCATAGCTATCCTAGTGTGTATAAAATGGTACCTCATTGTGATTTTTTTTTTTTTTTAAGGTACTGGGGTCAGACATTGAACCCAGGACCTCGTGTGTGGGAAGCCGTCGCTCTACCACTAAGCGACATTGGCTCCCCTGAGTTGGGTTTTTCATTTGTTTGCTTGTTTTTTATTTTTTAGGAGGCACCGGCGACCGAACCTGGGACCGCCCATGTGGCAAGCAGGTGCTCAATTCCTTGAGTCACATCTGCTCCCCTCTCATTGTGGTTTTGATTTGCATTTCCCTGGTGACTAATGATGTTGAGCATCTTTTCATGACCCTATTGGCCATTTGTTTGTCATCTCTGAAGAAATATTCATTCAGATTCTTTGCCTCTGTTTATTAGGATTTTTTGGTCTTTTTATTATTGAGTTGTAAGTGTTCTTTAAGTGTTCTGGATACAGATCCCTTATTGGATATGTGATCTGCAAAATTTCTCTCTCATTCTGTAGGTTGTCTTTTCATTTTCTTGATGTTCTTTGACGAATAAAAGTTTTTAAGTTGATGAAGTCTTATTTATCTATTTTTCCTTTTGTTGCTTGGGTTTTTGGTATTAGATTTAAGAAGGCTTTACTAAACCCAATATCATGAAGATGAACTCTTATGCTTTCTTCTAAGAGTTTTATTGTTTAAGCTCTTACATTCAGGTCTTTGACATATTTTGAATTAATTTTTGTGTGTGTATAGTATGAGGTAGGGTCTAAATTCGATCTTTCACATGTGAATATCCAGTTGTCCCAGTACCACTTGCTGAAAAGATCATTTTTTCTCCATTGGATTGTCTTGGTACCCTTGTTAAAAATCAGTTGACTATAACTTTATTTCTGGACTCCCATTTTTATTCCATTGATTATATGTCTATCCTTATGCCAGTACTAGATTGTCTTGATTATTGTAATTTTATAATAAGCTTTGAAATTGGGAAATGTGACTCCTCTAACTATGTTCTTCTTTTTCAAGATTGTTTTGGCTTTCTGGCTCCCTTGCATTTCCATATGAATTTTAGAATCAGCTAAAATTCTAAAATTTCTGCAAAATCAGGCAGCTAAGATTTTGATAGGGGCTGTGTTGAATCTGTAGATCACTTTGGGGAGTATTTCCATCCTAACAATATTAAGTCTTCTGGTCCATGAACATGAGCTGTCTCTCCACTTATTTAGGTCTTTAATTTCTTTTAACAGTGTTTTGTAGTTTTCAGTGTACAAGTCTTACTCTTCTTTTGTTAAATTTGTTCCCAAGTATGTTATTCCTTTTGCTGCTATTGTAAATGGATTTGTTTTATTAATTTCATTTTCAGATTGTTCATTGCTAGTGTATAGACATATAACTGTTTTTTTTTCTGTATTTGTTCTGTATCCTGCAACCCTATTTGACTGATTTATTTGTACTAATAATATTTTAGTGGATTCCTTAGGATTTTCTATATGTACAATGTCATCTGCAAATAGAGATAATTTTATTGCTTCCTTTCGAAAATGGATGGTTTTTTCCCTCTTGCCTAATTGCTTTGGCTAGAATCTCCAGCATAACGCTGACTAGATGTAGTAAGAGTGGACATCCTTGTCTTGTTCTTGATCTTAAAGGGAAAGCATTCATTTTTCACCATGAAGTACACCTTATCAGCTTTTAAAAGGTGTCGTATAAAAAAATACTTTTTGAACTTAATTGCTTGCTTTGAAAAGGAAATTCAAACTAGGCTCATAAGACATGTTTAAGTGTGGATATAAAGTTCCTGAAAATTCTTTCTGTACCTGCTTTCTGGTTGTAGTGCCACTGATAGTGTGAAACCCTCTCCTCAAGTCTGGTCCAGAAGGGCTAGTCACTCTCTCTCTTTTGGGCTGTTGTTCTGGTTTACCATCTTCTCATGATCACATCTAGAAGCAGAGGGAGTTGGGCTGCTCTGGCCCTGGCAGTCTGTTGGCTGTGCACTGAGCTGTGTCCTGGGATCTCTGAGTTTCCATAGTGGGTGAAAGGTTCTTAAGTATTTTACTTTTTTTACCTGCTATGTCATTCTTGTCATGTTGGTTTTTTTAAGTTAGAGAAGTTGTAGGTTTATAGAAAAATCATGTATAACATACCGAGTTTCCATATACCACCTTATTATTTATACCTTGCATTAGTGTAGTGCTTTTGTTATAGCTCATGAAAGAACATTTTTGTAGTTGTGCTATTAAGTATTGTCCATTGTTTACAATAGGGTTCACTGTTTTTCTTGTACAGCCCTCTGTTATTATTATTATTATTATTATTTTTAGGAGGTACCAGGAGGGATTGAACCTGGGACCTTGTACATGGGAAGCAGGTGCTCAACCACTGAGCTATACCTGTTCTCCTATTTTTTTAAAAAAATTTCATTCTAGCAACATATAAACAACCTAAATATTTCCCTTTAATTGTTTTAATTTTTGCAGAGACAAAGTAACCTCATTACAAAAAGTTTGGAGGAAAATTCACCCATAATTCTATCTTCTAACACACTTTAAAAAATATTCATTTTCAGCTTTTCCCCATGTACAGAACATATCTTGTTAGAATCATAGACTCTGCATAGTTTTATATCTTCCTCGTTTTATTTAATATTCATTTTCTAAGAGTGGCAAGGCCTTTATAATATAGCGTTCTATTTGGAATGTTCCCTCAAGCAGCTGTATCATAATTTACTTAATATTGCTCTGTTGTCTGACATTGACATTATTTTTGATGTTTTTCTCAATGATCCTGCCGTGAACGCTCTTGTGCACCTGGGTTTTTCTTTCTGTTAGATTATTACTTTAGAATAAGTTTCCCAACAAGGAAAAATTAGGTTCAAGTTTATGGCCATTTATAATTCTTGGCAACAGAGTCCTAACTTGACTTGCCAAAGGGTGTATTGGTTCATATTGCCACCAACTATGCCCATGAGTACTAGTTCTAGAAAAATATTTCTAGCATTTAGGTAGTATGATGTTTTAAATTGCTAATAAGTGAAAGTGGTATGAAATTATTTAATCTGCATTTCCTTTATTATTTAAGGTGATTTGTTAGTGGCATATGTGAGAAGGGTAATTCTTTATGTTTAAATTAGAAAATTAGTGGGCTTAATTAAAAACATAAAACAGGCAAAAACCAAACAAACAAACTTGGTGTCTGATGCTATACTTGATTATTTTCCCGACAGCTTGCCGATGTTTACCGTGCTCAGGAAGTTTACCATCCCACTTACTTTACTTCTGGAAACCATCATACTTGGGTGATGTTTGTGTTTTTCTTCCATTCTTCCAGTGTTGCCTTCCTTCTCCCACTAGTATTTTTGCTCCTTGCCAATTAGTTGAATTGCTAGTTGCAATAACTCAAGGACAAAATGATTTAATCACTTAAAATGTCTCCTGTTCCAGTGATTTCCTAAGAATCTGAGTGATTTTTAAAATTGTGATATTACATTAGACAAATCATACATGTTTGTGGTAGAAAAATTACAAAAGCAAACAAAAACCAGACACGAATCTGTTTTCTGAGCCAGATGGAAGATATACTGATTTTGGAATACAGAGGGGGAAATTATCTATGTATATATATAAGAGTTTCGGAAATTAGGGAAATCAATTCTGATGCATTGATTATAATGTAAGATCAGTATAAATTAATTTTTATGAATTTGCTATAAGGAAACTCAGGCTGCATCTAGAAAGGTTATTCTTGATTTTGCTTGTTTAGAAAATTATTTAGCAGCAATAAAATTTTAATGATGGCTTAATGTTTAAAACCCTAGCATTGAATTTTATCTTAATCTGTAGATACTCAATGTAAGTTCAAATCAATTAGCTGTACCACAGGAACTCATCTGTATTTTGTCCCAGCATTTCTTTAGTGAGAACAGAGAAATCAGTTTATTATTAGATTAAGAAAACTGCTTAAGAAATAAACAAAATTTGGTGTGACTTACTAATCCACTTATAAACACTTTTAGTGCTTTCTCTATGTAAAGCTTTGCCCATAGAGCATGCTGTAAAACTGTTAACGGACAATGTCTATTTGCAGTTTGTGTTTTTTAAAAAAATATAATCCACATTAAAAATTTTACTCTCCTTCTCCCTTTCCTCTCTTTTTCATTTATTTATCTTTTTGTTTTTTTTTTTTTAAACAGGAAACAGTATTCATTGAACATCATTGTCAGTGTCTTTGCCATCATTCTCGGTGCTTTCATAGCAGCTGGGTAAGACTTTGGACTGTTTCTGCTCAATAACTTCTTTGTGTCTTTGACAATAGATCCAGCCCCATCCTCGGTTTTTCATTTTCCATCTGGCTGCCGTTGAATTGAGCAGCCAAGAAACAAATCTGTTGAAGTTAGTGGAATCCCCATGTGTTCCTGTGAAAGTCAAACTGAGTTCCCAGTTGACTGGAACTTTTCTGAGTATATATAAGGAGAGCATTATAGGATATTAATACAGCTTCTCTTTATAAAAAGGAGAAAACGGCTTGCTTTTATTACTGAATATTGGTGTTTGCTAAAAACATTTTACTTGAAAAGTTCTTAGGCATTTCATTAAAAAATATTAACAGATTTAAAAAACCTTGCATGCTGATTTGTTTTAGCATTCCATGATACCTTAGTAGTTATTTCCAATGGTAGACTATTAATCATTAAATATATTTGTATGTTTGGGATATGAAGCAATATTGACCGTATTCATTAACAATATGAAGTTCAGGAAAAAGAAGTTCAAGTTTGTCTTTAAAATCAGGTACTCAGACTCTTATCTTTTTTTCCCTCTATTGTTCATAGCATATGGTGGTCAACAGCATTTGTGGAGGCAGATTTCTTGGGTTCAAAACTTAGTCCTGCCCCTTATCAGCTGTGTGACTTTGGGCAAGTTTCTCAGGCAGTCTGTGCTTCAGTTTCCTCATCTGTAAGGTTGATGATTGAAAATAAAACCTACTTGAGTGGAGGGAAGAAGGAAAAGGTTGAAGGAATTTCAGTAAAACTAGTTTTCATGGATTTGGTTAGACCCAAGAAAGCTGGATTCATTGCAAACTAAATAAGGTGGTCGGCTGCCGCTCCAGATGCCTGGTATTTTACCCTAGCCCCCTCACTTGCAGGTGTCTAACCAGGGACAAACTGTTTTACATCCCTCTGCCTCAGAGTTTTCAACTGTAAATTGGAGATTAAAAAAGCATCCACCTCCTGGGGTTGATGTAAGAATTAAATGATCATTCACACACAGGATTTACAATAGTGCATGTCCAAGTTCAGTAAAAATGTACTGAGGGTTTACTATATTCCAGACCTTGTTCTAGGTGTTGGCACTCCAACAGTTAACAACATAGACAAGCACCCTTGCCTCACCAACTTCCAGTCCATGAACAGTCAAGAAGCAAAATAAATAGGTTTAAAAAATATAGCACATAAGATGGGGATAAATATTAGCAATTATAACAATGATTATTATTAATGGATGTGCTTAGACATTTCTAGGCCAAAGTTTTTTACCCACTTTTTCATCCATACCCTCCCCCCTCCCTAGTCTTAGTAGTGGGTTCCAATCAGCCCCTTGGAAGCTGGCCTCCTTGGTTTCAACACTCTTTCTGTAACCTGATAGTGTCACGGTGTAGACGTTAACTAGCGGTGCTCAGAGAAGGTTTTAGTCATGGAGAATTTTGTTCAAGTGAGATTATATGTGTAAAGTAGCTTAAAAAAGGGAGGTGCTCTGTGAAGTTGTCCTCTTCCCCCAGAGGGCTCTAGGGTCTGCCAAAACAACCACTCTCCTCTAGGTTCCATAGAGCAACATTTGAAAACCAAGGAGCCAGCTGACTTTTTTTGTTTTTATTAGAGAAGTTGTAGCTTTTCAGAAAAAAATCATGCATAAAATACAGAGTTCCCATGTACCAACCTATTATGAACACTTTGCATTAATGTGGTACATTTATTACAATTGGTGAAAGCACATTTTTATAATTGTACTATTAACTGTAGTCCACGGTTCACCTTAGGGTTCACTGTTTGTATTGTACAGTCATATAGTTTTGGTTTTTTAAAATTTTTATTCTAGTAACATATATAACTACCTAAAATTTCCCCTTTTAGCCACATTCAAATATATAATTCAGTGCTGTAAATTACTTTCACAATGTTGAGCTACCATCACTACCATCTATTACCAAAATTTTCCCATCATCCCAAATAGAAACTCTGTACAATTTAAGCATTAGCTCCCCATTCCCCCACCCCACCCCAGCCCCTAGTAACATGTATTCATTTGAATACTTTTACCTCCCAAAAAAATGGTTTATAAAAACATTTTTAAGTGTTTGGTGAGCAATGGTAGTTATGCTATTCGTGTGAACCTGGGCACATTTCCAAGACTGGTGAGTAGAAATTCAGCTCATATTTAGCTTTGCAATAATAGTCTAATGAGCTAAAAAGGGAAGTCGTGTTTCCAAAAGCATCTGATTTTCAGTCAAGAGCCAGCTTGGGATAGCAATTCTCAATTTTCCGTTTCCTCCAGCACCCACTGAATGGGTAATTTCTCAGTCATTCCTCAGGCAAGGGAATGTGAGAAATTTCTCTCTGGATCTTAAAGGTTTTGCCCAGAGGTGACATGTGTCACTTGCTCTTACGTATTATTCACCAAAGCAAGGTACATGGCCAAGCCTCAGGCTCAAAGGGGCAGGAAAGTGCAGTTCACTATGTGTGACTAGACGAAGTTGAAATAGAAGGTCTGTGAATAGCTCTGACGACAAGTCTTGACCGTGAAGCTGGTCAATAAAACATAAACTCTTCTCAGAATTCTGTGTGCATTCACTACAGGCCCAAACAAATTATAGGTAAGACACCCAACAACTGAGCAAAGCTTTAGGGAGTGGGAACACAACTGCTGGGAACCCCTGGCCCTCAGAGTGAGAGACTTGAGGATTCTGGAAATTTCCCCTCCAGCTCTCTGAGGAAATGAGCAGCACCTTCTTCCCATTCCTCTGGAAATCTGGCCTTTTCTACTCATCCAGCTCTGCCTTTTCAGAGAACAGCGGAGTCTTTTTGACACTGAATCAAATGTGGGTGGGCAAGAGATTTGGAAGACCCTTATTTTTAGAAAAATCAGTTTTTCGTGATTGAGCTGGAGAATTCCGGCTTGTGATGGGTCTAAAATTAATCTACTTTCTCACAAATATATTTGTAGATCATCCTACCAGTGGACGCTTCAAGCAAAATCTTGATTTAATTTACATTCAGACTTGGATGTAATTTTTGTCCGTGTATCTATTTCTTTCTCTTGGGTTAGAAATAATCTTGTTTGAAATATATTTTTGTGAATGATGATATGGATCTGGTCCTGCCGGCAAGGATCAAGCACAGGTGGCCGAATCCCTGCATGGCTTAGCCATCATTCTCTTTATTCCCTATGCCATACATTTATGCCAAATATTTTCATACTGGTGTTTTTTAAAAAAAATTAAAGTGGAAATTGAAAGATGTCTCAAAAGAGGCATTACATAGAAGAAGGGATGGATACCTGTCTTGCCGTTTTCATGGATAGGAAGTGGGGTGGGGGTCTGCTGTGTGCCTGTTTGGGTAGCAGATGGAGTTGTCACTTCCTCATTAGGCCCGTCCTCCCCTGGCCACTGCCCAGCTGCCCATTCTCACAGTTGTCCCCATGTCCGCTGTACCCAGGGGATGGCCTTGTTTACTATACTAAGCAAAGCCACTGGATGTGTTGGACACACCCGTCCCTCTAGAAAAGTCTGCACTCACCAATTATTATGCTGATTTATCAGTGAACAAAAGAAAGGGTTTTGCAGGGGAAGGAAGATGGTGAATGTCCTTCCAGTTTTAGGCCACTTGTAATTAAGTTGAAGGCACCTGATCCGTCTGGTTTTGTTTTTGTCTGGGGTCACAGCAGAGGATTTAACCAGTCACCACCACAGAGTGGGAAAAGACGTCGTAATAAAGGCAGCTGCCAGTGCCGCCCGCAGATTTGACTAGGGGAAGTTAACACCGGCGAGGCTTTGAGGCTGAAGTTGTGTTTCTGAATAATCATCCCTCCTTTTCTGTTCTCTTTACCAGTTCTGACCTGGCTTTTAACTTGGAAGGCTATATTTTTGTGTTCTTGAATGATATCTTCACGGCAGCGAATGGAGTCTATACCAAACAGAAAATGGACCCAAAGGTACCAAACCCTCACTCTGTGGCTTTTAGGATTTATAATCTGGCCGCTGAAATTACATGAAAAAAGAAAACAAATCTGTAAAGTTGACATGTACTTTATATACTATGATCTATGCATTGCTAAGTTCTTTTTAAAATCATTTCGTCTGTATAGGTTCTTGCTACTCCTAGCCTTGAAAAGTTTGGGGTTGAAAATTAAATGGCAGAGGAAAAGATGCCACTGTTTTAGATGCCAAGTCAGTATCCTTAAAAAGAGCATTATTTTGAAAAGCATCTTAAAATTAAAAGTGGTTATTTCTTTAACATTGTCGTGGGTGACCAAGGTGAAGCCAGAGGTCCTGGTATTTACTCTGAAAACAACTCCAGTTTGAGAATCTGGAGATGTGGTTATAGCCTCACGTTTTGCCACTCATTTGGGCCTTTATGACTTTGGACCTTTCCTTCTCTAAACCTCAGTTTCCTGGTCTGTGGAATGAGATCATTGGAATGGATGATTTATAAGGGTATGCCCAGCAATAACCTTTTTTTTTTTCTTTCTTTCTTTTTTTGCATGAAATCGCTGCCTTTTCAGATTATGGGGGCTGGGTGGACAGATGAGCTTTTCTTCCGAGGGCTCTGCCTTTCCTGTCCCGGTCCCCACCCCTCCTCTCCATCCCAGCTGTTCCTGAAAACCCAGGAGGATGAGCCAGCCATGTGTTTCTTTGTTCCGAGATCTTATTTGTGTTAAGCGGGGGAGTCCACTCTGACAGACAGGGCTATTTCCATGAGCTGTTTTGATCTGCGCCGCTTTCTTCTGCACGACCATTTGTTTTTTAATGGTGGCAATTTTACAAAAACAGGTTTGTTGCCATTTGAGAAGCACAATATGTCATCCTTTGTTGAAAATGGTAGAGAATTGGTAGGGCCACATGGAACGCAAATATATGCAAAATTGGACAATGAGATACCTGGTGTTCTAACCCTGCTGTTCTTTAATGGAAGCCGCAGCTATTTTTAAGGGGTTCTGTTTATACTAAAATATTTAATGCTCTTTATTTTATTCCAGATATTCCTTGTTGAATAACATGACTTTTTTTTTTTTTTTTTTTTTTTTTTTAAAGATTTTTATTTATTTATTCATTTATCCCCCCCTTGCTGCTTGTGCTCGCTGGGTCAGCTAACCACGCCGTGCGGGCGGGCTTGCCTTCACCAGGAGGCCCCGGAAACCGAACCCGGGGCCTCCCATATGGTAAACGGGAGCCCTACTGATTGAGCCACAGCCGCTTCCCATAACATGACTTTTAACAAACACAATCAGACTGTTAGATACGGATGGAACCTTGGAGGCCTCCCATGTCCACCCATTTTATCTGTGGTGTCAGTGCAAACCTAGTGTTTATATTGCCATGATAGTAGGCTTGCAATGGAGCGTTTTACATCAGAAATTTGCTGAAATTATTCCAATACAGCAGTGCTTTAAGTGGCCAGAATGTGTATTCTAACTTTGCATAAACACATAGCTGTATAAATGGCTTTGGGAAATCTGATACTTTATAATTCTAAAATTGAGGGAGGCTTTCTTTGTTTTTTCAGGAGCTGGGGAAATACGGAGTGCTTTTCTACAATGCCTGTTTCATGATCATTCCAACACTTGCTATTAGCATCTCCACTGGAGACCTTCAACAGGTGAGCTGGTGACTATCATTACATTCCTACTTAGACTTCTTAAATTTTAATATGTAACCTTTGGTACTCACTGAAATAAAAAGTATGAAGGTGGGAAGCGGATGTGGCTCAAGTGACTGGGTTTCCGTCTACCCCATGGGAGGTCCTGGGTTTGGTTCCCAGTGCCTCCTGGAGAAGGTGAGCTGATGCAACAAGATGATGCAACAACAACAAAAAAAAAACACAAAGAGGAAAGACAATGAGACACACAACAAACCAGGGGGCTGAGGTGGCTCAGGTGGCTCAGGTGATTGAGCACCTCTCTTCCACATGGGAGGTCCCAGGTTCAGTTCCCGGTGCCTCCTAAAGAGAAGACGAGCAGACACAGAGAGTACACAGCATATGAACACAGAGTAGAGAGCAATCGCAAACAACGGATGTGGGGGGTTATAAATAAATAAAATAAATATATATTTTAAAAAGTATAAAGATAATTAGGGTAACCAGGAGGATACATGAAAGCAGAATGTTTGATACCTCTCATAATACCTTTGGGATTATCTCTTTACTGGCATGTGTCCTTAGACACACAGGATTAGCAAGAAGATGTGACAAGAACTCTGAACTTGAAATTTTGAGGGGAAACAATGATAAGCACGTGCAAAGTGGAGACGATAACGTAGGAGACCTTCTTGTACCTATCACCCAGCTTCAACAACTTAGCATCTCTCCCGCCCTTTTTTACCCACTCCCCCCCGCAAGTATCTTAAAGCACATCTGAGACATCATGCCATTTTCCCTTTAAATACTCCAGGACATTTGAATTGTGGGAGTTTTTTCCCCCCCTTCTGGTATTTGTTCTGTTTACCTTATCAACTGCACCCTAAGTGAGATTCATATAAAATGTTAAATTAGTAATAAAATACTAGGCTCAACGGGAGAGTGGAGGACAGTGATGGTAGGGGATGGGGGGTGTGGGGGGACCTAGTTTCACAAGAAGCCTGAATATTCACACCATTAACATCCTTAGCCACCTTGAAGTATGGTAGAGCCCTGAATTCTTCAGGAAGTTGCCAGCTAAACCACTTCTAAGATAAACTGCCTGTATCTCAGGGAGGTGTTTGGGTTCATAGGAGAAGCTAAGCCTGATGGACACAATCCAGGGCCCCCAGGACCATCCTTGGACCAGACCAGCATTAACCCTTTAGTTGCTGGGCCTCAGATGTGTGGGTGGTGGGTGGGGTGGATGGGGCTGTTCACAGGGATTCTGTGCAGGAGTCATTTACCCACGTACATGAAAGTATTTCAATATTTACCAATTAGCAAGGCTGTGCTGGGGCACACTGGTTGAAAAGTCACTCCTTTTTAGGGGTTTGAATGACTTTGGAAGGCTGCAGGCTCAACTCTCTAGGGAAAAAAAAAAGTGAAACCTTCACTAACATTGATGGGCTCTGTGTTCAATGAATTAGGACAGACTTCTTCCCACTGGTCATTTTTAACCATGGCTGGGTATTTTAGATTGTGAGCCAGATACAATAAGGAAGTGATTTGATGTGATTAGGTGTGTTAGACTGCACTATAAATTGCTTTGTATGTGCTGAGTTTGATTTGACTTTATAGAATTTTGATTGACACATTAAAGCAAAATGTTAACTCCAATTTGTCAATGGAAGAAATAATTTGATGAGTCATTTTTCCTGGTTGACTGGGATGAGAGCTGGAGAAGATCAGAGATTGTGGTGAAATGTATGTGCGTGACAACCTGTGCTGGGAATTCACTGTTGGACCTTGGACCCTACAGAGTCAACAGATCTATTAACATTACCTAGATTCCATCTCTGATTAACAGTCATGGATGACAGCTCCTCTTGTTAGCAATTAGGCCCTTGGAAAATACTCAGTGGGTGAATTTTCTTTAGTCATTTGAATCACTGCAATAGGTTCAAAGTACATTTAGCATATTACAGTTGACAAATAGGGACAAATAATGGGACTTTTTTTCTGATTAAAAAAAACCCCATAAATGCATTGTTTGCTCCTAAAGTAAAAAAGATTCATTCTCCAACATACTTTTACTGAAACAGCAAGTCTAAAGGCAACACTTTTATTGTTATTCATCTTTGTTATGTTTTAAATTTAAAATAAATGTTTCAATATTTTTAAAAATACCACAGTACAGTCTCATTATTATTAAAGAAACAAATAAAACTGAAAATCTACCAACATGTAAGTAGGTGAAGCCAAATATTTTAATGAGAATTACTAAATGTCTGTGCTTTCAGCAGTATGTAGTTTTTAATTGATTGTACACATATTCCCAGCTCTTTCAGTAAATAAATGTTTTTCTACTCTTGGTTTGAAGTTTGGAACTTGTGTTTTTTTTCTTACTCCCCATTTTATTTTAATTTTCAGACTCGGGGTGTTTCCCATAGTTTTTGTCTTATTTTATTTTGGTCTCTGACTGCCTTAGCATAAACTTTTTTGACTTGACTCTCTTGGGTATATTCTGTCCCCTTGATTGGCTTGGGGCTTGCCAATAAGATAAACTTACAGTTGTATTTTTTCTTTTCCAAGTAAGCATTAAAAAGTTTTGTGATGGGAATTTTCAAACATATACAGGAAGAGAATAGTATAACAAATCCCCATATACCCAACAATCAATTCCAACAGTTACCAATATTTAATGTGTATATTTCTGATAAGAGATCTGTGTTAAGTATTAAGGGAACAGAGACAGTAAAATATGATAAGGTTATACTAATTGGAGAAGAGAATTCTATTTTTAATTGTTTTAAAAATTCGATTCATAAATTTACAAAGATTTAAATGGTTTTAAATATATAGCATTACTGAAATGTGGCTAACAAAGAATTGCTTAATAGAAAATTAATAGAACTTACATTTAAGCACATTATTTAGCACACACTTATGCACAGTCTTGATTCACCTTAAAATCATTTTTGGATGCAGGCAAGAAACAAATCATGGATAAAATACTTCTTTTTATAGTTACCTGTCATTTCAAGGGGGTTAATTTTATTTTCTCAGCTAGGGATTAAGTTCCTGGAGAGCAGGAACTGAGTTTACACTCCTCTGTCTACCAACTCCTTCACCCTAATTACTTGATTGCTTTGTAAGTAGCAAATAATAGTTTATAGGTTCACCATACTTCCTAAACATTTGCAAGTTCTTGAAAACAGTTTATGGATTTAAAGCTTTCTGGAAGCATTATCAACTTTACTTTGATTAAAAAAAAACATTCTTCTAAGATTATTTATAAAAAATAAATCCAACCCTCATTTTGTGACTAAAAATTAGTAAAATTTTAATAATAGTCATAACAGTAGTACAATATCTTGTAATTATACATTTGTACAACATTTTGTACTTGCCACTTGCAAGGTTCTAAACAGTTTCACTAATCCCTCACTTCATTCTTTTGAGGAAGGTCTTTCTATACCCTCAGATTGTAGAATGAAAGTGAGGTTCAGGGAGGAAAAGTCATTTGCCCAAGGTCACAAGTTTTTTTAAATTGTATTTTTTGTTTGGAAGGTGACTTTCTTTTTTTTAAGATTTATTTATTTATTTATTCCCTCCTCCCCTTGTTGTTTTTGCACTCGCTGTCTGCTCTCTGTGTCCATTTGCTGTGTGTTCTTCTGTGTCTGCTTGTCTTCTCTTTAGGCAGCACTGGGAACCTATCCTGGGACCTTCCAGAGTGGGAAAGAGGCACTCAATCTCTTGTGCCACCTCAGCTCCCTGGTCTGCTATGTCTATTATTGTCTCTCCTCTGTGTCTCTTTTTGTTGCGTCATCTTGCTGTGCCAGCTCTCTGTCAACTTGCTGGGCCAGCACTCCGCATGGGCCAGCTCTCTGCTCAGGCAGCGTGCCATGTGGGCCAGCTTTCCTTCACCAGGAGGCCCTGGGAATTAAATCCTAGACCTCCTATATGGTGATGGAAGCCCAATCACTTGAGCCACATCCACTTCCCTGGAAAGTGGTTCTTGTACTAAAAGGTACAATTTGATAAAACCTATAGATTTAAACTGCAACATTATTAATCTAATCATTATTTTTCTTTCTTTTAAATAATAGGCTACTGAATTCAACCAGTGGAAGAATGTTTTATTTATCATACAGTTTCTTCTTTCCTGTTTTTTGGGGTAAGAAACCATAGATATATGAAGCCTTGGTCTATGGTATCTCTGGACAAGTCAAATTAATATATGTATTCTGTCTGCTTTGTAAAAATTTCTTCGTGCTTCTCCGACTTTCTCTGGAAAGTGCCCCTGCAGCAGAGGAATTGATTGATTAGATTCCAGGGCACCTGGGAATCCAGGGCACAGTACAAAACTCTGTTTTACTTTTGAAAGTCATGCTAATGTCACACTCCACTGCATAATATAATATTGTCTATTGATATCTGAAAGTTAGTTTAAGATGAAGTCAGCTGACATATCAAGATCAGTATTGTGTTTTTGTTTCTGCCAATGTCCCAATTTTTTCGAGACCCCTACATCACATAAATGTGTGGATATAAGTGACAGCAATTTTCTGTAGTGCTATATCTGCTATATTCAGGAAAAATTCTGAAAAGAGATATCTAGGCTGCAGTATCATCCAAAAATTTTAGGCTTTCGTTCTTGGAAACTTTTTTAGGTGTATCCTCCTTTAGAGAGGCCACATAGCTTGTTTTGGTTTTTGCCTTCTAAAAATTTGAAATTAATTTTCATGAATAGGTAATACATGCAACTAGTAAATAATTCAGAAGGCACAAAAGAATACACAGGGAACATAAACTGCCCTCTTTTCTTCATTGCTCTCTGGCACTGTCTTTCTGTCTGGAGGCAACCACTTTTGGAAGTTTCTGGAGTATCCTTCATGGGCTAGGCTCCACATGTGCATAGTCATCTGTGTCTTATGCCAGATTGAAAGGGTCTTTGAATTATTCTTTCAAGGAATTACTCATCAAAGGATTTTTCCTGTGAAGAAAAATGATTTCCCCTTATTTATTTATTTATTTATTTATTTATTTATTTATTTATTTATTTA
>JAKSZT010005416.1:3082796-3201059 GCA_026826555.1 Tolypeutes matacus | reverse complement strand
TTATTTATTTATTTATTTATTTATTTATTTATTTATTTATTTATTTATTTTTACCACTGACATTACAATTTTCACTATGTGTAAAAGAACTAAGACAACTCATGGTCCTTTGATCACCACTCTTCAATTCTCAAACTTGATTTTAATTGCAGTGATGTAGTCACATACAGTACAAACATTTATGTACATCTTCTACTTCACTAATTCTCTCTTTACTTGCGTCTGATTTAATGTTTAACTGTTGATGAAAATTTTGATTTTAACAAATTTATACTTTCTTTGTAAAAGTTCCATGATTTTATTTTTCAAACTTATCTGTTCATTCCTAACATTCTCTCTTTTTTTTTTTTTCACAAATCAATTTTATTGATATGTATTAATAAAGCATACAATTCATCTGAAGTATACAATCAAAAGTATTTGGTATAATCACATAGTTGAGCATTCATCACCTCAATCATCACTAGACCTAACATTCTTTCATCAGCGACCTTTGGAACTGTACCTTTTATTTCTTTAAATGTTACACTTAGCTAGTCTATATTTTTGATGATTCCAATATCTGCATTCCTTCCTTCCTCCCTCCCTCCCTCCCTTCCTTCTTTTCTTTGTTTTGCATTTCTTGAGAATCTAAACATGTAATTTGCTTTGGCTGACTGTAACAGTGGTTTGCTTTCTTATGTATTTGTGATTGTGAGCACATTGCTTCATCTTAATCAGTCCTATAGGCTGGAATTGAGAATATGAGAAATTTTCCTGTGCGGCAAATTTCACTGGTAGACAGAGTTTGCCACAGACTTGGAGCCCTTCAGCTACTCTGAGGGTCTGAGTTTAGTGTTCTACAGTGTCCTTTCCCACCTAGAGTTTGACTAAAGGCTCAATTTCCAGATAGTGCTGTTCTGCTGTGGCCTTCACCCTGAGGCAACCCCATCCTGTTCTGACTCTTTGCTGCTCTGACTCTTGCCTGACTCTAGTTACTTATTACTCTGGACCCAGTTCCCTCCCCCAATTTTAAAGTAGCGATTTTGTTGGTTTCAAGACCAACAACGTCTAAAATAGTGTGTCCTTTCCAGGCACTGGTTCTTCCGCAATGGGAAGGTCCCTTAGAGTTCTTAGTCATGGGTAGAAGTGTATGTTTAGTAAAATATTTGTAGTTTGCCTAGTTGTTGACTGAGAACATTTGACTTTGCAAAAAAATCTACTGAGTCATATTGTGAGCCACCCTTTGTCAAACATCTTTTTTTCTTCTCTTTTATTAAAAAATAATAATTCAACCCATTATCAAACTCAGACCAATGCTTTTCCCTGGCCCATATTCACTTATGAACAGTAGAGTAGAAGAAAGATTCCAAGGCTTTTCTCACTTCATTATAAACTTGAGATATTGCTTTTTTTCCTTTTTAATTGCACTTTACTATTTCACTATTCCATGAAGGAAATCAAGACGTAAACCCTCTTGAGTCAATTGTTTTCAATGAGTGATGGGAAGGGCTGTGCCTGGATGTAAGCTGTCACTTTCTGGGGTTTGTCCATCAGAGATTTGACTCCATCTGTATACAACTCCACAAATCTCCCCCCCCCCCCCCCATTTAATAATGTGCCTCTTTGAAAACAATACCCTCTTGTTAAAAATTCTTAATATATTATTTTATTAATAGCCACTTTGCAAATGAATGTTTTAAAGGCATAGTGATTATAAATAAATCAGTAAAGATGATGAAGAAATCATTAACATTCCAGGTTTCACCCAACTTTTAGGAAGAAAATCAGGTAGATCTGAGTTTTTTAACCAGTGGGTCTTTTGAGGACACTAAAATGGTGGCGTCATTCCTCTGGTTAAGCCTGAACTCTGGAATCAGAGGGCCTGGATTTAGTTCTGCACCCTTGGACAAATTGCCTAACCCCTCTGAACATCAATTTCCTTATCTTTAAAATGGGAATGAGCTAAAGTACCTTTCTTTACATAGCGAGGTTATGTGGATTCAATGAGTGAATAGTGAAGAGTACTTAGAACAGTGCTAGGCACATAGAAAATGGTCAATTGGTGTTAGCCAATAATAACAATAATGATAATAATTCCCATCTCTTGAAGTCAGTCTGTTCATCTTGACTGTCCTCTTTTTTACCCCAAACAGATTTGGCTTTACTTATAGCCCATGGCTTTAACCATTTTTCTTCTATTACATATACTTTATACCTTCAATGGTGAAGTTGCAATTCTGAAACTGCTGTGGAAGGCAGCATCGAATTTTGCATGGTGGATTTTTCAGGATCCAGTTTTCTCTCAGTTTCTCAATCAAAGGATACTAAGGCTGGGTTGTCTGCATCTCCAGTATAGTAGAAGCCATTGTATTCTTCTGAACACATCCTTGGTTCTCAGCAGGACTGGTGCTGGGGCTGTCCCTTTTCTTCTGTCAGGTGCTCAAGGGGGTTTCAGGTCTATCACATGAACATCCCAGTCTTTGGCTTCAGAAGTCCCTGGACCTTCAGTATCTTAGATATTTTCACTGGTTTCAGGTTTGCACTTTAAGCTTCTTTTTTTCCCCCAATTACCAAACCGCTATCCCAAGTTGAAAATATAATGAAAAAAAAAAAAAAATAGCACTTTAAAAAAGTACGTGGAGAATGCCAGTGGGATGTTTTTTTTTCCTGCCCCAACAGCTAGCTCCTTTTTATACTTCCTTAATCAATGTCTGACTTTGTGGCTAAACTTGTTAGGGATGATGGAGTTTACTACCCATATTTCCAAAGGAAAAGGGCCAGGGCACACTCATAAGTTGTAAACACAATTGCCATATTTTCCTTGTTTGAACTGAATTTCTTCCATTTGTAGTAAAGGTGGTACAAAAGACATATTTACATGACCTGTCCTCATAGCAACCTCCTGGATGATGGAGGAGACAGCCACAGGTTCTAGGCTGAGGCCAATTTCATGGAGGGAAACAGATTCTAGGGAGGCAAGGTTGTGTGCCATGCTTACAGAGTTGGTGCTCATGGCCACGGTGTGGGCAGAGTCCCTGAGGGCACTATCAGACATCCCGTTGACTCAACTTGGGATATGGTCTGTTTCCATGACCACAGGGAGCTCCAGGCCATCCCCATGAATGGGTATCACACCACCGTATTCTACAGTGTCTTCTGCAAGGCAGCTGCTCACAGAATCCACAGACAGAGATTCATGACTCCTGGAGCTGTGTGGATTTGAGGAATGCTTGCCTGCAACACTGTCCATTGTAAGCTCCTCTGCCACTCTATCTGTAGAGATTGGGCTGGTACCCTAGAAACGTTCTCCGTAGTGGGTGTCATGTCCAATGCACCATCACTGGAATGAAGCCTTTGGGCACCATGTGTGTTCATAGAGCAAAAGTCTATTGAAAGAATGCCTGGTTCTAATCCAACATTTCCACTGGACTGATAGGGATCTAGTGCTGAGGGGTTATTGACGATAGCTAATGCTGTAGTACCATTGCAGGGAGTGACGGCTGACTTTTCATTTCTTTTGTATTATGGTGAAGGATTCAGCTTCAGGAAATGGTACTCTGTGAATCAGGAGTTTGTAAATAAAGTGTTTGATGGCGTAAAATTTTGTCCGGAAGGTAAACTGGATTGTGGGAGCCAAGATAATTTAGTGCAGTCAAAAAGTAATATAGAGACTGGAATTTAAGTTCACAAACTAGATTTTTCAAAGCTGTCTCTGCAGGTCTTTTTTATCCTTAATGAAAAATGACAGGTTCCAGCTCAGTGATACTGGTGGGCTGGCTCCAGCTCCTCAGACCTCTGAGAAGATTATCCTCATCTGTTTCTGCCCAGTAGCAGGCCCTTTGATCCCACTGAAGCAGTAATACATTCCTTAATAGAAATACAAAAGTATCAAATTTTTCCTGATCGCGGCATTAAAAAAAATTATTCTTTGACCCTTCAGTGATAATACCAAAGATGCAGTGTACAAGGATTCTGTTGATTGCTTGACTACCCGAGTGACCTCCATCATCTCCCGACATGCCAAATATTAGAGGAAAATTGATGCTGCGGGAAGATGTACCATAATTATCCCCTGACTTGGTACATCCCTCGCACACCACTGAGACCTTGGGGAGAGGAATAAGTTCTTACCAGAGACAGGGAAGATAAGAGTACTTAATATTTTTTGAAACCTGGGATTATAGGAGAATGATGTGCTTGGGTACCATTGTGGTTAGTGGCAGGAGTGTAAAAGTGACTATTATTTGAACATTTGTGTTGAATTTCTTTATATGTAGCTGCATGGAATGGTAGTCAGCAACAAATTATAAGCTAGGTCATTTGAATTCTCTTTTTGACTGCCATGAGACTGTCATACAACCTTAGGTAAATCAGATGGTGTTTTGGGGTATTTTTGTGTGTGTGTGTGCCCTTTATAGAAACAGGAAGAGATATAGAAACAGGAAGAGACTTTGAGTAGGAGTTCGGGGTCCAGGGATTTCCACCTGGGTGCCTCCACCCCTCCGGGTCCTATAAGCCAAAACACACACCTGACATCTGGTGTCTGGATGTGCTAAATATTTGTGCTATTATTTTTCAAATGTACACAGATGATATTAAATTTTTTTAAAAAAATATGGAATGGAAAAAAAGCTACCATGAATTTAGCAATGCTTTAAAATATCTTTGCATTTTATTAATCCACAGATGATAAAATTGAATCAACTGTCATGTGGAGGTTGACATTTTGATGTTAAAACTGGTGCCGCTAGCTTTGTACCGAGTTAATGGAAGACTCAATCTTAGCTCAAGTACTGTATAGGTACTTATTTGTATATAAAAATAGATTATGGTTCTTAAAATATATATATATTATATTTTAAAAGATGCTTAGATTACATAAATGTTACACAAAAATTACAGGGATTCCCATGTTCCCCACCTCCCACACCTCCCACAACCTCCCACATAAACATCTTTCATTAGTGTGACACATCACCTGCAATGGATAAACACATCCTGGGGCTTTGTTACTAAGCATGGACCATAGTTCACATTGTAGACCACACTCTCTCCCATACAGTTCTGCATGTTATATGCTGATGTAAAATGGCCCATATCTGTCATTGTAATGTCACTCAGGATAATTCTCAAGTCCCGAAAAAGCCCCTGTATTACAACTGCTTTTCCCTTCCCTGCCCCCAAAGTGTCCATTGGCCACTGGCTCCACCTCACTGTTGTAATTTCTTCCTTTGATCCTAGTGGTTTTGTAGTCCGCCTCTCTGGGGATATCTAGTGGTTATACTAAGAAGTGCAGTCTATCTGTTCAAGATGCCTTCTCTCTGCAAATTTAGACTCTTCAGAATGTTATGGGCAGAGCCTCTCCTCACTCAGCCCCTTTAGTGAGTGAGTGTCCCAGTTGCCCCCACTTTTGGTAGATGGACACTTTGATCTTAGATCCATTGGACCTGCCAGTTCTTACTGCAGGCCGAGGTGGTGGTTTCATTAAATTTAGGATAGAGAAAATGTTGCACGGTTGGAACGCTGGACTTGGAATTCATAAGCAAAATAAAAATAAATATGTCTCTGACTGTCCTTGGTTTAAGGCTGCGCTCAAGTTTAGGAAGCCTTCAGGAAGCTTTGCTATATCCCCACTGTTCATTTAAAATGAAAACGATAAAGGCTAAGTTACAGGATTCTCTAACTTGTCAAATTGATTTAATTACCTTAGTATTAAAGACACACATTATTCCAAAAATTATGACGTTTAAGCTTGTAATTACATTTATTCCTTCACTTAATGAAGAACTTGATGTACTTTAATCTCTGATTTTTTTTTTTTTCCCCTCTACCATTCTTGGTAATAAACATATCCAACTATGGAGGGCAGGCTTACCATTTCAGGCCAAAAGAGGTTACTGCGTTGAGAGTTTGTGGCCCCAATTCTGTTACTAACAGTCAGAGATTTGAGCCTGGGACCTGAGATGGTGTGAATTCCAGTTTGCCTAAGCCGGAGTTGCTCAGGCTGAGCCCTTTCTTAGAGTCAGGTTCTTTCTGATCTGTCAATAGGGAATCCAAACTTTTAAACTGGGGTGTAGCTTTAAAATCCAATACCTTTTATGCTTTCTAGCCACTTTTCAAGATTCATTCATGGTCAGTTTGGATTGTATCCCTATGAACATTTAATCACCTGATTTGGGTGGATAGAATTTTGCACTCCATCTAGGTTGCTTGCCACTTGATTGGAATGAACTCATTATTTCTGCTTGGATCTGTCATTCTTTTCCCATGTATACATAGTTTCTTGTTTTGTTCTTGGTCACAGTTCAATAGTCATTTGATTGACAAGTAAGTGTCAGTACTTTCTGAATTAACTTTGGTGATAGGGTCCCATTAATGTTGATTCCTTTTTCCAAAGCCAGCAATCGCTCAGCTGATTCCCCTTCTCATGCCATTGGTTCCCATTTCTGGCTGCACAATAGTATCCCCTGTGGAGCTTTTGAACCATGTTTGAGGCCAGGGCCCCATCTCAAATGAAATGAATGAGAACCTCTGCCTCTGGCCATTGTGCTCTAAAAGTACACCAGCTGATTTCCATGCACAGAGAGGATTAAAACCAACTGTTCCAACAGAGCTGATAAACTATAAAGATTTCAGGTCAATAAGAAAAAAATCTCATTCTCCTTACTCCCTTTTCATGCAAACACAAGTGAGAAATGCACAGACAAAATGAGAAGGATATCTAAGTCCCAAAGGTTTGGATAATCTACGACTGGATCATTATCGTGGAATAAGTCAGAGTTAACAAGAAGATGTTCCAAATTGTGGGCTATAAAACCTCCATGATATGTGTTTCTTTTTCTTTTCTTTTTTTTCATTTTTAATAAGTAAATAATAAAATGACTCCAATTAATCTATTATTAGTATAAAGCTGCATAAAGTACCCACTGCAGTCTTTGTTTCCTTGCCTCAGGTTCCTACTGATGTACTCCACAGTCCTGTGCAGTTATTACAATTCGGCCCTGACGACGGCGGTGGTTGGAGCCATCAAGGTAAGTGGGTAAAAGCCTTGGAATGAACAACCCAACTGGGACAATGGCTTCAGTGAATCCAATATATGTGACAGAAGCCGAGTTCCATTCATTGCTGTTGTTCATGTCAGTGATGTAGGAAGTGTGGAGGCTGGTGACATTTTTAGCTGGGCCTGGGTGATCCCTTTTCGGGTCTCCTAATCAAGAAAACAGGGGGAGGAATGACTAATTAAATAAAAGAGAGGGAGTGGATGTGGCTCAAGTGGTTGAGCGCCTGCTTCCCACATGGGAGGTCCCGGGTTCAGTTTCTGGTGCCTCCAAAAACAAAACAAACAAAAAAACAACAGCACAACAACAAGCAAAAACAAACTAACAAACAAAAACCAACTCAGGGGAGCTGATGTGGCTCAGTGGTTGAGCGCCCGCTTCCCACATACAAGGTCCCAGGTTTAATCCCTGGCCCCCAGCACCACAAAAAAAAAAAAAAAAAAAAAAAAGAGAGAGAGAGACAAAGCTGTGGTGGGAGGGGTTGGTCTGGGAATATGAAGTGACATGCTGGGGAAAAAAAATCCACATTTCTATGATCACCAAGATACCTCATGATCTACAATTTGGTTTCCTGGGAGAACCTGTCCACTGAGAGAGGGGATCCTTGCAAAGAACTGTTGGCAATCAAGGCATATGCCCCAATTACGCCCAATAATGAACTTGTAGACTGGTATGTGGGTATGTTGTACATGTGTGTGTGTGTGTGTATTTGAATGAATATATTTGGATATATACACATTTGAATATGCACATATACTTGAATATATGTATGTGTGTGTGTATTTAGAAATGAACAGGGGATTAGGGGTGTTCCCAATTCCATTCTATAGCCGCTTTGTTCTTCTATTCATGTGAACTCCTCAGAGTGAGAAAAACTTCCACCTTTCACAGTACACCTTCTGTTGGTTGCCCAGAGGTCTCTGAGATACCTTGGGTCAGAGAACTGCTTGGACTTTATTAGACATCTCTAATCTCTTCAAGTTTAGGATCAACCTGATTAAAACTCACTGTACAGTGATGGTAAAGTGATGCTATCTGGCAAGCTCGTTGCAAACCAACTCATATCTTTTTTGTATATTAAACTAGAAGGGGAGGAATGAATAATGCATTTCTCTCATTATTGTACCATAGTTTATTTCATTTCCTTATAATAGTGGGTTTTTTGGTCAGCATTTCATGAACACTTGTTGTATACAAGCCTGTACAAAGTAACCAAAATGTTTAGTTTCGAATTTCACCATATCTATGTATTTTCCCCCTAAATCCTTTACTTTGAAGATGACTAATCCTCTATCTTTTTCTGCAGAATGTATCCATTGCCTACATTGGGATGTTAGTTGGTGGAGACTACATTTTCTCCGTGTTAAACTTTGTGGGGCTAAATATTTGGTGAGTGGGATTTTTAAATGTACTCATTTGAGTAAAATAAGAATTTTAAACAGTCTGATTGGTATGTGATAAGTGAAAAAGGAGCAAAGCGAAATGTTACATTTTAAAGCCAGCAGCTATTTTGACATTATGATTTGTAAAATAATTTTACCTAAATCCCTCACTTTGTCTTTTTTTATGACACACTCCCTCATGTGGGTCATGGGGATGTGTGTAATGAAATTTGAGGGGGCTGAGGTCTGAATTTAATTCAGGAGTCATCCTCACAGAAAAGTCACCTGTTATCTGCTATGACTTCTCTGCAGCGGGCCTCATGCATGAGGTACTATTTTAGGATAAAGGTGCGTTGTTCATGCAGTAAAAAACCAGGTGATTATTTTCTCTCTAACTTCTGTGTTCGATTTGAGCCGCCCTTTTCCTACCCCCAAAGACTTGTAAATAAGTAGGGAAATTCACATAAAGCAAGCCACAAACTTGAGGAGAAAACCTAGGAGTCTGAATAATTTCCTCCAAATTAAGCGGACAGTATCTTTCAAGATGTCCGGGACGGCTCGTGGTACCCCTGAGGGAATTCCCACAGATATTTATTTTCACTCTTTGTTTGTCTCCTTTTAGCATGGCAGGGGGCCTGAGGTATTCCTTTTTAATGTTGCGCAGCCAGTTAAAGCCTAACCAGCCTGTTGAAGAAGAAAACATCCCTCCGGACTTGAAGAGCTAGAATCTGTGGCTGCCTCTGACTTGCAAACTGGGGGTGTCGGAGGAGACATTTCAAACACGGGAATTTGAAGCCTGGCATTTCGAACATGGGACACACCCTCCCCCCTGGTTCAAGACAAGAATGTCTGCCAAGTGCAAAAAGCATCTACCTCACATGACATCATATGGTGAACCATCACGGGCCCTGAGAACTGTATTTGTGCAAAGCCTTACCAGCTGACGTGAAGCTTTTCAAAATAGGCCGTTGGCTACAGGGACTGTTTCCAAAGGAAATTGTGTAGATTTCTAGGCCTGTTTTTTTTTTTTTTTTTTTTATGTCACTTAAGACATGTAGCACGCACTTTCTAAAACATCTATCTGTACATCTTCGCTGCCTTTTTGTTAGCATCTCCTGGTGCTTTGTGCTTTAAGAGCAGGTAAAAGAACGAAGCTGATAAGATTATTTTCTTATCAGCAATTTTGCCTTAATTTCAAAAATCCCAGCCGAAGCAAAGCACCCCGGAGAGAACTTTTTTTTTTTTTTTTTTTTTTTTAGTTTAAACAGGCATGTCTTTATTTTAATAAAATTAGCAAATTAGCTGCCAGCCTGTTAGCTTTGATTTAACCTGATACGCCGGCATCTTTTCCTTAGTCATCAAAGTAAAGTGAAAAAATAATTTTTGTATGTATGCTTTGTAAGGTGATCTTGTAGACAGGCAGAAAACAGGAAGTCAGTTATTTAGGGTGTGGAAAAATACTCCGCCTTGAAGGGACAATTAGCTACTCCTTTTGTGACTCATGTTGGAAGACCTTGGGAAAAATTACTAAATAACTTAATGGAAAGAAATACTCAGGGTCTGCCCTGTCGACATTCAAGTAGCTCCTAGTTCTCTCCTTAACCACCCCCCTCTCTCCCCGCCAGGGTCTGTTCTGAGGGTTTTAAGAGTCACGTTGCATGGATTTTAACCAAAGGTACATTTTCCCCTAGGTTTGCCTGACTTCCCAGATGAGGGGTGTACAGGAAGGCTTTCTGGATGGGTAAGTTACCATTACCATCCACATCAAGAAGTGGGCTGTAATTAAAAAAAAAAAGGGGGGGGGGCAGATGTGGCTCAAATGGTTGGGTGTCTGTCTCCCATACGGAGGAACCTGGGTTCGATCCCCAGACCTCCTGGTAAAATTAAAAAAAAAAAAAAAAAATAAGTGGGCTGTCTCAGTCAGGGGTGTGTGAGGTGCAGGGGCAAGGGCTCCCATCAGGAATCAGGACCCTTTCCTTCTCATCCTGCCTCTGCCATTAATCTAGAGAGACCTTTGTAAATCACTGTGCCCATCCCGGTCTCCACTATTTATTTATTTAAAAAAAAAAAATTTATTGTTGTGAAATATATATAACATGAAACTTGCCATTTCAACCATTTTTAAGGATACAGTTCAGTGGCTTTGATTTCATTCTCAGTGGTCTACAGCCATCATCACTGTCTATTTCCAAAACTTTTTCATCAGCCCAAACAGAAACTAGGTACCCATCAAGCAGTAATTGCCTCCCCCGCCCCCCTACCCCATCACCTCTCATCTGCTTTTCTGTTTCTCTGGATTTACTTATTCTAGATGTTTTGTATAAATGGAATAATACACTATGGGTCCTTTTGTGTCTGGCTTCTTTCACTTAGCATTGTGTTTCAAACTTCACACATGTATGGATGAGAACTTCATTCCTATTTGTTGCCAAATAATATTCCATGCTGTGGAGAGTACCACATTTTGTTTATTCATTCATCTGGTGATGGATACTTTGTTGTTCTGGTTGCCATTATTTTAACCTGTGAAATTCAACTAGCTCCTTAAATCGTTACTACCTCTAACTTTCTAAATATCTAGAAGCTGAGTCAGATGTGGGGCCCTGGCAGCAACTGAAGGAACAATTGTGTTGACATATTTTTTGAATTTACTTTTAAAAGACCTGTAGAATTCTGGGATCCCAGAATCCTCAGGATTGGGAAATGAACTATGGGCTGGAGTGGACTTACTGGTATTCTACTCTAGACTTATTGTGATTCTAGCAATGGAAGAAATTACAACATTGATGTGGAGGCAGACCACTGGAGGTTCTGGGGGCAGGGAGAGGGAAAAACAGTGGGGCTTTTTCAGGATTTGGGAATCATCCTGAATGACTTTGCAATGACAGATATAGGCCTTTTTATATCATCACATATCATGCAGAACTGTGTGGGAGAGAGTGTGGTCTACAATGTGAACTACGGTCCATGCTTAATGGCAAAGCCCCAGGATGCGTTTATCAATTGCAATGAATGTGCTACACTAATGAAGGTTGTTTATGTGGGAGGGTGTGGGAGGTATCGGAAGTGGGGCATAGGGGAATCCCTATATTTTTTGTGTAAAATTTATGTAATCTAAGTATCTTTTTAAAAAATTATTATTAAAAACAAAAAAAGACATCTAGAATTGACCCTCGGGCAGAAGGAGCTCCCAAACTGTTATATCTATCTTCTGTCACATCATCAACATCCTTTCTGAAACCCCAGAGATGAAAAATGCTAATATTTGAAAAATGTAATCACAACTTCCTCATTTTTCAGTGACAAAAACAAACCAACAAACAAAAATGGGCTTTTGCTTTCTTCCGAAAATTTTGTTTAACAAATGCCTTTCTTGGCCTTTTCTTAAATGACTCTACTCGTGGGCAATTATGGAAGGACCTTTTCGCCTATGTCCATGTGTGGCCAGCAGAGGGCACTCTAAGAGTATCCCTGCAGCCCTTGTAACTGCGTTGAAAGTTGCAATTCTTTTGTCCCAACTCCTTCAAGGTGGTGCTTACCAGGCACCCCACAGAGTGGTGTTCAAGGGAGTTCCCATCCTGCTTCTGATTTAAAGTTATTTTGGAGTGCTGGATGCAGAGAGGTGGTATGAAAGGAATTTGTGGGCCCCAAGGAGGCTGAAGAAGTGTAACCTGGTGACCCTAGGTCTCAGACTTCTTTTTTCTTACTTAAAAAAAAAACCTGTAAAAATCACAAATGAAAAGAAGAGCAGTTTAACTTCTGGGATATTTTGCAGACTTTTAACTATTGTGCTACAATTAAGAGTGACACTGTTTACTTGGACTATTTTTTGCCATTTTAATATTTTTTCTCTGTATTAAATATATCTAGAAGTACAATGGCAATGGAATTTTGTGACAGCTGAGTTTGTCAAAAGAAACAGGACCCACTTTATGGAAGAGTTATTTTAAATACATTTTCTTTTCCCTCAGGTAAAATGGAGATGGTATATGTCAATAATTTCAAAGTATTTTGTTACTTTTTTCCTTTTGTATTGTCACTTCAACTTTTAAAGCTTGGTTACTTGGGGCCACTTTTATTTTCTGTGATTAGGTATTTGTGCATACACTTTGAATGCTGGGACGTCTCAAGGGTCAGCAAATTGTCCTTAGTAGCTGCTGCTGCTTGGTAGTTTTTAGGAAACAGAAGGTATACAGCGGTGTAGAATCGCTATCCAGGTTTCCTTTCTATCATCAGATACTGAAGCTCATGAAAAAAGAAATCACGCTCCTTCAGAGTGAAGCCAGAAAACTCCAAGTCGTTCCTGGGGACTTGGAGGGGCAGGGAAAGCCATCTGTGTGCCGTCTAACTCTTACCTTCCCTCCGCCACCCCACTCCCTGCTTAAAATCATCATGATACGCCTCAGAGCCTTTCTCTGAATCAGCAGCATTTCTGTCAACTGGGGCTTGTTAGAAATGCAGAATCTCCGAATGCACACCCTGAATCAAAAGCTGCATTACAGTTGGGTCCCCAAGTGATTTGAGAAGAACTACCTGTGCTGTTGGACCAGACCAATCTTAGAGTAGCAGGTGTTCTTAACCTGGGATTCATGGATGGAATTTAGGAAGCTGATGAACTTGAATGGGAAAGGCTACATCTTGGTTTTTCCTAACCTCTAACTAACATTTAGCATTTCCTTCCATTTTGCATGTAGGCAAACCCACTATAGGTATTAGCTGTACCTGTGACTTCGTTACCAATATGAGTCAATATTTCTAATTGAAAGAGGAAAAAAAAAAACAAAACCAATATTTGTTACCAACAGGTATCTTCATAGTAAATTACAGTTGTTTTTTTTCCAGAACAAAAAATCATTTATGCCCTATTCATTATTCTGGTAGTTATTAGACCCACTGCTAGTTCTTGTTATTTAGTGTGTTCACAAATAGGCATATCTTTAGTACTTCACGTACCTTAAAAATATTGTGGGTTTTTTTGTAATTGGTTTCCTTTATCAATCTATGCATTTTATTTTATTCATTTAAAATCATTATTTTTAGAACCATCACTGGAAAGCCAAAGGGGTCCATGACACCTCTAAAAAATAAGGACCCCTACCCTAGAGAGGATAAGAAAATTCCAGTCCAATATGTTCTTTCAGGAAATCATTCATTTTTTCTCTTTCTTTTTATTTTGTCTTAATACCAGTGGAGGTCTGCTGCCTGAATATGTGTAGATAAGTCGAGGAACATCTGATGCCTAGGATGGCAGAGGGGGAGTCATTCTCCACCTGGAGGCCAACTGTTTGCAGCTGGAAGATGAGAGATGGGGAGAGGTTAGAGAGAGAGGAAGAAAGAGAGACAATGGGACAGGGTAGCTAAGCTTCACTGCCTTATCCTCCTTGTTCAAATGTCAAAAGAGAGATGTGAACCCCCAATTGTGTCCCAGCACAGAGCCCCATTATTCAAATTCTCTGACTGCTTACCTGGAGTGTAATGTTAAGAGTGTGTGAAAAGTTGGGATGGCAGTGTGAGGAACTCTGGACCCTGTGCTCTATCAAAACAAGCAAAGCTGGTGAAAATTATTTAAAAAAAAAACAACCATTTCAAGTCTCTGGGAATTTTCCTAAGGGCCTGTAGCAAATGAAGAAACATTTATTCAAAAAAATATGCTAAAACTTGGTAAGAACAGCAAGAGGCTGTGGCATTGGAGCCATGACCCACTTCCTCTCCCCCCACCCCCAGATCAGCTTGATAGAAACTCCACTCCAGGTATCTGTGACTGAGAAGAGGGGGCCCCTTTCTTCAGCTCCCAATCAAGGGTTACTGAATCTCACTAGGATGGGAAGACTGCGAGGATTTCTCATCCCCTCCAAGATGGAGAAGTTAAATTCTTGTTGAGTGTAGCTGAGAGGTCAGGGGTTCCCTTCCTCCACCCAACCCATATTCCATAGGCTGGAAATGTGAGGTGTCTGATTGCCCTTGCCCGGGCTCACACGTAGGGCAGAGGTTCTACCCCATGTAGCAGGCTAGGAATACAGGGTGTCTGATTGCCCCTGCCCCAGCTTACTCATAGGACAGAGATTCCATCCTAGGGAGAAGCAAGCTGAAATGACCAGAAGCTACCGTCCCACCCAAAGCCCAGAGTAGTGACTCAGATATTCTGCCAGGGGAAGAGGCAGTCCATAAGGAAAAACAAAACAAAACAAAAAAAACTCAAGTGCTCCCCAAAAGAATTGACTTTATTTGAAACAGAGAGTGGGGAAGTTCAAGCATTAAGAGCGCTCGTGAAAACAAGAGCAATAGGCCAAGCCTGCTAGTTCACCAGAGAGACCAGGGAAAGAAATGGTCAAGGACTCCTCTCCTGGGATCAAAACAAACCTCAAATACTGGCCTCAATAACTACCCCTGCCAGAATTTAATTGGATCAGACTGCTGAACAATTTGTGTTCAGGGCATTGTCAAAAAACAAGACAGCAATCAGTCAGTAATTAGTTGCGTGTAACAGGATGGCTTTGATACCAAAGGAAGCAGACAGCTCAAAAGAGAGATCAGGGAAACAGTAAAAAAAAGTCCTGCTAAAACCAATGTCACCCAGGGTGGCAGTGCACACACCCAAGACTGTGTGGGAATAGACTTCCCCACAATAATCTAGCTAAGCCACAAAACAAACAAGCAACCAACAATAAAAACAAGCCCCAGGAAGAGGATATCCAGAGTTGCTACAATATATTACCTAAAATGTCTGTTTTTTAATTTTAAAAAATTGCAAGACATACAAAGAAAAAGGAAAATGTGGTTCAATCATGGTGGACCTGTGAGAGAGACCAGATGTCAGATTAAAAATAGTCATTATATATATATATACACACATACATACATACATAAAAAACTAAAGGAAACCACATGTAAAAAAGTAAAGGAAGGTATAATGCAATGTCTCATAAATAGAGAATATCAATAAGGATAACTTAAAAAAAAAAAAAACAAAAAAACAAATGGAAATTCTGGAGTTAAAAGGTACAATCACTGAGGTTAAATTTTTATTTGAGGGGCTCAACAGTAGATTTTCACTGGCAAAAGAAAGAATCAGTGAACTTGAGGATAGATCAATAGAGATTATACAATCTGATGAACAGAATGAAAACAGAATGAAAAAATAAAACAGCGCCTCAGAGAAATGTGGGACACCTTTAACTACACCAAGATACACACAATAAGAGTACCATAAGGAAAGGAGAGAGAGAAAGGAGCAGAAAAAACATTCCAAGAAATAATGATTGAAAACTGCCCAAATTTGATGCAATGCATTAATTTGTATTCCATAAATGCAAAGATATCCACACCCAGACACATCATAGTAAAAAAGGCTGATAGCCAAAGATAAGGAGAAAATCTTGAAAGCAGCAAGAGATAAAAAAGACTCATCACATACAGGGGAACTCCAATAAGATTAACAGCTGACTTCTCATGAGAAACAATAAAGGCCGAAAGGCAGGGGGATGATATAGTCAAAGTGCTGAAAGAAAAGCCCATGAAAAGGTGTAGAACACTTTATAGGCATGTTGCTATGGCTAAATTATCTCATTTATGTATACTTAGGAAATATTGCTATATTTCAATCATGAACTAATAGAGAAGAATGAACCAATAGTTATGTAATAGATACATTCATACTCTGCATCATCTTCCCCCAGCCCAGTATCTGAGAAAACCCTGTTTCTTAACGCAGTGATCTCAATGAAGTCCTAGAAGCCATGTTTTAAATATTAATATTCCTATTTTATATTTCACTTTTAATAACGAGAAATTCTTGTCTCAGAGCATCTGGTAACTATAAATTCTTGGATGTAAAATGGCTTGCAATGCTCTGAGTCAGTGCTTTTCAAAAGAACTTCACTGATGGAAATGCATTATATCTATGTGGTTCAATTTGACACCCACCAGTCACATATGGCTATTGAGTACTTGAAATGTGGCTAGTAGGACTGAGGAGCTCAATTTTAAATTTTGTTTAATTTATTTAAATTTATGTAGCCACATATGGCTAGTGGCTGCTGTATAGGACAGCACAACTCTGGGGTCTCCAAAACTGCTTTAAGAGGTTCCTCCTGTTACCTTCTTGGAATAAGGTACATAGTATATTCTTTGTGGTGACCCTTAGCTTAATGAACATTTTCAGCATAGATAAGGATCGACAGAATAAATTGGCTCGAAAGAGGAGAAAAAAACAGTGGCAGCATTTGACACAAAAAAGCTTGTAGCAATTTGACTTCTAATTGCAATTTGACCCTGGGACAAAAAGACACTGTTATTCTTAAAGTGGAGTGCATGTCCATAAAGCCATCTCTAAAAATCTATCTTGGCTAGAAGAAGGCCTGGTACATGATGGGTGGTCCAAAAGCACTTGTTGAATAAATAAACCAACTATCTAATTAAGAGGCAAGATGTATGATGTCCTCATTTATTTTTCTTCAATCTATTTTTTTAAAGGCACTTACATGAAATGTCGATGAGAATGATGCTCTCTCTTCTTAGGTAAAATAAGCTTGAAACACTCATGAGAGTTCTCAACTCCCTTGTCTCACTCCATCCCCACTGTGGGTGGGGAAGTGTAAGAGTTCGTCCCAGCTATGGCATGATAAAGGATGGATATCAGCAACACATACCTCGGTTTGTCTGTAGGTTGTTTTCTGTGGAAGAGTGAATATCCCAAAAGAATGGGGACTTGATACAATAGGTAAAAGAAGCAATGGTGAGTTGAAGGGAGACCAACCTGCTTTGACTGAAAGGTAATTGGATGGGAGGAACAAAGAAGTATTTACTCCATCTTCTATTCTCCTAGGCTGTTCCTGATCAGCTGCTAGTCAGAGAAACTCTTTCTAGTGATGGGCTCAGCCTGTCCAGCCTTTCCTCCATTGCCAGACATAATGGCAAGGTTATACTTATAACTATAGAAATGACCCTGCAGTTCTTTGTTATAGGGTAATATTTTTTAAAAATTTGAAATAATTTCAAACTTACAGGTCAGTTGGAAAAACAATATAACCCATGGAGAACTCCAACATACTACCCACCCTCCCAGACATATAGATCCAACACTTTGCTACATTTGCTGTATCATTCTCCCTCCCTCCCTCCCTCCCTCTCTCTCTCTCTGTTTCTCTCCCTCTCTCCACTCATCTATCTTCTGAAGATTTCAGAGCATGTTGTGTACACCATGCTCCTTGAATGCATAATACTTCCATGTATATTTCCTATGAACAAGGATATTCATTTATGTAATCACCTTTAATGCAGTTATCAAGTTCAAGAAATTTAATGTTGATATAAAGCTTACATTTTGTATTCCAATTTTTTATTATGTCCCAAAAATGTCATTTTGAGCTTTTCCCCCCTCCATTCTCAGATATCATCCTATAATGTATTGCATTGAACTGTCATTATCTCGTTAGTTTTTTCTCTCTTTCTGTCTTTCTAAATTGTGGAAACATATATAAACATTAACCTTTCCAGTGCAACCTTTCCCAAGCATATCGTTCAGTGGGATTAATCACATTCATAATGTTGCAGTACTCTCACTACTATCTGTTATTAGAACTTTCCCTTGCCCCCAAACAGAAACTATACTCATTTTGTATGAACGTCCCATTTCTCCTGCCCTCCAACCCTGGTAACCTGTATTCTACTTTCTGTCTTTATGAATTGGCATATTCTCTGATAAATTTTTTTTGTTACCATGGAGCTTAAATTTAATATCCTAAATCTATAACAATCTTATTTGCTTTGATACCGACTTAACTTCAATAGCAACTTAACTCTGTTCCTTTAACCCTCCATCTCCCTACCTTTATGCAATTCTTGCCACAAATTATGTGTTTATATATTGTGAGTCCCATTTATCATTGCATTTTGTGCATTTGCCTTTTAAATCCTGTAGGAAGTAAAAAGTGCAGTTACAAACCAAAAAATAAAATAGTACTGGTATTTATATTACCCATGTTGTTACCCTCACTGGATACCTTTATTTCTTCATGTGACTTCAGTCAATTGTCTGTTGTCCTTTCCTTCAAACCTCTTTTGCATTTCTTGAAGGGCCAATCTAGTGGTGATGGACTCCCTCAACTTTTGTTTATCTGGATAAACAAAAGAAGATTAATGTCTTAATCTCTTCTTCATTTAAAATTTGTTTTTTCTTTATTAGATAAGTTGTGGGTTTACAGAACAATCATGCATAAAATTCAGGCATGGGTATGCCACTCTATTATTAACACTTTGCATTGGTGTGTATCATTTGTTATACTTGATGATAGCATATTTTAATAATTTTACTCTTAACTATAGCTCATGGTTTAACTTAGGGCTCAGTTTGTGTAGTGCAGTTCCATGGATTTAAAAAAATTTATTCTGTTATCATATATACAATCTAACATTTCCCCTTTTAATCACATTCAGATATATATTTCAGTGCTCTTAATTGCATTCACAGTGTTGTGCTACCATCACCACCATCCATTCCAATCATTCTAAATAGGAATCCTGCACATTTTAAGCCTTAGCTACGCATTCCCTATTCCCATCCTGTCCCCTGGTAACCTATTTTCTAGTTTCTGACTCTATGAATTTGCTTATTCTAATTATTTCAATCAGTGAGTTCACACAATATTTGCCCTATGCCTAGCTTATTTCATTCAACATGATGTCTTCAAGGTTCATCCACATTGTCGCATGGATCAGGACTTCATTCCTTTTTACAGCTGGATAATATTCCATTGTATGTATATACTACATTTTATTTATCTGTTCATTGGCTGATGGATACTTGGGTTGCTTCCATCTTTTGGCATTTGTGAATAATGCTGTTATGAACATCAGTATGAAAATATCTGAGTATCTGCTTTCAATTCTTTTGGATATATATCTAGTAGTGGGATTAATGGGTCATATGGTAGTTCTATACTTAGCTTTCTGAGGCAATACCAAATTGTCTTCCACAGTGGCTGCACCATTTTACATTGCCAACAGCAATGATTGAGTGTTCCCATTTCTCCACACACATCCTCTCCAACACTTGTCATTTTCTGTTGTTTTTTTAATTTTAATAGCAGCCATTCTAATTGGTGTGAAATGGTATCTTACTGTGGTTTTGATTTGCATTTCCCTGATGGCTAATGATGTTGAGCATCTTTTCATGTGCTTTCTGGCCATTTGTATACCTTTTTTGGAAAGATGTCTATTCATATCTTTTGTCCATTTTTAAATTGGATTGTTTGTCTTTTTTGTTGTTAAGCTGAAGGATTTCTTTATATAGTCTTGATATTAAACCTTTATTGGATATGTGGTTTCCAAATATTTTCTCCCATTGTGTAGGTTGTCATTTTACTTTCATGATAAAGTCCTTTGATGCACGAAAGTTTTAATTTTGATAAAGTCCCAGTAACCTTTTTTTTCTTTTGTTGCTTGTGCTTTGCCTCCCTCATTTTTGATAGTTTTGCCAGATATAGAATTCTTGGTTGGCAATTTTTTTGCTTTCATCACTTTAAATACATTATCCTACTGCCTTCTTGACACCATGTTTTCTAATGAGAAATTGGCACTTAATCTTATTGAGGCTTCCTTGTATATGACATGTTGTTTATCTTTTGCATCTTTCAGAATTTATCTTTGGCATTTAGCAGTTTGATTCTAACATGGTATAGTGTGGGTCTATGGGTTGTTGGAAAGATGCTGAGAACCAGAGCATAAAGGGTTAAGCATTTGGAAAGAATGCTTGATGGCAGAAAATCATTGGTAAATGTTCCCAGGGCATTGCATATGTAGACATCAGCAGGAGGAAGCAGAGCGGAATGTAATCACCACTAATAAGTTATTGTATGAATTCATAAGAAAGATTATCTAGAAGGAAGGAACAGGCTGCTCTCTTGCATACCAAGAAAGGACCAACTAACAAAAAAAGCCCTACTTTAGTTATGAACTTTGTAGTATAAAAGCAGCTTCAGCATAAATAAACTTGCCTGCATTCCACGTGGAGTGAGGTCCCCTGAACCCGATCTTTCTTTGGATAATTCCCAGCACCATCTAACTCATGTTGAATTACAACAGATGGTGCCCAATGTGGGGCTCGACTAGTCTTTTCTCTTGATAAGTGTCATGGAACCAAGGACCACCTGTGGTGAGTAATTGGGTCCTTGTAGCACAACTTTTGTTGGTGAGTCAAATGGTCTTGATAATCAGGATAATGGGTAATCAGTCGACTTGGTTAGAGGAATATTCCCAGGTCTTGAAGACCTTGTTGAAGAATACTGGGGTATCTGTGACGACCCGAGAATCACTAGAGCTCTTTTCTCTTGTACAGAAACATTGTTATTATTTTCAGCCACAAGGGCAGGATATTTTAAACCTGAAACAATGGAAGTTAGTAATGAAAGCTTTAAAAAGAACTTGTCAAAGGGGAAAAATAATTCCCCTTCATGTATGGTCTTTGTGTAGTCTTATTTCTGTTGCTCTTGAACCATTACAATCAGATGAAAATGAAGATATTAAAAAGGATACTGCTATTGCTGGACCAATAGCAGAACAAGCTAATGATATTTTAATGAAAATATATATGAAAAAATTAATGAACAGACAAAAACAGATAAACTCATGTCTAAGAAAAAGGAGGAAAAGAAAAGGGAAGTTTATGGAACTTTTCCAGTGGTCGTTATGTCGTCCACTACAAAAGATGATTTATTGTCTTTTAAACCAGCGTCTGAGCCTCCTAAAGTATCTACTGATCCATTTTTTTTACAACATTTGATAACTCTCCAAAAGTTTCTGTTTTTGTGCCATCACCATCCTCTTCAATTATGAAAAGTATAGCACAGGGAAGTAGAGAAGGAAATTCAGAGGCTATGCAATTTTTTTTTTTTTTTACTTTTCCAGTAACAGTAACTCAAATTCCAGTAAATGCTGACAATCCCCAAGGGGGTGTACAATTTGAGCATGCTCTTATTCCTTTTAAAACTATCAAAAAATTAAAACAAGCATGCTCTCAATATGGTGTAAATTCTCCTTATACTCAAAGATTGGTGCAAGGAATGGCACAAGCAGACAGATTAATACCCTGGGATTGGGATTTGTTAGCTCGAGCTGTTCTTAATTCAGCAGAATTTTTACAATTTAAAACTTGATGGGCTGATGAAGATAATATTGTAGCACAACGAAATCAATAGCAAAATCCACCAGTGCCTATTACCACTGAACAAATATTAGGAATTGGTCAATGGGCTGGGGTTCCTCGCCAAACTCAATATGATGATATTGCCATTATACAAGTTTGATTGTGCTGCCTAGCTGCCTGGCAATGAATCTCCACCCCTGGACAGGCTGTACAATCATTTTCAAAAATTGTTCAAGGAAATACTGAACCCTATGCTGAATTTGTAGTGAGGCTGGCAGATGTAGTCAACAAGACAGTAATTCAATCTGATCTTAAAAAAATGCTTATCCAGATGTTGGCTTTTGATAATGCCAACAGTAAGTGTAAAAAGGCTTTATATCCGATAAAGGCAAATGGAAGTACTTTACAAGATTATATAAAGGCATGCCAAAACAGATTCCAGAAAAAAAAGAAAATCTTAAAAGCAGTAAAATCAAAGATGTGAAATGATGGAAGGCTTGAAGACAGCCATACCAAAGGAGTGAGAATTATGGGTCAAATTAGTAAGCTTTATGTTTTCGTTGGTGTGTCATAATTCTTTTTGTGTTTGTCTGTTTGTTCAGTGTCAGTGTATATTTTGATACCTCCGGATGGTAATATTAAATTGATAAATGAAAATTATTAAAAGAGCTCTATTCAAATGGCCAGAAATTAAATAAGTGCTTATATTAATAAATAAATATGGGTATTAGTTTAAAATAATAAAAATAGTTATCAAATTAAATAATTATTCTGACTAGTTTGTTTAATGTTGATGGTAATTGTATGTTATAAAAGGTTTGCTTGAAAACAGTTTCCAAAATCATTTTGATAACTTATGTATATAGGGTATATAGAATGTGTTTTTATTATTAAGGAAAAAAACAGTAATTTTGTCCTAATATAAAATGACTGGTTATTAAGAAAGAGTAAAATGTGGGACAAAAGCTGAATGAATACAGAAAGTGCAGAAGGTGCATGGAAAAGGAATTTTTGTGGTCAAAGTTAAGTAAAATTTGATGAGTCTATCTATAAAGTTTTAAAAGCTTTAGTATCAGATAGTATACTGATGCAAAGTTAAAATTTTATTCTTTTTCAAAGTTTCTCAAGTCATCAATCTGTTTTAGTAAAAGTTTACAAAAAGTTTTTCTCCTAAATAATCAGTACACAATAAAGAAAGTCTGTTTTATCAAAATAGCTTCTTGTACTTTAACCTTGTCATTTCCATGGAGAAATAGATCTTATCACTTTTAAAAAGAACACAATGTTCAAACCTGCTTTCTCAAAGTCAAATCCTGAAAAGTAGCTTTTATTTCAAACTGTTACAAATGATTTGGTCTTTTACCTAGAAAAAGGTAAAATACTAAAAATAGTTAAGTTCATGTGATATATTATAAGTTGAATGAAGTATTTAAAACTATTTTATAATTAAAAGAAATTTTCTAATTTTATGACAATTAAAATTATATGAATAAAAAGTTCATATGAATACTTTAAAAGTGTATAAAATTCCTGAAAATTTAATAATGTTTCAATATAATATTAAATAAAAGTATAATGTTATTAATCATAATTTTTTGTTATAACTACAAAAAGAAAGCAGCCATTAAAGGCTGCCGGGGTAATGCATAACAGTAAATTATAGTAAAGTAAAATAACACCACTGCAGCATGCAACAGTCCCAAATGTTGCTAGTCTGTTGCAAAAAACTAATATCCAGTTATATTACTATCACTTTGTTCTAAAACTTGCTAAGGCTTTCTCTGGTATCTTCTTAAACAAGTCAAGCCAGCCAACAGTCCCCTTCCTGTAAAATAGCCAACAATAAATCAAGTTTATATTCAACACTGTGAACAACAGCCCCAATTCTAATTATAATGTTAACAACAAAATCAATGCAAGTATTAAAGTTACAAGTTAAGGTATTACCCCACAGCCCAAATAGGAAATACTAATTTGTTTTTACCTATGCCTCAAACTATACAAAATAAAGAAATTAAGGTCATTCTAATCATGCTACTAAGAATCTTAAATGCTTAAGAAATAGAAGTTTATTCATTGGATGTCTGCTGGTTAAAACTCTTATTGTTTGTTGTTATACAATCAACTGTAGTTATGAATTATGTATAACATACTTAAATAATAATCAAAACTTCAGTACATTGCATACTTAAGTAATGTAATAACTTATATATTACAAATAAATGTATTTTATTAAATGTATATGTAAATCTCTTGGTTTGAGTTTCGGCAGTCCTAAAATCAAATGTATTAAAAAACAGTTTGGTAAGTATTGTTCAAGCCTAAAAGTAAAACATCATACAGAAAACTTTGTTAATAAACAAACCAATGTCTTACTAGTTAACACTTTTCATATTTCAGGAAAAATATTGAAAATTAAAATAATAAGCACATCAAAAATGTTTTGTAACAAATTAAAAAAGATAAAATGCATTTCAATGGGTGTTGTATTCCTCCCTGGGGGAGCTGGCCACTCTCCCAGGAATTGATGCATAAACCTTAATATGTACTGCCCAAGGAGTGTTGTGTTCCTTCCTGGGGAAGCTGGCCCCATCCTTGGGAATTAGCATAATACTTACAAGTTGGCATCTATATATCAAATTCATTAATCCTAAACACAGTCAACCAAAACTCTAGTATTGGTTGCTAATTTAACACTTCCCAGCTAAAAGCTAAATATTGGCAAGTATATATATAAAACTGCTCTATCTGTCATTCTGTAACTTTGTTCAATATTGACTTAATCTTTTAATTGATTGTGTTATTTATTTTTCTCACTCTAATTGTCAGTATAAGCTTATTAAACTAAATATACATATTAACATTTATCTTGTATCTATCCAGGACTCTAGCCAAAAATAAACCAAGTATATCAGTGTGTCCCCTGGTTTGGTAAGCTGTGAATGTATGTATACTTATCATAAAAGATTGGAATATAACAGTTAAACCCTGTTTATAAATGTTACAAAAACAAAAAATGGGGAAATGGTGAGGTGCAAGAACAATTATATCAAGCATTATTTACAATACCTTTTTTAAGCCAAAGGTCAGAATCATACATCAGCAGCAGAGCACTTCTGGCAAAAATCAGGCAAAAATACAGAAACAAATATTAAACAACTAGTTTATTGGAAGAATGAAAATAATAATCAATGGGAGAAGGCAGAAGTTAAGTTAGGATATGGGGTCGAGTTTTTGCTCTTATCATTATAGATAAAGGAGACCAGCTTTGGGTCCTGTCCAGATGTCTGAAACCTAGACACGAACAAGCCGAAGAAGCTGACACAAGAAGCAGAAAAGATGGTAACTTTTAAAAGGCAAAATGTCACTCTAACACAGTTATTCCTTGCTATGCTTACCTTTACAACCATAGCAGTAAGTAGTGCACCTTCACATAATTATACATATTGGGCTTATATTACTAATTTGCCTCTTTTAGAATTGTTAACTTGGGAGGACAAATCCTACCCTGTTTATCTTAATCAGTTTTTTCATTTTCCTGGCCTGTTGATTCTTGATTTCCTCTAAAACCTGAGGAGGAAGGGAAATTTATTGAAAATTTAACCTTGCCTTTTCTTGAATGTCTTATCTGCATAGGATCCATCCATCCATGTATATAGCCCCAAAAGCATAGTATGGTTATAACTGAAAGAAATCAAACTGAAATTTATATTCTTATATTGCCTTCTCTACCCTATCAACCAAAAGATATGATAAATCATACATGCCCAGTATCAAATAGATTACAAAATGATAAATGGCATACATGCCATGTTTCATATGAGGTTGTGCTCTTTAATGATTCCTATAAAATTGTAAAGGATCGGGCCCTTATAGGGATACCGAAACCTAATGTAGACACCACCATAAATTGGACTTATCAGGGAAGACTTATCCCACAACCTTGGGATGATGTAATTAATAAAACTCAAACCCATTTATGGAAGGTCTTTTTAGGAATCGGACCTACCTTTGAGTGGCAAGGTAAGAAAACCAAATCCAATATATCCTTGGTAAAGAAGTCAACCTCAATTTTTGACCATTTGTGTAAGAGACCCAGTGGTGTTCATTATAGGAGCGGTCATAATAACTCATAGCAATATTAGTTGTCTCAATTGTTCCCTATATACTTGTATAAAAAACTCCAACATAAAAGAAAATAAAACCCTCTTTTTAGCTCATAGGCGAAGAGGATTGTGGCTTCCAGCTCAAATGTCAAGATATTGGCAAAAATCCCCAGAATCCCAAATTTTATGATATTTTCTTGATCATTATCTAAAAAGAACAAAAAGAGTGATAGGTCTCATTATCATGGGACTATTAGGTTTAATTAGAATTATTACTGCTGCAGCAGTTGCTGGTATTGCTTTATATCAAAGAGTACAAACACAACAATATGTTAAGGAATGGCATAAAAATGCAAGTGAGATGTGGTATAGTCAATCGCATATGATCTAAAGTTGAATAATAGAATGAATGGTTTAGAAACTGCAATAGTACCTTTAAGAAATCAAATATATAATTTAAACCTGTTAAGTCTTAAATGTGGTTTGAATGAAAGCACCTACTGCATTACTCCTTTGCCATATAATAATAGTGAGCATGATTGGGAAGAAGTGAAAAAATCATTTAACAAAATATAAACATAATATTTCTTTAGATATTTTTGAATTACAAAAGAGGGCATTGAGTATGTCTCAAAATGAATTGCAGGAAACACCAGGTGCTGAATTTTGGAATGAGCTATCCCAAAATTTGAATAAAATAAACCCCTTACATTGGTGGAAATCAACCTCTGTACTTGCTAATTTTGGTGTGGTAACCACTGGTGCTCTGTTACTCTTAACTGTATTAGGAGGCATTTGCAAAGCCCTGCTGTCCCGCATTAATAGGGCTGAAAAGACCAGCCATGCCAATAACTTGATTCTGCTCAAAACCCTTAACTCTCTAACCCCTGTCCATGGAGCTTGGCTGGTTGCCAGTGATGGGTAAGACCTTCAGAGGAGGGCAACCAAAGACAGGCACAGTTACCTTGGACAAAAACAAAAAAGGGGGAAATGTTGGAAAGATGCTGAGAACCAGAGCATAAAGGGTTAAGCATTTGGAAAGAATGCTTGATGGCAGAGAAACATTGGTAAATGTTCCCAGGGCATTGCATACTGTAGATATCAGCAGGAGGAAGCAGAGCGGAATGTAATCACCACTAAGAAGTTATTGTATGAATTCATAAGGAAGATTATCTAGAAAGAAGGAACAGGCAGCTCTTGTGTACCAAGAAAGGACCAACTAACAAAGAAAGCCCTGCTTTAGTTATGAGCTTTGTAGTATAAAAGCAGCTTCAGCCTAAATAAACTTGCGTGCATTCCACATGGAGTGAGGTCCCCTGATCCCAATCTTTCTTTGGATAATTCCTGGCACCGTCTAACTCCATGTTGAATTACAACAATGGGTTTATCCTGTTTGGAATTTGTTGACATCTTGGATGTGTATATTTATGTCTTTTGTTAAATTTTGTTAAATTTCAGCCATTATTTCTTTGAATATTCTCTTTTTTCTTCTCCTGGGATTCTTACAATGTATCCATTGGTACTCTTGATGGTGTCTGACAGGTTCCTTAGGCTCTATTTACTTTTATTCATTCTTTCTGCTTTCTGCTTCTCAGACTGGATGGTTTCAATGGTCTTAACTTCAAGTTAACTGATTCTTCTGCCAGCGCCAATCTGCTGTTGATCTCCTCTAGGGAATTTTTAAATTTCTGTTACTGTGGTCTTTAGCTCTGTTTGGTGCCTTTTCATAATTACCATCTCCCTATTGATATTACCTTGTGTTCATCTGTTGCTTTCCTGGTTTCCTTTAGTTCTTTGTCCATATTTCCCTTTGGCTGTCTGAGCATATTTAGAACCATTTTTAAAAGTCTTTGTCTGGTATGTCCCAGGTATGGTCCTCCTCAATGATGGTTTCTAATGCTTTAATCTTCTCCTATGCCTGGTCCTTTCTGCATATGCATCTTGTCTTCTGCCTGCATGTTTGGCACTAGGGATTCCCCCATTTATGTGGATACAAATGTCAACTCTTTCCATGGACAGGAGTTTCCACTTGGTCCTGGGCACTGCCCTCTATATCCTACAGCAAGCAATCCCTTGTCCCAGGAATCCACTTGACTGCTCTCCCACAGAATACTCTGGTAGCCTCTTTCAACATACAGGGCAAGTTCTGAGATAGCAAGTCCCTCAGTCTACCACCAGAGAAATTGGGCCAAGCAGACAAGCTCCCAGTTTGTGAATGAGTGTTACTCTGCTCCCTCTGGAACTGGGATCAGGGATCCACACAGGGAGTATGGGTTGGTTCCATGCTGAGCCAGTGAGGGGATGGAGGAGGGGTCAGCCAGGGTGCCACAAACTCCTACTGCTTTTAAGTAGACCTTTTCTTGATTCAGCACTTGTCCTGTTTTCTGAAACTTTGAGGAAGATTTTTCTGACAAATCTTACTGGTTGTTCAAAACTTTTGTGTGGGGATGGAGCCCTGAAGCTTTTCACTCCGCCATCTTCTGCTTTTGTGTTTTTGATATTTTTCTTAATATAATATTTAAGTGTAAGAAATTTTGGAGAAAATTATAAAAATTCATTGAGAGACAATGGAGGGAAGTGGATGTGGCTTAAGTGATTGGGCTCCCGTCTACCATATAGGAGGTCCAGGGTTCGATTCCTGGGGCCTCCTGGTGAAAAGCAAGCTGGTTGTGCGGTGAGCTGGCCTGAGCAGAGAGCTGGCCCACATGGAGTGCTGGTCCACGCAGGAGTGCTGGCCTGTGTGGAGACCTGGTACAGAAAGGTGATGCAACAAAAAGAGACACAGAAGAGAGACAATAAAAAATGCAGCAGAGGGAAGCGGCTGTGGCTCAATCGGTAGGGCTCCCGTTTACCATGTGGGAGGCCCCGGGTTCGGTTCCCGGGGCCCCCTGGTGGGGGCGGGCCCGCCCGCACGGCGTGGTTAGCTGACCCAGCAGGCACAGGCAGCAAGGGGGGGATAAATGAATAAATAAATAAAATCTTAAAAAAAAAAAATGCAGCAGAGCAGGGAGCTGAGGTGGTGCAAGAGATTGAGCAGCCTCTCTCCACTCCGGAAGGTCCCAGGATTCGGTTCCTGGTGCTGCCTAAAGAGAAGACAAACAGACACAGAAGAACACACAGAAAGCAGACAACCAGCACAAGACAACAAGGGGGGAGGGGAAATAAATAAATCTTTTAAAAAAATAAGAGAGAGAGACATATGCCATATGTACAGTTGAATGACTCAATAGTGTAAAAATAAATGTCAAATTTTCTCAAATTAATATCTGTGTATTCAATGCGATTACAATGAAAATCCCTACAGACATTTTGGTGGAACTTGACAAATAGATTCTAACATTTGCAACAATGGAAAGAACCGTGAATAATCAAAATGTTCTTGAGGAAGATAAAAGTAGGAGAGCATGTTCTACCACATATCCAGATATTATGAAACTGCAGTAATTAAGATAGTGTTTTGTTTGTGTAAGGAAAACAACAAATAGAAAAGAATAGAGAATCCAGAAACTGATGTATAAATAGAGGGGAATATAAATACTGAGCAGCATGGCATAGTGGTAAGAGGATATATGGGTTTTAGAGCCTGACTGCCTGTATTCAAACCCTGCTTACAGAATGTTACTTATTCTGTATGTACCTCATTTATTTCATCTGTGAAAGAGATATTAATATTGCCTAACATATAGAACCAATTCTTTATAAAAGACATTAGAATGCCCAATAACATATGAAATGTGCTTATACTTAACAATCATAGAAATGCAAAACTAAGATCATAAAACACTACCACACATTTCTCCAGATTGGTGAAAATCAGAAAGCTGACAATACCAAGAATTTGTGAAAATGTAGAAATATAGAAAATCTCATGTAATTGCTTGTAGAATTGCAAGTTAGTTCAACCACTTTGGAAAACAGTTGGCACTATCTAGTGGTGCCAGTTATCAATTCAGTACCTCTCAGCTCCAAATCCACCCTGACTTGCCCTGCTCATGACATGGAGATGACCCTGAAAACATTTCTCCTGTGCCAGCTGGGGGGCACTGGAGGGACACTGCAGGAGGAATAGGTATCTCTTTCTGGTTCTGGTAGGTTTTTCTTCTTTGTTGCTCCTGTGGTGCTTGGCTGGCATGGGGGACACCCCAGAGAGTTTCAGCAACATCTCCACTGGCAGTTTACCAGCAAGTTTTGTCAGCATCCCAGAGGGGGTTTCCTGCTTACCAGCCCAAACCAGTGGTTCCCTGTTCACCCAGCCTCAGCCCCCTGACTGTGAACTAACTTTCCTAGGGCAACCCAGAGAATTTTTCTCACCACCCAGTCAGCTGCAAACACATCCTCTCCAATAAGCTCTGAATCCCAGCCTTGGTATGAGGTGTCCCTTCCAGTTTTTTTTTTTTTTTTTTTTCTTTTACTCATTGAGCATTCTTCAGTTCTTCGACAGCCTTTTTTTTTTAAAGATTTTATTTTTATTTATTTATTCCCCCCCTGCCCCCATTGTTTTGCACTTGCTATCTGCTCTCTGTGTCCATTTGTCCTGTGCTTTCTGTATCTGCTTTTCTTTTTTAGGAGGCACTGGGAACTGATCCCAGGACCTCCAGTGTGGGAGAGAGGCACTCAATTGCCTGAGCCACCTCATCTCCCTGGTCTGCTGTGTCTCTCACTGTCTCTCTGCCTTTCGTTTTGTTGAGTCATCTGGTTGTACCAGCTCTCTGTGGTGCGGGCTATCAGCTCTCCACGGTGCGGGCCAGCTTGTCTTCACCAGGAGGCCCTGGGAATCAAACCCGGGGCCTCCCATATGGTAGATGGGAGCCCAATCACTTGGGCCACATCTTTTGGATAGTCTTTTGAGGTCTCTTTTATGCCCTTTTAGTAGCTAATTACTTGTAAATAGCTAATAATTTTTATATTGAATATTTGAATATTCCCTGTTAAAATGGCTATATGGCTTGTGTCTACTGAGTGGACTTCACTGATGCACTAGTAAAATTAAAGTTGTACGTGTATGAGGCAATAATAATCTTACATATACACATAGAGAGAGAGAGAAACTTGTACACGTGTGGCAAAGTACATATATAAGAATATCTATAGCACCATTGTTCATTATAATCAAAAACTGAAAACAAATCCAGTTGTCCATCAACAGGAGACAGACTGGAAGTGGGATGTGAGAGAGACATTGGAGTCAAGATATCGCCAAAGGTTTTAATCTGAACAACCAGAAGACGAGTTTCCTTTTCCTGAGAGAAAGAAGGCTCAAGAGGAGCAGGTTTTGGAGATAAAGTCAGAATCCAGTTTTGGACATATTAAGTTTCAGATGCCTATTAGGGATTCAAAATGAGATGTCAGGTAGGCAGTTGGATAAGCAAGCCTGGATGACCAGCCTGGGTAACCAGCTGAAGTTATAAATTTGTGGGTCATTAGCATACAGAGAGTCCTTAAAGTCAAGAGCTTGGATAATATCACCAAAAAGGTGAGCAGATAGAAGAGAGAAGAGGGCCAAAGACTGAACTCTGAGACACTGTTCCTGGATGACCGTCAAAGTCTCCTAACTCTCCCTGCTTTTGTTGCTATGCCCACTGTGACGGTTAGGCTAATGTGTCAAATCGGCCAGGTAATTGTGTCCAGGTATTTGGTCAAGCAAGCACTGGGCTAACTGTAATACAAGGACATTTATGGACTTTAGTCACTAGTGAGCTTACTGCATGGATAGCTGATTACATCTACATCAATCAGGGAGATTGCTTTATCCAATCAGTTTCCCAGGTTGTCTTTGGACAGCCAGCGTCTCCCAGAAACTCATCAAGGACCTTTGTTGGACTTCCATCGAATGCCCTGGTTTGCAGCCTGCCTGAGGAACCTGGGCTTGTGCATCCCCATGGTCACATGAGAGATTCTTATAAAACCTCATTTTATTGAGATATCTCCTGTTGATTCTGTGTCCCTAGAGAACCCTGACTAATATACCCACCCTTTATCCACACCCCCAAAATGGCGTCTTCTCTCAGCATCTAGGGTGGTCTTTTAAAAAACATAATTCAGTTATATACTCCACTGCCTAAACCTCAATGGCTTCCTTTTGTTCTTAGACTAAAGTCCCAAGAGGATCTGGCTTCACCTCACCTCTCTGACCTGGTCTTATTCCTTCCCTCCCTTGCTCTGTCCAGACTCACCCCTCTACTGTGCTGTCCTATTTATTCCTCAAATACATTGATCATTCTCATCTCAGGGCTTTTGTACTAGCCATTTCCTCAGCCTGGAGTTCTCCTCACCCTCATCATTTCAGGACTGGCTCCTTCTTTACCTCCAAATTTTAGCTCAAAATGCCATCCCTTCACATAAATCTTTACTGAACACCTTCTCTAAAGTATTTCCTGACTCATCACTCTAAGGGATCCCTCAATGGCACTTTTTCCCATAGGACCCTGCCTTCCTTATTTATGTGTTTATTGTCTATCTCCCCCACTAGAATCTAAGCTCCACCTGTCTTGCTTACTATTATTTTCCCAAAGCCTTGAACAGTATATACTACCTAACAGGTGCTCAATAAATATTTGTTGAGTAAATGAAATGAATGACCTGGATTTCGGATAGTTTCCAGATGGTGGGGGAGAGAACCACCGGGCTGGCTTTTATTTTTTCGGTCCAGGCTTTGTGTATCTTTCTTCATTTTCACCTTTTACTTCTTCAGCAGCTTCCCTACAATAACAAAAGCCCTACAGTGCTCTAGAGATAAGAGATAGAATACTTCATTCAGATGATTGTGTAAAGAAGTTACTCTAATCTCAACATCCCCAGGTTAGTGGAATGCTACCAGTGACTCAAGAGTGGTTGTTAGACAGGCCTCCGGAGCAAATATGCCCTAAAGGTATTTGAGGCGGTGGCTGGGGCTAAGCTTGAGACAGCAGTCTAGCCATGGAGGAGGTTTCCCAAGAGTTCTTCGTTTTTGTAGGGTTATTGGTGTGCTTGGTCTACCTGGTGAAGTGTGTGAGATTCTCCAGATATATTTTCCTGCACTTCTGGAAAGTTTTGCCAAGGTCTTTCTTACAGTCAATGGGACATTGGGCAGGTAAAGAAAGTTTCCATTTCTTGTTTTCTGTTGTTCTTGACTCCTTCTTATTTATGTCTTAAAATATATATTGCATCTTCTTCCATTGGGAGCAAAGATGTAATTCCTTTTGGTGATTGTATTTGGGGGAATAGAAAGTAGAAGTGACTTGTCAGGAAAACAAAAAGTGGGAAATGAACAGTGTTAACTATGCAAGATTCAGATTTCACCTGTGTCTATCTTTTAATTCTCCTGAGCTGGGTTTCCCTCTTTCTGGAATTCTCTGATGCTACAAGTATTAAATAATGCAAAAATCTCTGCAACTTCTCCAAATTTACAAAACCTCATGGTGCATCCATTTTGTTTAAGAGTGTTTTAAATTTCTCAAATTTAAATAATTTTAATTCACTTTATTTTTGGAAAAATCTCCAAAACCCTTTTATGAAGTGAAGGTGATACCAAATCAAGGCAACAAAGATCCTTATGAAGTTATGTTTTCAAGATGGCTAGATATGGCATCAGGGTCTGGTGTGTGCTGAAATCCATTAAATACTGGCATAAGACAAAACTTATCTACTGAGATCACCATGCTGTATTTCAGAACCCATGGCTGGGCTTAAGGTAAAGGGGACGAGGCTGTGGTTTCTACATCTTGAATGAAGGGTTAAGGTCTTTGCAAGGGCTTACATTTCCTAGTTGGAAACCAAGAAAACCAGTGACTTTAAAAAAGAGAAGAATTTAAGCTGCTTTAGAAATACCACCCCAGGCTAAGCAGGAGAAATTGTAAACAACTTTAGATGACTGCTGAAAACAATATAGAATAGCAAGTTAGACTCGAATTTCAGATAAACAATCAACATTTTTTTTAGTATATTGTGTCCCAAATATTCCATGGGACATACATATACCCCAAATTAATGGTTGTTTATTTTAAATTCAAATTTAACCAGGCATCCTGTATTTTTATTTGCCCAATCTGTCAATCCTGCAACCTTAGCAGGGAAAATGAAAACATTACCACATGATAAATTGTTTGGAATGAAAAAAAAAAAGGATTTTCTAACTGTTGTTTGTTACCTTTGCAGTATATGTGTATGAATACTTCTTCCTTCTCAGAATAGCTATCTCCAATGAACTTGCTAAATGGCTTGAGTGGTCTACCTCCAAACACCCTGCTCCTCGTGGATTCATATGATCACATATTGGGTGGCCTGAGAACTTTACAAAACTGCTTCCCAACAGGGTAGAGCAGAGACTTCTAAGGACACACATTCCAAAAAAGTTTAAATGGTGCCAGAGACTCAGAGAATTTGTTGACTCAAAAAAAATAAAAAAAAAAAAAAAAACAACAACAACAACAACAACAACAAAAAACCACAAACATAATCTTAACCTATTTTTTAAAGTTTTTGAGTCACTATTGAATAGAATTATTATTAACAAGAGCAAAATGTCTTTGGCCATAAGCAGATAGCAGGGAGATAATATATTTTGAGTGGGGGCAATAAATAGTCTAAATCTGTAAACACCTTAGAGAGAGTACCCTGAGGTCTGTGGGCGATTTCCTAATTATTTCATTAGTGTCTCTTTGTAGACTTGGGGTTCCAAAGTCAGACAGTCTAGGTTCAAATCCTGTTGTCATCATTTTTAATGTCATTTTAAAGAACTTTCTCTCCTTTGACTCTCTCATCAATAAAAGAAGGATAATGATGGTTCCAGTATTAAAGGAGAACGCACTTAATAGAGATCAGCTGTTATTTCTGATATTATTATCTTAACTATAGTACATGCCCTGTATAGGGTGTTTGTGAAGATTCTTTGTAATGGAGAGGAAAATGAGCTGGAAGACAATCCTAAGCGTAGTACCTCTTCCACTGGAAACAAGAGTATGCAAGGATCGAGTTTCAAGTGCGTAACTAAACAGATGAAAGAATTAATAATCATTAAAATGAGGGTGTTTCTGCCACTGCTTGAAGCTTGTACAACTTGACCTGCACTCACTCTCAAGTACAGCATACCCTTTAGTAGTTGGTGCAAAGGTTAATTGCATCTAAGTAAATATTGGTAGTGAATTTTCAAGTTGTGAAATTCACATAAATGATGTTTATCCTAGATCTCAATCATTAAGTATGTATGTAATGTTGGATGTAAAAGGACAAAGGGACCGATTTGATTGCTGTATAGTAATTGATAGATCTGTTGAGTAGAAACAATTTCAGTTTCCTTCATTTCATTGCATTCCCTTTTATGCATTTCTTTATTTTCCTCTTTGCTGATTTCCCTATCTTCCAAAGGCTGTGATTGCTGCTGGCCTTTAGGGGTGGGAGCAGGAAGAGAGCATAATGTGACTTTTAGAAGGAACCTTGAAATGTCCTAATAATGACAGGTATGTACCTAGGGAGAGAGAGAAGGAAGTACATTCTTTGCCTTTCAGGAGTTAAGACTTGCAACTCTCTAAATCTTTATGAGGTCTGAATGAAATGTTTCCTGGCTGTGGTATTATTTTGGAGTGTCTTTTCCATGACCTTATCAATTCCTTAAAAAAAAAATGCTTAGAAAGGGATTGTCAAGAGCTGGTAACACTGCCAGTTCAGTAGAGTGGGGCAAGAACACAGAGGAATATTGCTTTGTATTAGTAAGTGACTTAGCCCCTAGGCTGCCAAGAAAACATTCCCAATGAGAAAGAGAAGGTTAAAGCATTTAAAACCGTTTCTGCTTTTTGCAGTGATTACTGGAGCAGGAGATGGGATTGGGAAAGCTTATTCCTTCGAGGTAAGTTCTGTTCTTGGAAACTTTGTCTTCCCCTTGCATTGAACACACCATAGTCATTGTAACATCTTCCCCCCAAACTAGTTTTCTTATTATAAAAGTAATACACATCCATTTAAGAAGGAAACTCTTTTCTATTAAAAAGACAGTTTAAAAGTCAACAATCTCAACTCCCAGGACACCACTTTTTAATACAGTGATATTCAAATGGTAATGTCCCCTGGGGGTTGTTTTAGGAATTTTGGGGGGACATTGTTATTTACTAATGTAATTGTGTCATAAACATTTATATAATTACACACAATATTAAAAACATTATAAATTACTTTCCTTGTATTTCTGCTTCACAATATAGTTAGGGTATATAATGACTTTAAAAAAATTATTTGCCTAGGCAGGACATATGATCTCTGACTTTCATTTCAAGAAGGTAAAGCAGTATTACAAAATATTATATAAATTATAATTTATATAGGGCTAAGAGTCACTGGACTATATTTAGTATCTTTGGGCGTTTCTTTCCATGCTTGATCTTCTGCATATATAGAGATAGATAGATGGTGTTATAGTTTGAACTGGAATTCCTCCCCCCGCCCCCAGCAAAAAAAAATATGTTGAAGTCCTATTTCCCAGCACCTTAGAATTTGGAAATAAGGTCATTACAGAGGAATCAGGCCAGTTAAAGTGAGGTCATCCTGAAGTAGGTTGGGCCCTGAATCCAATTCGATTGGTGTCATTGCAAGAAGGGGAGAATTGTATACAGACAGACAGACAGAAACAAGAGAGAGCACCACATGATGACAGAGGTGGAGACTGAACCCCTAAGACTGCTGGCAAACCATGGGAAGCTAGGAAGAGGCAATGAAGGATTCCTCCCGAATCCTTCATAGAGAGCATGATTCTGCCCACACCATGATTTTGGACTTCCAGCCACCAGAACTTTGAGACAATAAGTTTCTGTTCTTTTAAGCCACATGTGAACATATTTAAGGCTCTTGTGCTTTCCATTGAAGTTTTATTAACTTACACCCACTCTCTGAGAGAGCTGTATTATCATATAAAACAACCTCAAGATTGGTGAAGATTTATGACAAGTACATTCAATGACAGCACCCCTTGTATTTTCTTGTCCCCAAATGTCCATATCATTGTTGCCGGCATCTGGGTGTCTAGGTGCTTGGCTATGTTGGGTAAAGGAATTTAAGGAACGCCATAGGGCAGGCAAGGGAGTAAAGAGTTTATTGAGAAATGAGAAAAAGTGAGAGTACGCGCTGGAGATTTGAGCGCGGGGGTGCTACAGGGTGAGACCAGGGCTGGGGCCTTTTTCAGGCGGACCTTTCCCTAGCTATTTGCTGTTCTAATTGGTTGCCTTTCTGCCTTCCTATTGGTTCATACTACAGACCACTCAGGTTGTCCCTCTTAGCTCTTAGGGAGCCGATAGGGAGGCCTTTCTGTTTGAAGTTATCCAGGACTTTTTGAGCCTGGGGGTTTCAAACCGGACCTCATGGCCGGGTCCTTGGCAGGCTTTTCAATTGTAACCGTTACTGCTTTGTTTTGGAACAGCTACTTTCCCTCAGGGGGTTTCCCGTCTTTGCTGGGTCTTAGCTGTGAAGATTACGGCTTTGTTCTGACCAGCTGCCTCCCCACCTTTCCTATGCTAGCCTGCCTCATCATGACAGATGCCAAACCATATTGTGCAAAATGACACTGTACAAGGCACACAGGAGGCACTTGATGGAAACTTTTTGGATGTTAACAAACTTGAACCATGCCAGTTAAAAAAGTTCTGAGTACTAGTCTTTCAGGTCTGCCAACTATCCTCCGTCTTCTGATGATTTTTTTTGGGGCATTGACATTATTTTTCAACGTTGCTTTTTTAAGCTAAAGAGTTCTTTGCTCTCATTCTAATTCATGATAACAACTTAACGACAGTGGGTGGTGGCTGACACTCACGAGATGAGTAGCCATATTTGAGCTTTGAGTTTGAAGAGACCACTCGGCAACTAGTTTCAAAACGATATGCCTTCATACCTCAAAATCAGAAGGAGAACTTATCTAGCTATTTGCATTAAAACCATATACGCCTTTATTTCCCACCTTAGACCAGCTTTCTAGAAAGGACCTAATAACTTATTCAAAAGGTCTATAAACTTACCTGTAAGTTCTCTGGATTGCCAAGCAATTCAAGTTCCTTCTGATTATCCAGATTCTTTCTTCAGATTCATGCTGACACCTGATATCTTAAGTCCAGATACTTTTCTTTCTAGTTAGAGAAGATCCTCACGTGTAAGCACTCCTTAGCTAATCTTTCCTTCCTTCCTTCCTCCCTCCCTCCCTCCCTCCCTCCCTCCCTCCCTCCCTCCCTTCCTCCCTCCCTTCCTTCCTTCCTTCCTTCCTTCCTTCCTTCCTTCCTTCCTCCCTCCCTCCCTCCCTCCCTCCCTCCCTTCCTTCCTTCCCTCCTTCCTTCCCTCCCTCCTTTGCAAAGCAATGACCTGGAAGTCAGGAGATATGGGCTCCAGTTACTTTGAACCACTCTGACACTGACTGTCTGGAGATTTGGGATAGGTTATGTGTCCTTTTTGGACTTTTAAGATCTTTAACAGCACAAAAGACACTGCCCAAGAACCTTTGAGTTCTAAAATTGTTTCTGCTCTTAACTAGTTCTTGCTTGGTTTTTCTCCTTGTAGGATCTTTCTCTTCTTTTCTTTTTGTTCTTTTCTAAGACTGTGTTAAACAATTTTCTGGGCTCTCGAACTCTCCTTTACGCAGGATTTTCTCTCTTCCCGAGGGCCTATTCTTTTTCCCCTTGCTATAAGGAAAGCAGCTCAGAGTCTGGGAGGTTGGGGACTGTAAAGATTAAGAGCCCAAAGCTGGGGGTCAGACATAAGTGTGTTCAAATCCTGCCTTGGATGCTTGCTGGCTCAATTTCCACATCAATAAACTGGAGGCAATGACAATCCCACTTGGGATTTTGTAAGGGTTAAATGGGATGCAGCAGTGAATAGTAAGGGGTTTGGCCTCCAAAATGAGGTCTGGCCCTAGTCCTGACTCCTGGGGTGTACCTTCTACATCCTTGGGATTTCCTGAGTGACAGGAGTGCCTTTGTTATTCATGGAGGGCCCCTAGACCACACCTGATAGTTTATGCTAATGAGGTGACTCAGAGTAGGGCCACCCTGTCAGTCTTAGGGTGGGAGGCGGGGAGGGCTGGCCATGCTAGAAAGGCCAACCATGTGATTAGAGGGTTGGGGTTTTGACCCTGACCTCCAGGGAGGGGAGAGGGCCTGGAGATTGAATTCAGTCACATGAGCATTGATTCAATTAATCATGTCTACATAATGAAACTCTAATAAAAACTCTGGACACCAAAGCTTGAGTGAGCTTGCCCTGATTGATAAGACACATTGATGTGGCTGCTGGAAGGGTGACGTGTCCTGATGCCACAGGGAGAAGACACTGAAACTTCATGCTTGAGACCCTCCTAGACCTCACTCTATGTATCTCCTCTTTTGGCTCTGTGGAAGGTTGATTAAGCACTCTAGAAAACAAACAAACAAACGAAACATGATCTTAATCCCATTCCTGTGGGTATGAACTCATTGTAAATAGGATCTTTTTGGTTAAGGTGTGGCAAAATGACTAGATGGATCTTAAACCGACCTCTTTTTTTTTTTTAAGATTTATTTTATTTATTCCCCTCCCGGCCTCCCCCGCCCCATTGTTTGCGCTTGCTGTTTGCTCTCTGTCCATTCACTGTGTTCTTCTGTGTCTGCTTGTCTTCTCTTTAGGTGTCACTGGGAACCTATCCGGAGTGGGGGAGAGGTGCTCTATCTTTTGTGCCACCTCAGCTCCCTGGTCTGCTGCGTCTCTTATTGTCTCTGCTATGTGTCTCTTTTTGTTGCATCATCTTGCTGTGCCAGCACTCTGCATGGGCCAGCTCTCCGCGCCCTTCATTTCTGAAGTGTATTTTTTTTTGCTGTACCTAAGATTCAGAGTTAACAGTTTTTTTTCCATCTCTTGAAAGGCACTTGTTGTGCCTCCATGGTTTCTGATGAGAAACTGGATTTATTTGCATTGTTTTTGCCTATAGATAAGGTGTTCTTTCTTTTTTGGTACTTTCACGTTTTTTCTTTGTCTTTGGTTTTCAGAAGTTTAGTTATAATGTGCTTTGGCATAGATTTCTCTGGGTTTATCCTTTTTGGGGCTCACTCAGCCTCTTGAATCTGTACGTTTATATCTTTTCAAAAGTTTGGAAAGTTCTCATAATTTATTTCTCCAAATACTTTTTCAGCCTTATTCTCTTCTTTCCTTTGCTCCTAATACTTGATGACATGCATGTTAGGTTTTTTGTTATAGTCTAATGGGACCCTGAGATACTGTCTATTTATTTATATTTCCAGTCTGTTTTTTTTCTCTTTTGTTTAGATTGGTTCTGTCTTCAAGTTCACCATTTCTTTCCTTAGTCCCCTATTCTGCTTTTGAGTCTATACATTGATTTTCCTTATGGTATTTTCAGTTCTAAAATTTCCATTTGGTTCTTCTTTATAGCTTCTCTTTCTTTACCAAGACTTTCTATTTCTTTTCTGAGAATTTCTAGCTTTTTCACTTGTTTCTGTCATGCTCGTACTTGCTCCATGAAACATATTTATGACAGCTGCTCTAAAAATCCTTGTCATCTTGGTATTGGTGTCTGTTGATGGTCTTTCCTCAATCACATTGACACCTTCCTTGTTTCTGGAATAATGAATGATTTTCAATTGATCCCTGGACAATCATGGCTTTATGTTATGAGACTCTGGATCTTTTTAAAATCTCCTATATGAGAAGGTCTATTCTGACACTGCTTTGGCAGGGGAAGGGCGGGAGGTTGCTTTGTAACCGCCATGTGCAGTGGAAGTCCAGGTTCCCCACCAGGCCTCCACGGGGGTGTGCCTCCCTGTTACTGCTGGTTGGGGTGAAGTTCTGGTTCCCCACTAGGCTATGCTGATCCACTCTGGCTAGAAGGGCAGGGGTGTCTCATTACTGCTCTCCAGAAGGCCTCCAATGGCTCCCGGGTGATGGGAGGGGGTGTAGCCTCATTACTACCAGGGGATGAAAGTCCTGACTCTCCACTAGGCCTCCTCTGTCATCATGGGAGGTGGGGGGCATGGTGGAGATGAGAGACAGGAGAAGGGAAGGGTGCCTTGTTACTGCTAGGGGAGGGGGCAACTCAGATCGCTCCCGATATAGGAGGGGAGTGGCAGGGGTGACCCAGCTCTCTCCTTGGTCTTCTTGGACACCACTCTGGCAGGGTTTGGGGCTCATTACTACAATGACCTTGAGAGGAAGGAAGTCTAGGCTCCCCATTCACCTTTGCTGCTGGAGATAGGTGGGAGTGGGATCATGATTTTTTTCTGAGATGTTTGACTGCAGTTGAGTAGTCATTGCCTAAAACTTTTCTTGCTAGGCTGGCCCTTTCCCGGTCCTTTGATTAGGTAGAGCAGACTCCCCCCCCTCCCCCCCGTACCTGTTATAGTTTCTGGCTTTGCCAGCCACAAGCCTGGGCTAAATGATTCCAAAAGAAAACCCAGGGAACTGTGTGTGGTTCTGTAGGTCTCCAGGCCACTGGCGCATCTGCCTTCCTCTCTCCAACTTTCAGGGTTTTCTTAAGTTTGTTTTATGTATAGTGTCCTGGTTTTTTCAGTTTCACTTAGTGGGAGGGATAGGTAAAAGTATTTCTGCTCCATTTTTTGGAAGCGTATTCTACAAAGCATTTTAAATCTAATTTATATTTATAATTAGAGTGGCAAAGAGGCTTTGCCTACCGAAAAAGGAATTTTAAGCATTACTTAAAGTAGGTGAAAAAAAATTGTGAAGAGAGGTGGGCAGGGAGGAAGGACAAGAGTGGGCCTGTGTGTCCTATCTCTGAAGCCACTGCTCAAACCCTACTCGCTTTTTCACTCCCTTTCCACTCCTTTTAGCACCTGAATTCCAGTCCTTTATTTTATTCACTGCCAAACAGAGGAAGCACTGTCTCCCCTCCTGTTCCCACCACCCATTATAGATTAGCAGCCACAGGCACCTTCCTTGACCCAGGCTGGAACATAGAGTAGAAGGATAAACAAGGCCCATTCATCTCAGCAGCAGTCATTCTTTTTTAGGATGGTGGCCACCAGTGAATTCTGGGAAAGGGAGTGCTTCTGTAGGCTTAAGTGTCTGGAAAGGGGGATGGGAACACTCATGTATGGAGCCTGTCAGCCCGGACATTCTGGAAATAAGATTGAGTCCTGCCCAAGCAGACAAAAGGAACAATGGCCTCCCAGACAATCAAGTGTTGGCCATGCCCCTCCTCCTTGCCCAGACCACTTCACATGGAACCTTTGAAATGACTATGGCTCTCAAGAAAGAAATGGCACAATTGAGAAGGAGAGGCTGGAAGCCCACTAGGCAGAATATGCAAATTGTTTTCCATTTAATGGACAATCTCCCCTTCAGGAGGTTGATGAAGTGAATTGTGAGACAAAGGTGCTTACTTCTTTAGCCATCCTTTTAATGGGTTCCAAGTGAGTGCTGGCTGTGGGGGTAGGGAATTTTCCATGGAGAAAGAGAGAGAGAGAGAGAGAGAGAAAGAGAGAGAGAGAAATATGCCTTGTCAGGGGTCAGCCTTGAGTTGAGACAGTCTTTGATTTCAATTTTTGTGGTGGTTGTTTTTCAAATGAAAATATGAGACAGGCAGAGCTGAAGATACCTTTCTTTTAAGGAAACTACTCCCACCACCCCCTTCTTTGCTTAGTGTGGCCAGAATGAAAGTTATCAAGGGTCAGTCAAAATCGACTTGTAAGTCTTTTAGAGATTTTCTGTGAGCAATTTTCATTTTAAATCATAGCTGGGTTCCAGCCAAACTGTCAGTAAATAAACTTTTTTTGTATGTCATGTTTAAATATGTAAGAAAACCAACTATTTAAAGGAAACAACAGATGCAGAGTATCACTCTTAATTATATCTTTTATGGGTCTCGGTATTTTTAATTATCTTTTCATAAAGAGAAACCTCACTGTACAGATTCCAGGCCAGGGGTGGAACTTATGATGATACTTTGGCAGTATCATCATAAACAGTCCAGAGTTATAGCTGAAGATCACCTGCTTGAGTGAATGTAATTTACTCTAAAATGCTTCAGCATAGATGGTGTGACATTTGGGTCAACTTTATATTGAACAACTTTATTGGGGTATAATTTACACACCATAAAATGTATCCATTTCAGTGATATTTAGTATTTTTAGTATATTAACTGAGTTGTTCACCCTCATGGCAGGTGACAGTTAATCCCTGATCCCATTCTTAGCTCCAGGCTACACTAATGGTTTCTGGATATTTCATATAAAGGTACCATGCAATAGGTCACCCCTGTGTCTGGCTTCTTTAACTTAGCAAAATGTTTTTGAGGTTCATCCAGCCCAGAGCACAAACCAATAGTTCTCTCATTTTTATTGTGGAATAATATGTCATTATATGGGTATGCCATATTTTGTTGATTCATTTACCATAGGAGGGATGTTTGAGTTGCTTCCACTTGTTGGTTATGAAGCTATGAATATTCATGTGTGAATCTTTATGTGGATGTAAGTTTTCATTTCTCTTGGGAAGATTCCCTAGAAGTGGAATTGCTGGGTCAATGGTAAATTTATATTTAAGGCCAGTTAGTTTTAATCCCCATCTCTGTAGCAGTTGGTTAACTCTTTTTTTTTTTTTTTTTTTACCGGGAGGTCACAGGGATCGAACCCAGGTCCCTCCATATGGGAGACGGACGCCCAACCAGTTGAGCTACATCCGACCCCCTGGTTAACTCTTGAAGTCTCCTAATTGGGTACCACTCTGGGGTGGTATGTGTTGTGTTTTTTCCCCATTTGCCCCTCTGGAACCACTCTCTTTCCTTTTATGTCATGCCCTGAGCCCTAGCAGGTTGATCTGCACTAAAGGACTTCCATGTCTTCTGGTTTCAGCTGGGTTTGGCCAACGGGGAACATGGGGAAAAGGTGGGAGGGAGAGAGGAGAGTGAGGGTGAGTTATTCCTCTGCCCTGGGGATCATGGAGGGTTATCTGTGCCCCTTTACTGAACGTGGCAGCTCCTATCCACTGGCCCTCCATGTGGCTCTCTTTCTCCAGGTTCAGATAATCGTTCATTTCTCAGCCCTTTCAGGACCACAGGTGGCAATTGCTCTGCTGTTAGCCACAGGGTGTTGCACTGTCCCTTGTGGTTTATAAATCATCCTTTTATTAGTCTCTCTTCAAATTACCCAATTTGAGTATGCTATCTGAGTATGCCAGGACTCTGGATGAATCTAGTTGTTAATTTTTTCTTTTATTGCGATAACACATATATCATAAAATTTGCCATTTTAATCATTTTTAAGTGTACAATTCAGTGTCATTAATTACTTTTACAATACTGTCCTAATATCACCACCTTGCATTACTATAACTTTTTCTTCACCCAAAACAGAAACTGTACCCATTAAGAAACAACTCTCTATTCCCTCTACCCCCAGCCCCTGGTAACCTCTTACCTACTTTCTATGAATTTGCTTATTCTAGATATTTCATATAAGTGGAATCAGAGGTATTTTTCCTTTTCTGTCTGGCTTATTTAATTTAGCATAATGTTTTCTAGACTCATCTATGTCATAGCATATATCAGAACCTCATTCCTTTTCATGGCTGAGTAATATTCCTTTGTATGTCTATACCACATTTTGGTTATCCATTCATCTGTCATGAACTCTTGGGTTGCTTCCACGTTTTAGCTATTGTGAATAATACTGCTATGAATACTGGTGTATAAGTAGCTATTTGAGTCACTTTTCAATTCTTTGGAGTATGTAAAGAGTGGAATTGCCAGGTCACATGGTAACTCAATGTTTAACTTTTTGATGACTCACCAGTTTTTCACAGAAGCTGCCCCATTGTACATTCCCACCAACAATGAATGAGAGTTCCAATTTCTCCACATCCTTGCTGGCACTTACTGTTATTAGATTTTTAATAATAGCTGTCCTATTGGGTGTGAAGTGGTAGTTAGTTAATTTTCAAAGATCTTAAATCAGAGTTCATCAGTAGCTATGCTTCAACTGACTTACCTTTCATTGGAAGGCTTGCCCATTAGCCTGAGAGATATTTTCCTCATAATTTTCCTGATGAACTGCAGGTCAAGATATGTGGATAGGTTAGAAATATTGTCCAGGTACCTGTGTCCTGGTGTGCATGATGGTGTAATAGTCTGGTTAGCACAGCAGAGTACCTCTCTTGACCTTGAACTATGATTTGGTCCTGTGTCCTGCCACTTCATGGGGAATTCTGACACCTGATCCGGTTAGGTTGACTGAACCCTGCCCCTGGAATATTATCATATCCACTTGGATGAGTCTTCATTCAGAGTACTTAGTGGAGTGACTCGGGGACAGAGAGCTGGGAATTCATCAAGCTGTTGAGAACAGGGTTATGTATTTTTGTGCCAGCTTACTAATGATTTTTTATTTATTTATTTATTTATTTATTTATTTTTAATGTGTGGTAGAATTCAGTCTGAGGCTTGCTTGTATTTTAACACCCTCTGGTGGCCAGGTTCTGGGGAAAGAGACCTAAAGCTGTCCTCCACCTCTAGTTACTGGAGGTTACAAGAGAAAATCCAAGAATTACCAACGACCAAAGAGGCTCAGGTCAGGGAAAAGCATCATCAAATTTATTGCCTGCCACTTAGGGTTCCTGGTCTGTTCCGCCCAGTCACAGTCAGAGCTCCCTCAGGGTGTGCCGTTTTCTGGCCTGTAGAAAAAGCAGCCCAATTAGCCACAAGCAGGTTCAGGCCTGCAGCTCTCCCAAAGCCAGGTCCACCTTGGGCACGGCTAAGCCCACGTAGAGCCCATCCACCCCTCACACATTTCCCCAACCCCCTTTTAAAAGCACTGTCATCTAATTTTTATGTATTGATTTCTTTCTTTTTTTTTTTTAAAGATTTATTTTTATTTATTTATTTATCCCCCCCTTGCTGCTTGTGCTCTCTGTGTCCATTTGCTGCATGTTTTTCTGTGTCTGCTTGTCTCCCTTTGTTGGGTCATCTTGCTGTGTCAGCTCACCGCATCATGCAGGCTGGCTTGCCTTCACCAGGAGGCCCCAGGAATCGAACCCAGGGCCTCCCATATGGTAAATGGGAACCCAACCAATTGAGCCACAGCCACTTCCCGATTTATTTCTTTTTTAACCTTTGTTTTTGGTTAGACTTTTTATTTTGAGATAACTTGTAGATTCAAAAGTAGTTGTTACCGGGAAGCGGATGTGGCTAAATCAGTAGGGCTCCCGTTTACCACATGGGAGGCCCCGGGTTCGATTTCCCGGGCCTCCTGGTGAAGGCAAGCCGGCCCACGTGGCGTGGTGAGCTGACGCAGCAGGACGACCCAGCAAGGGGAGACAAGCGGACACAGAAAAATGCAGAGCAAATGGACACAGCGAGCACAAGCAGCAAGGGGGGGATAAATGAATAAATAAATAAAATCTTAAAAAAAAAAAAAAGTAGTTGTTACCAATTTCCCCCAATGGTAACATCTTGCAAAGCTATAATACAATATCATAGCCAGGAGATGGACTTTGATATAGTCAAGATACAGAACAGGTCCTTTTAATAGTCACGCCCACTTCCCTCCTGCCCTACCCCTTTCTTAACATCTGTTCTCCATTTCTTTCATTTTTGTCATTTTAAGAATGTTATGAGAGATTGAGGGGTGATAAGGTTTGTTTGTTTTTTGTCTATTATTATCTTTATTGGAATAATGAAAGTGCTCTGAGAATGACTGAAGTGATGAATGCACAACTATGTGATTATACCAAATACCACTGATTGTACAATTTGGATGGATTTATGCTTTATTAATATGTATCAATAAAATTGATTTGTTTAAAAAAATAAATAAAATGTGCAAAACTTAAAAAAAAAAGAATGTTATATGAATGAAGTCATGTAGTATGTAATCTTTTGGGACTGGATTTTTTCACTCAGCACAATTCTCTGGAGATTCATCCAAGTTGATGCGTGTATCAATAATTCATTCTTTTTTTTGTTGGTGAGTAGTATTCCACGGTACCACCGCTTGTTTAACCGTTCATCTACTGAGGGACATCTGGGTTGTTTCCAGTTTTTGACTATTATGAATACAGCTGCTATAAATATTTGCATATAGGTTTTTGTGTGTGAACACATGTCTTCATTTCTCTTGAATAAATGTCCAGGAGTGCAATTGCTGGACCATACGGTCATGGCATGTTTAGTTTTTTAAGAAATTGCCAAACTGTTTTCCAGTATGGCTGTACCTATTTTACATTCCTACAAGCAGTGTATGAGTGATCCAGTTTCTCTACATCCTTGCCAGCATTTGATGTTGTCACTATTTTTTATTTAAGCCACTCTGAGAGTTGTGCAGTGGTTTTAATTTGCATTTCCTTAATGACTAATTGTATTTATGCATCTATGTTAAATCAAAGTGGTATGAAGAAGAAAACAACAAAGAAGCCACCATCTCATTGCTCAGATAATTTGTGTTAAAGATAAAAGTAGTGTGGGTGTAAAATTAGAAAATCCAAACAATACGAAAAGGCACAAAAAAGAGAATTCAAGGCCTCTTCTCACCCCTGCCCTTAGCTTATCCCTCTCTGTCTTGAGATTGCTTCCAAAAGAGATAAAGAAAGTCATGGCTGTATCCACTCACACATACTGATATAGATGTTGATGTATGTTGAGGCTTGGCTGTAGTAGCAGAGCCTTAACAATGATGCAAAGATTTCAAAAAAAATGGAAGCTTTTCTGGTTGGCGAGTGGCTCTGCCAAGGTTCCTTGTATCTTGTTTCTCATTCATCATGCAGGCCTTTGCTTTCTTCTTCCTAGTTGAAGCTGGGTCATAGCATGTCTGTTTTGACTTGCAAGAATAGAAAGAAGAGGAGAGAGAACATGGCACACCCAGGTTTCCCCAATGTGGGCCCATTGACCTTCTATTGGACAGAACTCAGTCCTATGGCCAAATCAAGTCAAGCAAAGCTTGTCATCTAGTCATGTGCCCAGGAAGACAGGGAGAAGGGGTTTTAGTGGCCTGCTCGTAATTTATACCTATATGTTTGATTTTTGCGTCTGCTAGCACAAATGGGATCCTACTTTATACAACCATAAGCCCTATTCTAAACTTTGCTTTGTTTATTTAGCAATACAGCACAGGGATCTCACCACAGTAAAGGCATACAGATGGCCTTCATTCTTTTTAATGGTTTCAGGGTATTCCTTCCCATGAATGCACCATGCCTCGGTTACCAGCTTCTTAGGCATAGGTGCTAAGGTTTACTTCCATTTTTGCTTTTACAAATAATTTTGTAAGGAACACCTTTGAGCATATATTTGCTCATACGCCCAAGGGTAAGACTCTATCAATGAGATTGCTGGCTCCATGGGAATGTGCATTTAACTATTTGATACCATTGCTAAATGGTTCTCCATATGACTGGACCAATTTATACCCCTCCCAAGAGGATTTGAGAATATCTTATTCACTAAACACTTGTCAGCATGAACTTTTACAAATTTTACTTTTTATCACTTGGATGTGCGTAATCATGTGTTGCTGGCTGTTAATACCCAGAGAATGCTAGAACCCAAATCCATGACTAATAGCTATCTGGTTCCATTCATTCACATTGGGGCAGTTTTGGTGCCATCACCCAACATCTGGAATGGCCAGGATGCTGGCCCTGCTCCCCACCCCCAGTGTAGACAAGGACAGTCAGAATCCTTCTCAAGCTAGTGCTCCTGATTATAACACAGAATCAGCCTTTGGATTAACATCACTTTGCTAGCACTGCCTTAGACCAACCCAAGAAAAATAACTGCCTTGCCCTGTTCTTAAATATTATTACACACTTACTTGGCAAAATATATGGAAGTGTCTTATGCCAGTTTCAGCAAGGAAATTCTTTTTCCTAATGTCTCGTCTATATTATTCCAGCTGCACTCAAAGTTTGCTCTCTTTCATCTTGCCTTAAATGAAAACAGAAGCTTTTAATTATTTTTATGTTCCCCTGGATTCATTGCTTTGTTCCAATGCTGCTTGGCTTCAGTCCTATAATATCTGATCCAGAGTTTGAATATCCTAGGTTCATTGTAGCATGCCATGGTTGTGTGTGTGTGTGTGTGTGTGTGTAAGAGAGAGAGAGAGACAGAGACAGAGACAGACAGAGACAGAGACAGGCAGAGAGAGAGAATGAGGGAGAAAGAGACAGAGAGGTATTGAGCAAGAGTATATATATATGTATGAGTCAGGGTTCTCTAGGGAAACAGAATCAACAGGAGATATCTGTAAATAGTATGTAAGAATTTATAAAATTCTCTCATGTGACCATGGGGATGCACAAGTCCAAATTCTGCAGGCAGGCTGCAAACCAGGGTCTCCGATGAAGTTCCTTGATAAGTTCCCAGGAGATGGCTGTCTGAAGTCAAGCTGGAAAATTTTCTCTCCTGTTGTGTATCTTCTCTGTGTATCTACTTCTGTGTATCTATCTACCATGTTCTTGATTGAGCATCCATTTATATAGCCCACCAAGGGGGTGGAGACTCAACCCTGCATGCCCTAATGACATGGTTGAATCAAAGCCCTAATCTTAACATAATTTAATCAAAGCCATCTCAGCTGAATCTAATACAATCAAAGGATATCACACCCAGAGGGACAGACCAGTTTACAAACATAATCAATATCTCTTTTTGGAATTCATAAATAATAGTAAATGGCCGCAATATATATTGTGTCCTTTATCACCCAGTTTAAGAAATAGAACATTACAGTGTAATTGAAGTTGCCTTCATGTCATACCTTATTTTCCCTCTCTCCCTCAACAGCATGCTAATGAACTCAAGCAGAAGTGATGTGTATCACTTCTTGGTAATGGTGGTGAAATCTTGTACTGGTTGGATGTTAATGTCAAGGGAAGTCTTAAAAGCCAAGTGTTGAGGATGGCGAAGCCTCTTTCAGATATGGGCCCTGAATAACCGTTGAACAGTCTGTTAGATAAGATGAAAACCAAACTTCTATTGTGTTAAGCCACGGGAATTTTAGTTATTTGTTATAGCAGCTAATGTTATCCTAACTAATACAAATCTAGCAAGAAATGACCATGATTTATATGAAGAAACTTTTAAAGGTTTTTAGAAGAATATATGAGATCGGAATAAATGGATACCATATTTATGAATGAGACAACTGATGACTGTGAAGCAGTAAGTTTCTCCCTAAATATCTCTAATTTCAATCTAATACTTGACTAGACAACTTTTATCATTTATTTGGAAGATTAGACAAGTAGGATAAGGGAAATAGATATGGCTCAAGTGATTGGGCTCCCGTCTACCATATAAGAGGTCCAGGGTTCGATTCCCAGGGTCTCCTGGTGGAAGGCCAAGCTGGCCCACGCGGAGTGCTGGCCTGCATGGAGAGCTGGTGCAGCAAGATGATGCAACAAAAAGAGACATAGAGGAGAGACAATAAGATACACAGCAGACCAGGGAACTGAGGTGGCGCAAGAGCTTGAGCACCTCTCTCCCACTCCAGAAGGTCCCAGGATCCGTTCCTGGTGCCACCTAAAGAGAAGACAAGCAGATACAGAAGAACACAGAGAGCAGACAGCAAGTGCAAAAATAATGAGGAGGGGAGAAATAAATAGATAAATGAATCTTTAAAAATCAAAACAAAAAACAAGTAAGATAAAACAAAAATATTTTAAGAGAATAATAAATGGTGGGAACTTCCCCTATCAGATATAAAAACCTCTTATAAAGTTGTGATGATTAAATCAGAATTTGACAAATAGATCAATGAAACAGAACAGGTAAGCCAGAAGCAGACCCGTGTTCATATAATAATTTACATATGACTAATTTAGCATTTTAAATCATTAAGGGAAGAATGGACAGAGTGAAAAATGTTGTCTAGACAAAATATTTTGAAAAAATATTAGATGATTTCAATCTCATGCCATTCTCAAAAAATAAATTGTCAGAGTTCAAAGGGTTAGCTGAAAGCATAGGAGAATGTATTTATATCCTTGAAGTTAGGAAGGGAAAATATTTACAAATTTCATGATAAAATTAATATGAAATATATGATAAAGGACACCATAAACAAAGGAGGAAATACTTGCTACATACCTAGTAGGCCAATAATTAGTACACAGAATATATAAATGACTCCTATTAATTTAGAGAAAAATGATAAAGAACCCAGTAGAAAAATGGGCAATGGGTATGTACTGGTAATTTATACATAAACATACAAAAAGAGATGCATAGCCCCACTATAATTGGAGAAATGCAAATTAAAACAATAGGGGGATATCATTCCTTGACTAGCAGGTTGGGAATTTTTTTTGAAAGTTTGCTGATATCAAATATTGATGAGAATGTGGCAGTTCCTCAGAAAGTTAATTACCATATGACCTGGCAACCCCACTTCTAGGTATATCCCCAAAGAATTGAAAGCAGGGATTCGTAGAGATACTTGCACGCTAATGTTCATAGAGGCATTATTTTCAATTGCCAAAAAGATGGACGCAGACCCAACTGCCCATCAACAGGTGAATGGATAAATAAAATATAGTGTGTATATATGTATAAACACACACACACACACACACACAATGGGCTATTATTCAGCTGTAAAAAGGAATGCAGTTCTAATACATGAAGCTTGCAGACAATCATGTTGAGTGAAATAAGCCAGCACAAAAGGACAAATAGTGTATGATCTCACTGATATGAAATAATTAGAGTCAAACTAATAGAGTCATAATCTAGAATATAGGTTACCAGGGGATGGGGTCGGGGTAGGGAATGGGAAGTTAAAGCTTAAAATGTGCAGAGTTTCTATTTGGGACGGTGGAAGAGTTTTGGTAATGGATGGTGGTGATGGTAGCACAACATTGTGAATGTAATTTACAGCACTAAATTATATATTTGAATGTGGCTAGAAGGGAAAACTTTAGGTTGTATATATATTACTAGAATAAAAATTTAAAAAAAAATCCATGAAACTGCATAACACAAAGAATGAACCCTAAGTTAGACCATGGACCATGGACTATAGTTAATAGTACAATTATAAAAATGTGCTTTCATCCATTGTAACATTTATACTACACCAAGGGAAAGTGCTAATAATAGGGTGGTATATGGGAAACTTGTATTTTATGCATGATTGTTCTATAAACCTACAACTACTCTAATTAAAATTTTAAAAAGTGTTGCAAGACAATATTTATAATGACATTTATATGGGATTAATAGAAAGAAATCCCACAGAACAATGCTTATTTCTATATACCCTTATACCTGCATGGGAATGGGGAGCAAAAGTTAAGGGTGGATATGGTAGTTTGAGGCTTTTGTGGACCCCAGAAAATCATGTCCTTACCCAATTTGTCTTTAAAATGTAAGCCTTCTCTGCTCAATGTCTTTGTCTTTTGTTGGTTCTCACACCCCCAACCCCAGCTAGCAAAACATGGACTCAATGTTGTGCTTATCAGCCGGACCCTGGAAAAACTACAGGCCATTGCGATGGAGATTGGTGAGTAACCCCGAGAGATAAAACAGATACTTGTGTAGCCTACCAGCCAAGTCTGCTCCTTAGCCTGTCGATGCTGGTCAACAATGCTATACCTGCTCTCTGGAGCTGGGGAACCAGCCCTCCTGGGGGAAGCGAAGTTTACAAAGTTCCGAGCAAGACTGGTATCGGTTTTAGTTCACCAGCAAATTCTTTGCATCAGGAGAAGCAGGAACAGACTCAGGCATAAGGAGGCCCACTTTCTCCTTTGGTCTGGTGCCTTCAGCCCTTTGCAAAAGCCCCTGACCCAAAGGGCCCCAGCTGCCTGTCTGCTCCTGCTACTCCCTTCAAAAGCAGGATCTGTGGTTGGAACTTTACTTCCCTAATTGTATGCTCTCCCCCTTGCAAGAAAATAAGAAAGTGTTGTCAGATTTGAGAAAAATAGATTTGATCCAGGGCTGCCATGTATGGTTGTGAAGGTTGTACACTGTCCAACCCTGGGAGGCACCATTTATATTATAATGTAACATTATTTTGATCTACTCTGAATGGTTCTTAGTTAATAATGATCATAATATCCCTTTTTGGGTATTTGAATTTTAAAACATTTCAACTCCTTGACTTAAAGGAATGAGTCTTCAATTATGAAGACACATGAAGACTATGGCTGGCTTTCTGGGAGATTTGGTTTCTCTGGAAAAGATATGAGATAGGAAATGGATGTAGGAGGTGTTGGGCTATTCAATCACACCAAGGAGGCTTGGTGCCCTTGAACTGATGAATTCTGCCTTTGTTATGGGTCTGGTTATTAGAAGTAACCTACTTCTAGGACAAAGACATTCTTCAGGGTTTTCCTTCCAATGCTGACATAGGCTTTTTGTCTTCCTCTTGAAAAGCAAGTAGTATCTTTAGACCGAAAGCACCCTCCTCCCAATTTTGCCTCAAGGTCACTTGACCCAGAAATAAATATTGGGTCTAACTCCAAACTTAAGCAGGCAGCATTGGTGAAATCTGCTTGTAGCCTGTATATTTGCCTGAGAACAGCAGCGGAAGTTAACACAGGGAGATGGAAAAAGCATTGAACTTGGAGAGAGCAGACCAGTTGAGGTCCTGTATATGAGTGTCCTTGGGCAAGTCCATTAACTTCTCGAAGCCTTAATTTTCTCCTCTGTAAAATAGGAATAATAATACCTGCTTTACAAGGTTGTAGGGAAGATTAAAAGAAGATACTGTATATGACAATGCTTATGAAGTGTAAAGTGTTTGTACAAAGGGTTGCTTTGTCTATGACAGAGGGAACCTGACATTTATTGAGCAGAAGTAGCATCAGACTTGACTTTGACCTCATTAATCCAGATGATTAAACTTGAACCTGCATTAATGTCACCAGGAGTGCTCGTTAAAAAAAGAGTGCTGGGTTGGAGCCTGAGAATGTGCATTTCTAACAAGTTCCGGGGTGATGCTGAGGCTACTGGTCTGGGGACCCTACTTTAAGAACCACTGCATTCATCTATTTTAATGCATATCCTTGTCACCATAGGAACACTCAGAAGTACATAGAAACCATCATTCACAAATATTTTAGCCCCTCCCAGCATTTACATGGGACAATTTCTTATTTTTAATTGGGGCCACAGGCTTGTCCTCTTCAGTGTCTACTCGGGTAGGACAGAGACATCGTGGGAACCCGATGGGAAGGTGGGGATTTGGACGCAAGTATGTTAAAAAAACAAAACAAAACAAAAAACGTGTCTATAATGCAGAGCAGACTACAGGGAGTACCGTGAAGATTATACAAGCAGATTTTACCAAAGACGATATTTATGAGTATATTCAAGAAAACCTTGAAGGCTTGGAAATTGGAATTTTAGGTAAGCAAATTGTGGAATGCAGAGCTTGTTGTAATGTGTTAGTGACATTTGGTTATTTCATGGTAACTTAAACTTAATCCATGTCTGTAATTTAAACTGTAGCATTAGGCTGAATTTTAAAATTCAGTTTTTTCAAAAGGCATTATGTATTAAAAATGACTCAACTGGTTGGGCGTCTGTCTCCCATATGGAGGGACCTGGGTTCGATCCCCGGGACCTCCCGGTAATTAAAAAAAAAAAAAAAAAAAAAAAAAAAAACATATAGGGGAGTGGGTGTAGCTCAGTGGTTGAGTACTTGCTTCCCATGTATGAGGTCCCAGGTTCAATCCCTGGTACCTCCTAAAAAAATGTATATATGGCTTTGGAATGTATCAAAATTACATATTTTGGCCTTTCCAGATATATTTTCTAATATCAAAATGATTTTTTTTCACTGAACTGACAATTAACATTTGGCAGGAAACATGGGTCTAAAAGAATTAGTTTAGCATAAAAGCTTTCATAGTTGCTCCATGAAATAGGGGAGTAAGTGTGGTTATTTGTGCTCTCTTTCTTATGCAGAAAACAATATAATATTTTTGTGTGATGATTTGTAGATAAGATATTTTATAACCAAATACTGAGTGTGGTATTTGTATTATATGTGGAAGGAAATAAGATCTGATTTCTAAACTTCCTGCTGAATTTTTAAAATAATTACATTCTTTACTAATAAAAATGTAAAACATATTGTTGCAGAAAAATTGAAAGACTAGATGAGCACATAAAGGAAACGTACATTTCTTAAAATTCCAACAGTCTGAGATAGCATTTTTGTGCATATCCTTCTAGACCCATGAAATCACATACATTTTCAAAACTGAGATTATACTTTCAAATTTTAAAAAAATTTATTATGGTTATATATATAAAAAACATAAAATTTTCCATTTTAACTGTTTTAAGTGTACAATTTAGTGGCATTAATTACATTTACAATGTTGTGCTACCTTCGGCACCATCCATTACTAAAATTTTCCATCACCCCAAACAGAAACTCTATACCCATTAAGCAATAACTCCCATTCCCGCCTCCCCCCAGTCCCTGGTAACTTCTAATCTATGTTCTGTCTCTATGAATTTGCTTATTCTGGATATTTTACATAAGTGAAGTCTTAACAATATTTGTCCTTTGTGTCTGATTTATTCCATGTTTCCCAGGTTCAAACATGTTGCAGCAACTTGCATATTGTTTTGTGAACTTTCTATAAATTTACATCACAAATGTTTTCCCATGTCTTTAAAATTCTTTGCAGCCATAATTTTTAATTACTGCATTGAATTCCATCATATGGATACACCCGACTCATTTAATCTGCCTTCTCTTATTAGACAATCATTTTCCTTCCAATTTCCTCACTGTTAACAAACCACTGCAGCGAACAGCCTTGTAGATAAATCTCTTTGTACATATTTCCTTAGGGAGACTTCCTGAGAGTAGAATTCCTGGGTTGACTATGAACATTTTTAAGGCTTTCAGTAAACATTTGCCAACTGATCTTCTGACACATCTTTGTTTTTCCTCTTTGTGACAGTCAACAATGTTGGAATGCTTTCAAACCTTCTCCCAAGCCATTTCCTGAATGCGCCGGATGAAATCCAGGTAGGACAGTGCTCTTAAATGTATAGTTTCTTTTACCCAGATAGTGGGCCCCATGGTTGGATAATGAAAGGGGTAATGGAAAGTAGGTCTTGCCAAAATTCTGTATTCCATGGCGTATGTTTTGAGTACTCCCTCCACCCGGACTTTTTAAATTTTATTTTATTTTTATCTTGGTACTTGATATTACAGTCAAGTGTCCCACCCTTTGTGACCATCTGCCAGATAAGAACATCTTCTCCTTTCTCTGCACATCAAACTTACCTGTTCACTGTCCCTCCATTTAGGGCTCTTCTCTCCGCTTTATAAGAGAGTAATTCTGCCAACAAATTCATAGCTGTGGTTGTAACTGGGAGAAGGGAAGCTCTTCGGCTTTTTCAGTCTTCTCAGCTGATAAGATTTGTTCAACTTTCAGTTAAGGCAAGTCCATGATACCAATCCTCTGGTTTGGGATATTGTAAGTTCAGCAAGTTTGGCTAGACCTATGACCTCCATTGTTGGTCACAACTAGGATTTTTTACACACTTAACAGACCTGGAAGGCACTATTTGTTGACCCTTCCCCAGGCCCTGATCTTTGAGGCCATGGGATTATACCAATTCTGAAAGGACTACACTGGTTCCATTGCCTAATTTCTGCTCAAGTTATCACTTGTCTTACTTAAGCCCCAGGTCTCCTGTACTGGTGTATAATCCCAAATGGCTTGGACATTGCTGTACATCCTGGCCAAACTCTTGACAATACATCCAACCCCATGATTCCTGTTTACAACACTCCCCATTTCTGACTCAAGCCTGTGTCTCTCCATTAATATATCATCGATGTTTCGTTCTTGTTTCTCTTTTACTATGTCTGTCTGTGTGTCTGTACATGTGTCTGTATGTATCCCTCTTTCCTTCTATCTCTGTCTTGGGTAGATTTAGTTTATCTGGTCTATATAGCCCAGAATCTCTACTTTGTATTATATAACCATTTGCCTTTCTATTCTCTACACTATTCATTGTCTTTTAGACCTACATATGCTAATCCCTCCACCTGTAGCTGGAAATTGACCATATACCTTTGAAAAAATTATGTCCATATTCCTCCCTAAATTTTTGAGGAAACACTTATATTGACTTCTTTTTTAAGTTTGCATACTGGTAGAATCATAGAATGTATGTCAGATGTTACCCAATTCTAATGTATAGTCACTGAACATCAATTAGGGGCCTAATTTGCAGGCTGATCAAGTGATGGCCTTGCTCAGACCCACACTTCTTTGTTCTTTAGCACTGACAACTTCCCAAGAGAATCTCTTAAATGACCGAGCTAATTCTTGGTTGTGATTATTTATTACAGAATGTCATCCACTGTAACATCACCTCAGTAGTCAAGGTATGTGATCAATATATGTGCTAAATGCATTAAAATGTAGTTGCTGTTGGAATTTGGCAACTCAGGAGAATGGTCCCTCCCACCGTAGAGCAGAATTCTTTGAAACTGTACTATTCTTGATTGGGAGGTCATGTAGTGGTCTTTTAATTGTTTTATTCCATTTTTATCAAGAAAGTACAGTGATGGACTCGTTCTTCCTAGAATCAGAATCCTACTATGTCAGAACAGACAGTGCTGAAATATATTCAAAATTCCAAGGCAACTTTCTTTTGGATGTAATGCCTTCCTCTAATTTTAGTCTTTGTAAATAGACTTTGTAAATAGTCTTTGGAGATTTGTCCTTTTAGAAAAATGACAGGGGGAATGGATTGGATTTTTTGAGCTTTTGTTGTTCAGTAAACAACAGAGAGTTGAACTGAAGCTCAAGTTCACCTGTATTCTAATCTCAGCTTAGTTACTGATTAGTTGGACAGCATTGGGCAAGTTATTTTACTCCCTTGAACTTCAGATTCTCCAGCTATTAGACGTTTGGGCTAAGTGATGTCTTAGGTACCATTTAGCATAAAGTTCCTTTGATTAGGATTGGCTGCATAAGCATTTATAGCGTGACTACCATAAAGCTATCCTATACTGTGCCTTTTTGAGGTTAGGGAAAAGGGACCCCTTAGAAAAAGGGGCTGCATGAGTTGATGAGTAGATAATGTGTTTGTGTGAACAAAATATTTCTCTTTCCTCTGAGTGGATATAGCCCTCCACCCCTGCTAGAGTACATGGTTTGTGAATGGGCACCTTGTTCAGAACACCAAACTCACAACTGCCCATGGCAGCCCTCGTGAACACTCTGGAAGGTCCAGTGGAACTGCAGTAATGAATAAAGTATGATCCCTGACTTCTGGGAGCTGAGACCCTGGCTGGGGAGCAGGGAAAGCTCAGGCTCACTCTTCCGAACAAAATGGACTGACAGTGGAGGAGGACTGGTTTCCCAAAGGAAAATTAGGTTGCTACCAACATATGAAGAGGGGTGGATGCCAAGTAGACCAAAAACAAAAATTATTTTCAGGTGGATAAGTTGGGCTGACAATTGTTTCCATCATTGGTTGTTTTTCTTCTATGTATGCTGGTATTTTATAGTATCCTGCTAAGTTATTATTGGGTACAAACATTCTTTTTATGCTGAACAATCAATGGTTTTTTAAGATGTCCAGCTGATGCAATTTTAAGTTTTATATGTCTATGTGTTGTCTGCAGCCTTACCACGAAAATATTTCATGCTATTTTACACTTTTATCTTGCAGTCTTGGTCTGTTTGATCACAGAAGTGTCCCAAATGAATTTGACAACCTTCTGACTCCTTTCGCAGAGAAATGCTTTGATTTGCTAAAAAACGTTATGTATTGGTAGATACTAAATGTCCTAAATAACAAAGAAAATAAATTGAAGGTTAGCTTTCAAGTACGTCATGTCCCAATTAGCCATGCTGGTTGGATGCATGACTAGCATTTCTTAATTATTCCCAAGGAGCCATCTGGGACTAGTAGAGTTCTCTATCAAGAGTACAGATGGGATGAAGAGTTTGAAGGCAGAGGAATGGTGGGATAAGAGAATAAACATTGGGGGCTTTGAGACAGGGGCCCACAAGGTCCATCGTTTTTCTGATTGGGATTGTTAACCCAGTAAGTCTAGTGAATTCAATTGGGAGATCTTTGAGGGCATTCTGATACTTCCCAACAGTGCCCTAAATGATACATTTTTTGATGAAGTTGGGAGAATCAGGGAAAGGTGATGACATATTCTAGTCTCTCACCTTTCCCTCACCTCCCTCAAAATCCAGTGTTTCCGAAGGCAACCCAGTGGGTTCCAGAGATCTCCTCTATCCCATAGTAGTGAAAACATCTGGAAGCTCTCTGAGATAGGCTGAGGGCTCCTGGCCTATGAAGTGGGGAGCAATGGAGGGACAGAGCCTACTGCGAAAGCTACTGCAGAGCCCCCTAGACCAACAGAGAAGTAGGCAAAGTTTGTCTGCTCATCCCCAGCCTCCTTTATTTCTCTCCTCCCCCTTCCCTTTGGATCCTCTCCACCTCAACCTGCTCCCAGGGCAGGCCTGATTCTAATCAATTATATTTTAGAGAACATTTCAGTCCATGGATTTACTCATGGCTGCTCTTCCTTAATTCTTAAAATTTATGCCTTCTTTGTAATTGCAAGGTGTAAAGCTCTTATAATGGATTATCTAGTTTCCAAAACTGGCAGGGAAGAACTTTTCAGGGGGACACAGGTTGGGAAGGAGTTGGGACTTCTCAGTACTGTTGTGGTTTTAACAGGCAAGCTGTGGTGACATGTTCTGTCCACCAAGCTACTTCACAGACTACCTGCAGGCTGCCTATGCTGCTGTTTTTGAATTGAAAAGATGTCCTTCTCTATCTCATATCTTATACCTGAAATGCTCCTAGATGCATGTTAGTTTCCTTATGGTCCCTCAATTCTGACTCATGGATGGGTTCATGATGGCTAGTCAACCTTTGCCTGACCCAGGAATAAAGAGCAACTTGGGAACCTTAGTGTTGATCCCACAGTCAGGAGTAAATTTCCAGTTTTTCTCCCTTCACTTTCCAGGAAGATTTTAGCTTTATGGAGAAGAAACCAGAAACCTCTGAACAACTTCTGGTTTGTCTAGGTTACTTCCTATGGGTTCTAACTAGGCTCCAGTGTTGCCAGAATTACCTTCAGTGAGTGTTGGCAGATTTCCAGTGTCATCTGAGATTAAGCTCTTTCCCCAGCTTCCTCCAGCTCCTGCTTCCCCAAGTTCCTCCCCACTGCATTGTCACTTAGCATCTTTGTCAGTGCTTAATTTTGGTCTTCTCTCATAGATGACACAGCTAATTCTGAAACAAATGGAATCAAGGTAAGGTCTTTCTTTGAAAAAGTGTGGAGCAACGTGGATTCCCTGCCCTGGCTGTTAGCTTCACTTGGTGATGGAGGGATAAAGTTCATTTTGGCTATAATGGATAATAAAAAGTATGATGAAAGAAAATGAAGATTCAGGAAGAAAGTATAACAATCTGGGCCAGACCAGCTTTGCAATCAGATAAGCATATGTGTAGGCCAAAATGTAACATATACTGGAGGGAGGAAGAGAATAGCAGTTTCAGCACACTTTGGATTAAAAAAAATTAACTCACGTTGAGCAAAAAAGAAACTTCAGAAGGTAGCCTGAGACCAAGATCATCTCTATTTGATTATGAATTTCAGCTTTTGTTAGAATGAATAATCCAATTTAGTGGTAGAAATTGCCACCCTATCAGTTTCTCCATTTATCCCATGCTTATATCTTTCTCACACTATTACAATGTCCATTCAGAAGCTGATTTTCCTCAGGTGGTGTTGAATAAAAGCATATGGTTAGCAGTCTGATCTTCCTGAGGGGAAAATGGGGGATTGGCCCTGCATTCTAATTAGCAGTTTCTTTGTGTATTTTTTTTTTCTGTGTTGAACCCATCTAATTGGGAAGGATTAAGGACTGTGAACTTCAAAAGGAAAAGTAAGACCCTGTAGACTGACTTCTACTCTGTGACATCTGTCCTGTTGTGGGTGAGAAGGGACTCTCAAGCTCATGTGGTCCCATATGAGAGAGAAAGATTCTTCTTGAGTTTTGTCCAAGCTGAGTTGTTTATTTTGGTAGGGAGACCTTTGTGGAAGCAGGGCTTCTCTTTCCAGTGACAAGTGCTTGCTGGGGGAAATGGACACCAAGAGTGACATCATTGTGAAGATGTCCTAATTGTTGACGTAAAGAACATTCCACTTGCAGTTCTTGGAAGCTGAGCACTTAGTACATGGGGAAGTCTAGAGAAAATAGAGTTTTCAGAGAGTTTCCATGAACACCTTTGTTTTCTTTCTAGACAAGATGTGATCCTGCAACAAACCAATGGAAACTTTCCTTATTTGCCTTTTAGGAGGAAAGGTCTTATCTTGAATTTGTCTTCTGGAGCAGCCCTCTTTCCTTGGCCTCTATATGCTCTGTATTCAGCTTCCAAGGTGAGTGATAGCATGTAAAAAGTCTTCATCTTCTTCCTCTTATTTTTCCTAGTTGGCATTTTTCTTTGGGTCATCTGGCAAGTTTATGGAAAGATTTGCCTGGAGACACTCTTGTATGTTCAAGATAGAGCTTGCCAACACTATGTCTTTGTGCAAACTAAAGTAAGCTGCTTCCTCTGGGCAGATGAAGCCCTGATCCACATAGCTTGGCAAGCTCAGCCCTTTTGGGATTATAGCCACCACTCATCTCCTGGGTTGGGAACCCTTGTTCTTTTCCTACTAACAAGTAAAATTATAGTTTCCTTCCCATCAGGAGGCCTGGCTGGTGTCTCCATGCCCAATCATAAAAACAAATCCTAGTGGAGGGTGGAAGGTAGAGGTAAATGGTACTCTAGTCAAGGATGAGCCTTCTCTGGGTAGGTTGATCTGTATGCAGTGGCCCTGGGTATATTTTTACTGCAAAATGTATGTTCCCACTGATTGAGGGAGTTCTTCCAAGACAAAGATGTTCCAGGGGGAACATCTTGGTGAAAATGGAGTACTAAGTCACATCAGGACAAACTGCTACATTTAAGGTAAGGCAGCTAGGTTGGGATGCTTTGAAATCTGAGTAAGTTGGCTTTGATGGGTGAAAGCCAGTGTTTGGTTCTTAGGTGTCTTTCTCCTCATTGCTCCAGGCTTTTGTGTATACGTTTTCCAAGGCACTCCAAGCAGAATATAAAGCAAAAGGAATCATTATACAGGTGAGGCCGATAGTTCTGAGTTCTTAGGAATAGGACCCCTTGTGTCCTTGGGGATCTGGGCCACTGTCTCCAACAGGTCTGGCCAGGTGTTGTGTGGTCAGCAAGGAGATGGTTTGGATGACACCATATGAGTTCCTGGGACCATCGTGGAAGCAGCTGCAACCATTAAAGTTCTGGCTGCTGCTGCTGCCATCCTCACCAGTTCTCTGGAAGCTGGCGGAGGAAATGAAGTAGAGTGAGTAAATGTGATGGTTAATTTCATGGGTCAACTTGGTTAGGTTATGGTGTCCAGCTGTTTGGTCAAGCAATGGCCTAGATGTTGCTGTGAAAGTATTTTGTAGACATGATTAGCTTCTACTACCAGTTGATTTTAAGTAAAGGAGATTAACCTCAATAATATGGCTGGACCTCATCCAATCATTTGAAGGCTTTAAGAGCAAAATCTGAAGTTTCCCAGAGAAGAAGAAATTCTGCCTCACAACTACACCATCTATTCCTTTCTGAGTTTCCAGCCTGTTGGCCTTTTCTGTGGATTTTAGATTCAAAACATGAGCATCTGCTCTTACTGGAATTTCCAGTCTGCTGGCCTGCCCTGCAGATTTTGGACTTGCCAGCCTCTACAATTGTGTGAGCCAATTCCTTAAAATAAACCTTTTTTAAACAAACAAACAAAAACTCAGCAAAATTCATTTAAAACATGAGTTACAGTGTAGAAAGAGAAATGACAGCATAAATTCTTATACAACAAACTGATGGGCAAAACCAGGCCATTAAAGACAAACAACACACCATACGGTTTTAATAAAGGGCAATTGCAGTTCCATTTTCCATTCTTAAATTGAGAGATTTCTGTAATTGGTTTGTACATTACGCTTTGTCTATAACAAATTTAAAGATATATGTCATTTCCTCATCACCAAGTACTTTATTTCTCAAAATGTTTAACCCAAGCACCTGAAAAACAGGTGTCTTTGCTATTGTCACAGTTACATTTATTTTGCTAAGGAATACAAAACTGCTTCAAAGGTCAATCCAAGTTCAAGTCCACACCACAAATAAATTTTTAGTTTAAGTATGCCACAGGTATCGTATGGGACATTCTTATACTAAAAGAATTTATTCATTCAAAACATGTACTCAATAAATATTGGATATTAAACTTGTATACTTATTTATTTCTTAGAGCTTTACAGTAACCCTAAGAAGTAAGCAGGTATTATAACACATACACCCCACCCCTTTTTACAGATGGGAAAACTAAGGCTCATAGAGTTTAAGCAGGCTGTTCAGGATTACTCAGATGCTAAGTGGCAGAGCTGGGATTTGAAAATCAAACCTGAGTCAACAGTACATAGTTCTGAATCATTTAACAACTACTGAACACCAATTATGTGTGTGTTTAAAGAGGCCAAACGATTTTTTGAAAGGTCATAGAATCTTTTCATCTTCTCATACTTGCTAGGAGAGCAGCTCCAAGGCTAATGCATCAAGGAAGGGGCAACCATCCCTACACTTCATCTTCTCCAAACCTGCTGTCCCATGGAATCCACTAATTTGGCAGCAATGGCAACTCTGAACCACACTCATCAAGATTAAGATGATGCTAACATACATAAGACATTTTTTCTTTGAGACAAAGAAACCAGACACAAAGTACTACATATTATATGATTCCACTTATATAAAATGTAAATATAAATCAACTTATATATAAAGATGAAATTAGATTAGTGGTTATGTAGGGTTGGGGAAGGATAAAGGGATTGAGAGGTGACTGATAAGGGTATGGAGTTTTTCTTTTTGGAGTAATGAAATTGTTCTAAATTTTTGTGTGTGGTGATGAATGCACAGCACTCTGATTATACTAAAAGCCATTGATCGTACACTTTGGATAGATTGTATGGTATGTGAATATATCTCAATAAAACTGCCTTAAAGGGAAGCAGATGTGGCTCAATCAGCTGGGCGCCCGCCTACCACATGGGAGGTCCCAGATTCGGGTCTTGGTGCCTCCTAAAAGAAGACAAGCAGACACAGCCCCCACCACAATGAGCAGATGCCACAGCCCATAGGAAGCAGATGTGGCTCAGGCCATTGGGCACTCCCCTCTCATGTGGGAGGGACCAGGTTCAGTTCCCATGCCCAGTTTAGTTGCCTGGAGAAGGCAAGCAAACATGAGCAGACAGAGAAGAGAACCATATGGGGGGTGGGGGTGGGGGGATAAATAAAGAAAAATAAAGTAAATAAATAAGTCTTTTTTTAAAAACTGCTTTAAAATAAGATGATACCAACAGTGTCAAATAGCTAGGGAGCAGGTGGCTATGGTCATAATTAGTGTTTTTTACCAAATATTTCTAGTTCTTTTTTCTTCCAGACACATGATAGCATTGTATTTTCTAGATTCTTGTGGTTTGGTGGGTCCATATAACCAGATCTGGCAAATGAGTTATGAGCAGAAGTGATGTGTCATATCTGGGCCAGAGCACTGATCAAAGGAAGATCCTCTAAAACTTACTTTTTCTTCATCATGTCAACAGGCAATATTCACCAGCTGGGGTCCTTGCACCGCTAAATGAGCTTATCCCCTCTGCCAACTCACAATGAACATGTAGCATGAATAAGAAATAAGATTTTGTTGTGCTGGCCACTAAGAGTTAGGGGAGTATTTGTTATAGCAGCAAATTTAGTCTATACAGAATAACACTATTGCAATAAGAATCCATCTTCTGGTGGGATTTGGAGAATGGACAAGCACAGGATGGAAGGAGAGCGAGATCTCCAGTGAGTGAGTCTTTGATATAGCAGGGCACAGAAAGGAGCTTTGGTATGATGACATGACTGTCACAATCACTCACTATGTCTGGGAAGACTATGTTACTTGAAAAAAATCCCAACAAATAAAACATCACATCTGCCTATTTAATAAAGCTTTAGCCTCCAGCTGGTTACTTTATAAGAGCACCCACCTGAAATATTCCTGCCTGGACATTTTAAGTGAAAGTCAATATGTGCAGCAATATATTTTGAAATATAATTTAGAGTGTGCCTATTTTCATTTGTAATAGTATGTCATAAAACTTCTTCCCAAATAGCAATAACAAAACCACCACTGTAAATTGTGTGTTCTAGGTTCCAGAAATCACTTAACTCTAACTCTGTTGCTGAACCAAGCACATGTAAATCACAGGCACTCAAAGACATCATATTGCTCAGCCACATATGGCAGTAACAACCCAGCTCTGTTTACAGTTGGGGCAAAGTCAAGTCCATGGCAGCTCTGCAGTTTTAAGAGAAACCAGGAAACAGAGCATCTCTTCCCATGCTGCTCAGGAACCTGAGTTCAGGAATCTTTGTCGCCCTTTACAGATTACAACCCCCAAGAAAAGTGCCCCCTCTCCAATTAATAGTCCTTCCCTTCTTTTCAGCATGGACCAAGTGCCCAGTTTTCTCTTGTTCTCTCTCCACAATTCCTCCCACATAAACCTGTCTCCTGTACCTAGGTCAGAGAGGAAAGTTTGCTTAGATAAGACCCAATTTCTGTTCTGATGCAGCATCAGGGAGTGCATCAGATAATTGTGTTTCTGAGCAATCACTCACTGTATCAGTCAGGACTCTCCAGGGAAACAGAACCAACAGGGTAGATTGTAGATGTTAACGTAGACGTAGACGTAGACGTAGACGTAGACGTAGACGTAGATGTAGATTAAAAGATTTATTTTGCCTGCTGGAAGCTTCTGGCAAATCTAGTGTTTCACGGACTTGGAAGAAAGACTGAAGAGGATTTCATCAGCATATTGCCAAGTTTTTAGGGTAGTGGAAAACAGGCGCTGGACCATGAACAGCCACTTGCAGGAGTTCCAGGAGCAGCAGAAGCTACAGTTCAGCAGTTGGGAGTGGAAAGTGTAGACAGCATTGGTGCTGTGTTAAATAGCAACAGAGAAATTGCAGAAAGAGAAACTTGCAGGGCTTCCTACAACCTCTGCTCCAAAAGCAAAACCTAAGTATCTGGATGGAGAGACAGATGAAGACAAAATGGAAAAATAAAAGGATGAGCCGGAAATGCAATAGAAGGAAGAGAATTTGCCATATAAAGAAGAGATTTACAAAGATTCTAGTACTTTACTTAAGGGGATACAGTGCTTAAATTCCCATAATGATTATTGTCAACATTTTGTAGACAAGGGACAAAGAATCTCATCAGGGATGTAGGTTTAGCTGGCAGATTTGAGAATACCCTAAAGTGAGGGAGCTCATCAGAATTAAGGATGAGTTAATAGCTAAGTCTAATACCCTTCCTATGTACATACAAGCAGATATAAATGCTTTTGGCATGAGAGAATTAACACCCAAATTCGACGGGATTCTTCTTTAGAAGAATATTACTAAGAGACAGGCATCACTGCTAATGAAAAATGCTGGACTTGGGAAGATATTATGAAGTTGGAAATGGATGAGATTGCGGCACCTCGATCTTTTATTTTTCTCTGGTGTGGTTCCTGGGAGGGATGAGACCTTGGAAGAATGCATTTCCACAACTGGAGCTACAGAAGATATAAAGATATTTGTTGGATTAAAGCCAATAAAAACAATCCTGCAAAGACAAAGACATTAGACCCAAAGGCTGTCTTTCAAAGAACAAAAGAAGACGGCGTTATGGGGAGCAAAGAAATTGTTAAACATGGCACAGATGGGGACTTCATCCATGCTAATGTCGACATTGACTTAATTATCACAGAAGAACCTGAAATTGGCAATAGAGAAAAACCTGTAGAAATCGTTCACATAATTGAACATTTTTGCCTTGGTGGAAGATGCCTTCATCTTTATGGAAGAGATAACACAATTCAACCAAGCTGGCTTACTGTTACAAACAACAACCACAATGCAGAAACATATGTATCCTATTTCAGCACCCCTAATTCCTACTTGACAGGATGTACAGTAGAAATTGAGAGACTTCGACCAAAGTCACCTTCTCTCAAATCTAAATCTGATCATGGAAGTGGAGCTCCCAGGGGTGGAAGGAGAGATGGAACTTCTTCTGGCTGTGGACGAGAAAGAAATCAATCTAACATCCCAGGAGAAAGGGGCTTCAGAGGGGGTCATGGAGGAGCTCACAGGGATGGCTCTCCACTTCAATAATTTCTGAAGACACTGAAGCTGTTAATGCAGTTTGAATTGCAATTGGGAGACAGATTTTAGAACCTAATTCTAGCTTGCACTTTGCTTTAGTTTCCCTAAGCTGCAGGAGGGATATTTCAGTCAGCCTCCCTTGCAGTTGTCACACATGCTAGTTTTGTCCAGGATAAATGAGTGATCATGCCCTTTGTCATGTGCATGTAACTGAACAGAATGTAACAACACAAATACTTTCACCTTCAGAGACTGACTGAGTTTATTCTGATATATTCCAACTAATTGCAAAGGCTTTTGCTTTTTAGAAATAGTTGAAGTGAACCATGAAAAAGACCTACTCTTTAGTGCTGATAGGAGTTGAGATAATGCACATCCTGCCACTATTGTCACAGCAAATGAGATACTTGACAGAACAGAGTTGGGACAGATGGTAAACTTCTGTCTGGGTTTTAAGATTTTATTGATGAAACAACAGAAAGAGATAGACTTCTTTTCTTTTAAAAAATCTTAAATTAACTCATGTAATTTTGAGTATTTGGGCAGACTGAAAAAAAAAACAAGCAAAAAGGTTATTATCATAATCTTAATTTTGTAGTTACAGATAACTTTTCTTTTTAAAGATTTATTTTATTTATTTATCCACCCCACCCCACCCCCGCATTGTTTCGGGTCGCTGTCTGCTCTCTGTGTCCATTTGCTGTGTGTTCACTGTGTCTGCTTGTCTTCTCTCTAGGAGGCACCAGGAACTGAACTCAGGACGTCCCATGTGGAAGAGGGGCACTCAATCACCTGAGCCACCTCAGCTCCCTGGTTTGTTGTATCTCTCATTGTCTTTCCTCTTTGTGTCTCTTTTGTTGTGTCATCTTGTTGCATCAGCTTGCCGTGCATACCCGCTGCATCAGCTTGCCTTCTCCAGGAGGCACCGGGAACCAAACCCTGGACCTCCTATGTGGTAGACGGAAGCCCAATCGCTTGAGCCACATCTGCTTCCCTACAAATGACTTTTAACCGAGCCTCCTTAGAAGCAAACAAGGACAAATAGCCAAGTGTGGTGAGTTGGCAGAGGGGATAAGCTCATTTAGCGGTGCAAGGACCCCAGCTGGTGAATATTGCCTGTTGACATGATGAAGAAAAAGTAAGTTTTAGAGGATCTTCCTTTGATCAGTGCTCTGGCCCAGATATGACACATCACTTCTGCTCATAACTCATTTGCCAGATCTGGTTATATGGACCCACCAAACCACAAGAATCTAGAAAATACAATGCTATCATGTGTCTGGAAGAAAAAAGAACTAGAAATATTTGGTAAAAAACACTAATTATGACCATAGCCACCTGCTCCCTAGCTATTTGACACTGTTGGTATCATCTTATTTTAAAGCAGTTTTTAAAAAAAGACTTATTTATTTACTTTATTTTTCTTTATTTATCCCCCCACCCCCACCCCCCATATGGTTCTCTTCTCTGTCTGCTCATGTTTGCTTGCCTTCTCCAGGCAACTAAACTGGGCATGGGAACTGAACCTGGTCCCTCCCACATGAGAGGGGAGTGCCCAATGGCCTGAGCCACATCTGCTTCCTATGGGCTGTGGCATCTGCTCATTGTGGTGGGGGCTGTGTCTGCTTGTCTTCTTTTAGGAGGCACCAAGACCCGAATCTGGGACCTCCCATGTGGTAGGCGGGCGCCCAGCTGATTGAGCCACATCTGCTTCCCTTTAAGGCAGTTTTATTGAGATATATTCACATACCATACAATCTATCCAAAGTGTACGATCAATGGCTTTTAGTATAATCAGAGTGCTGTGCATTCATCACCACACACAAAAATTTAGAACAATTTCATTACTCCAAAAAGAAAAACTCCATACCCTTATCAGTCACCTCTCAATCCCTTTATCCTTCCCCAACCCTACATAACCACTAATCTAATTTCATCTTTATATATAAGTTGATTTATATTTACATTTTATATAAGTGGAATCATATAATATGTAGTACTTTGTGTCTGGTTTCTTTGTCTCAAAGAAAAAATGTCTTATGTATGTTAGCATCATCTTAATCTTGATGAGTGTGGTTCAGAGTTGCCATTGCTGCCAAATTAGTGGATTCCATGGGACAGCAGGTTTGGAGAAGATGAAGTGTAGGGATGGTTGCCCCTTCCCTGATGCATTAGCCTTGGAGCTGCTCTCCTAGCAAGTATGAGAAGATGAAAAGATTCTATGACCTTTCAAAAAATCGTTTGGCCTCTTTAAACACACACATAATTGGTGTTCAGTAGTTGTTAAATGATTCAGAACTATGTACTGTTGACTCAGGTTTGATTTTCAAATCCCAGCTCTGCCACTTAGCATCTGAGTAATCCTGAACAGCCTGCTTAAACTCTATGAGCCTTAGTTTTCCCATCTGTAAAAAGGGGTGGGGTGTATGTGTTATAATACCTGCTTACTTCTTAGGGTTACTGTAAAGCTCTAAGAAATAAATAAGTATACAAGTTTAATATCCAATATTTATTGAGTACATGTTTTGAATGAATAAATTCTTTTAGTATAAGAATGTCCCATACGATACCTGTGGCATACTTAAACTAAAAATTTATTTGTTGTTAACCTGAAATTCAAATTTAACTGGGTGTCATGTATTTTTATTTGCTAAATCTGGCATCAATATTCTCATTTCCTCATGATCATCCTGTGTGCTGGGGAAGACAGTTGAGCCACCTGATGTTGTGTGGTTAAAGCCTCATCTTGAGTTAGTGGCAATATCAGAATCACAAACCAAACTTTCTGATTTCCAGCTCTGCAAATTTTCACTCGTTCATACTCATTTAGGATCCTGAGACTTTTTACAGGAAGAAGAGTTGAAAAATGGGGGAGGGAGGAATGGCAAAATGGGTGTTAATTTCTCAAGGTCATTCTCTGTGATGGATTGCTCCTGTGCTGTGGTCTTATAGGTGCTGACCCCATATGCTGTTTCGACCCCAATGACAAAGTATATCAATACCAACATTATAACCAAGACTGCCGAAGAATTTGTTAAAGAATCACTGAATTATGTCATGGAAGGAGATGAAATCTGTGGCTGCCTTGCCCATGAAATCTTGGTAATTTTAGAAATTCTTACTTTCTTGAAGCAAGTGAGGACAGGTGTGCAGACAGTTCTAATAAGGCTTAGCTATAGCTCTTGCTGCTGAAACCCTAAACAATTCTCCCTCATGGCAAGGATAGTTATGCCAGAGGGTATGCTATGGAGAAGTAATATAGTGAAAAGGAATATGTCACAAGAGAAGCTGGAGGCCTGGGAACTCAGCCAATAGATATCCTAAAGTTGGTAAATCTCATCCTGGGCTGCCTTGCATCTCTGCTCAGAAAGCAAGGTGGCTTCTAGGAGACAACAATGCTTAGAACTTCAAAGTGAGGGCTGTTGTCTTCCTTGGTCCTCCACCCAATGATGTGCTGATAAATGTTCAACTACTGTTTTATTATGTTTTCCATGGTGTAAATACTCCCACCATGGCTTGTTTTTTATCAGTGTGATGACACTGAACATGCATTTAGGAGGAGATGCACCCAGTTGGCTCTTGTGCATCTCCAAGCCAGCTCCCACACACCATGGACTCTCCAATATGGAGATGAGGAGTCAGTGGCATATAGCATGAGAAGTTCTTACCATTTCTCAGCTGCTTTTAAAAGCAAACATGACAATGAAACAAAAGGAGACTTGAGTATTGCACACTAAAATATGAAAAAGATGGTATCAGTAGTTCTGTTTCCAGCACCACTGAAGAATTTTACCTGGATAGTCTCCACTTATCCTCCTTATGCCAACTTTCTCCTTTGCCTCATAGGCATTTCTACCGTGGGAATTTCTCTCTCACAGATGCTAGAAGGATTTATGACTCCATGTACTAATTCTCCCAAAGCATTCAGTTACCTCCTGGGACTTACTGAGACTCTGGCAAGCGACATGTAACCTTCTTAAATGATTATTTGCTATGTTTACTGTTGAACCTGTTGAACCTCGATGTGCAGGGTTACCAATTTAACTCCCACTACAAACCAGACTCACAGAAAGAATACAAGATCTGCTCTTTCTTCAGATCTCCCTTGCTGGTTGGCAGGACAACAAATTAGTCAAATGTCCAATGAGTTTAGACTTAGTTTGATCTCATAATCCATAGTGTCCACTTAGGAAATTTATTTTGATAAAAATGTTCAGTCTTTCAAGGAACATCCCTTCTTCCTGACTTTCTCACTAAGATGGTCTTGGGGAGATGAGTACTGTGATCTCATGCTGGTCTTTAAGTGTGTATTGGCTGGTGCCCTTCATCTCTCTGAGTGGTTGTTCACCTTGCTGGGGGTGATGGACCTTTTGGTTCTTTCAGCTTGGCCAGTAGACTCCCTGGCTGGGGTCTCCCCAGGTACTGATGGCTGCAGACCCCTGAAATCCCTCCCATATCCACCCTCCAACCACAGTTCACCTTCAGTTTTGGTTCACAGAAGTCCTCTGGCTTTTGTCCCTGCATCAGCACCTCTGTGGACTGGGGGGAATCTGGGCAAAGCCAAATCTCAGTACCTAGCTCACCATGCTGAGCTAATTTTCTGTACCTACACCCCAGAAAAGTAGAGGCAATAATCCTGATCTTTGCACTCAATGTCACCCTTATTTATTTATCACACTTCCCAATCCTTCACCCCACCCGCACAGCAAGGCTGGCCCCCTATCCTAAACCCAGAGGACACACATCAGAGGACATATATCTGACTACTGCTCCCTCTTTCCCTTCTTCCACGACCCACTGTCTCCAGGGCAGAAAAGGTACTGGCTTTTTGTATACTTTCTGGGAATTTCATTCTTCCATCTCCCAGGGATTTAGCTGTGCTTGATGGGTGTGGAATCTCTTCCACCTCTCAGGAGAACTCTGATCTTTGTCCTCCAGCATGTTAATGTCCTAAATGGAATCCACTGGCATCTAGAAATGTTTTCTTCAGAAACCTGGTTTACAGGGCTCTCAACTTGCTACATAATCCAATACCTGATGTCAAAAGTTGAATATTTCCTTGATCTTTCTCTTTTGGTTTCTTATGTAACAAATGCTAATCTCTTCAGGCAAACAGATGCCAAGAACAGTCTAGGAAAAAGATTGTTTTCTCTTGCTGAAGCAAAAGAGAAAGCAAGTGAAAATGCACAAATAAATAAGCCATTAAAATCATTAAAACCAATTTGCTGGGATTTATAAATATCATTAAATCTAAAGTTGTGGATGATGAAGTAGAATCATGATGACGTAGATGAAGTAGAACTGGTAAACAAGAAATCCTTCCATTCCAAAGAGAAAAAGTAAAGAAAGTTTGTTCTCCATCCCCAAGGAGTTTGAGGGCAAGAGACTGAGGTAGGAATGGAGGCTTTACCTATAAAGTCCCTGCTGTACTTGGGGGCTTCACCTATGTTACCATGATTAACGCTCCTAATAATTTTGTAAGATAGGTCAGATGGTCCACTTTTCACAGTTGAGGAAACTGACGCTTAGAGCTATATCATCTTGCCTAAGCTGGCTAATGGTAAAGCTAGCATTTAAGTCCACTTTTACCTGATCTACAGCTTTTTCCCTTCCTCCTGCATAGCCTTTCAATCCAGCTTCCAAGTTGTAGAAGAAGTAGACAAAGTTGGGGAAGGAAAAGAGTCCTTATCAGAACATTTTCTAGGGGTCTGGAATTTTAATTTTTTAAAATTGTATTGACAGATGATTTCAAAACAAAACATTTAGTTCAAGACAAAGCTAGTGAAAGGGCTTGATTTTGCTGTGAGATAACAAAGTCCCAATTGGGAGAAACATAAAGTTCTTGGAAAAGCTCTGTTAATTCATTGACTTGGCTAGTGGAACAAGAGTTCTACTTGGGTATCCAAAGTTGTCATCAGTCTCCTGCTTTGGAATATCAACAGGGCAGTGCGAGGATCTAAGCTGCTTGAATAAATACGAGCAGCTCTCTGAAAAGCTTCAGTTTTCCTCTGGTTAAAATTTGGTTGTTTTTCAGAGAGTAAATGGATTGAGGAATGTTGGATTAACAATGCAAAATGGTTTTTTTATGGGATCCTGGGACAGAGGTATAGTTGACGGCAAGAAATTGTCCAAGCCCTGCATCACTTGAAATGCATTTAATTAGGCACTTGCACCTTGACTTAAGGCTTCCCCTCTTTCTAAAAGCAATTGCTCCTCATCAATAATTTGCACCTCACTGTCATTGACTTTCTTGCATTCATTCTTTCATTCATATATTTGCTGAGTACCTACTAGATCAGACATTGTGCCAGGTGATGGAAACCATTTCCAATTCTTTCTTGAAATCTTATTTAATAGAAACTTGGTGGAGAACATGAAGACACTGGGAGATCAAGCACCAGTAGAAAAAGTGCTCACAAAAAGAAGGAGAAATGGGGAGGTGGGGAAGAAGCTTACCATCGGCAGAGTTCTCTTAATTTAGAATTTGCTTGGCCTGATCCTGCCAGGGTGTCACAGGAGTTTGAAAGGATTGATTTGGCATCTGAGAATACATTGTTTGCTGAGAAAGTATCCCAAGACCTTTAGACTTTAAAGAAAGATGTTAGGACTTACCTTCAAAAACAGGGAAAAAAGTATTTTTAAAGATCATGTGTGTAAACTGAGGTGTTCTAATTGTAATGTTCTTGCTCTTCTTTTCTCCCAACACCTTTTTTCACTTTAATGTGTGAAGAAAAACTTCCTGACCCTGATCCCATCGTGGGCCTTCAATAGCAGCACGTTTCAAAAGATGTTCCAGACTTACTACATAGATTATCTAAAGCAGAACATGAACAAGTAATCCGAGCAGGGGTGAGAAGATTTTCTTCTTCTCATCAACTGCTATGTTGACGGAAGAGGACCAGATGACCGGACCAGCACCTTTCACTGCCCTGAAACTGGAGGGAGCTAGTGTTACAGATATTTAGAATAAAAACATTTTTGCCACTTTACTTGAATCTGACGGTTTTTAGGGAAAGCTGTAGTATGAAATCTGGTTGTGCAATAGGATTTCAGGGTTTGGGGTATGAAAAAGATGTGGATGGCTGTCAGTTTGCCAGTGCTTCTCTGACAAATACCCTGCATCTGGTTGGCTTAAATAGCAATCATTTATTGTCTCATGATTTTGAAGGCTGAGAAGTCCAAAGTCAAGATGTTGGCAAGGCCATGCTTTCTCTCCAGGTTGTTAAGTGTTCTGATGATGGCTATCCTCTGTCATATGGCCATCTCTTTCTCTCTCCTCTCTGGCTTCTTCTAACTTCTGGCTTCTTCCTGTGGCTCTCTCTGACTGGCTGAATTTCCTCTCTTTATCTAACCTCCAGTCATGTGGATTAAGACCCACCCTAATGCAATCTGGCCACACCTTAACTGAAAATAACACCCTCAAAAGGTCTTATTTACAAATGGTTCATAGCCACAGGAGAGTGGATTAAGGTTTGAATATGTCCTGTGTGTGGTACATGATTCAATCCCCAACAGCATCTATGGATAAAATTAGAAGAATTTCTAGAGTGCTTTATTAAATAAATGTAGTGAGAAGAAAGCCTCTGGCTCATTCTTTGAATGTTTAGAACAATTATACCTAGTAAGCTACTTTTATAGTAACGTATAGAAGTCAAAAATTGGAAGAATGTCTGAGGTTGCTAAACTTTATCAAGACTGATTATCCTGGAGCACTCACTGGTTCTCAAACTGGGTTCCCAGGAAAGTTAGGGGAAGGTTTGGGGGACCAATTTCTAGGGGACTCCCCATTTCAACTGATGAAGTCTTATTGTGTAAGAATGCATTTGTAAAAATAAAAGCATAAAAGGATATATTGCTAAAAATAAAAATCATTACTCAAAGGCAGGAGGTGATAACTGCAGAAATGAGTTGGTTGCAGATCTCCAACTCCTGGGGTGCTGGACTGAGTGATTTAACTGTCAGCACATATGGGATGGTGTGTTGGGGAACTATCAAACTTCAATTCTTGAGGGTGTTGAAGGAGGTGCGCACTAGCTGTGGATCCTATTTTGGCTGACAGTGGCCACAAAGTTGGGCTTCCCCAGAGACATCATTCTTTTGCTGCCAACTTTCAGTGATGCTCACCTTCTCTGAGACCATACTTGGTACTTATGGTGTGAACTAAGAATTTACGTGTGCTTATAAAAGGAATCTGGGGGAGTGGATATGGTTCAAGCTGTTGAGTGCCTACTTCCCACATGGGAGGTCCTTGGTTCGGTCTCCAGTGCCTCCTAAAAACAAAAACAAACAAGCAAACAAACAAAAAACCAACTCAGGGGAACCGATGTGTCTCAGTGGTTGAGCACCAGCTTCCCACATACAAGGTCCCAGGTTCAAAAAAAAAAAAAAAAAAAAAGGAATCTGGGAGATTTGGTGGGGTTTTATGGGATATTTTGATGTTTTTATGGGAACATCAGGGCAGAATATTTAAAATTTTCGTAAGCTTGGACAGTGTGGACTGTAATATCATAGCTCTTACAAAAAACAAGCAACCCTGCTCTGAGGACAGGTTGGGTAGAGTTATTTATTCTAAGGCTGGGGTTCTTAACAAGGAGTCCATGAGCTTGAATTGAAATTCAAAAAAACATTATTCTTGCGGGGACGTGATGGTGCAGGTGAGATATATTTATTAAATAATACTCAGTATAGTGTGGACTTAGTAAGGGGTCTGTGGTTTTCACCTGACTGGCAAAGGGGTCCATGGAACAAAAATGGTTAAGAACTCCTGTTCTAAAGTATAATTACTTATATTTTCTCAGTTATGGGTAACAATAACAATTATAATAAAAATATTTTATGGTACCCACATGTGTTGATTATTCACCTATTGTCTTTCAGTCCCAAGCCCCATCTTTTAGACTCTGATCTAGGTTGCTGGTGCTGGGAAGCTTCAAACCACATGTCCTAAGATACTCTTGCCGGCTGGCTCTGTGTTAAGTTCGCCAATAGGAGGCGAGTTTGGGAGAGTCAAATGAGCTAAGTAGGATGGACTAGGGAATCTCTTTTCTGTTTTCAGTCTTGTTAGCATCCCTTGTAAGAAAGCACAGCTTCATCCTCACACTTGGGCTCCCTTTGACAGTCTCAGCACCAAACAAGAGGCAACCTCCATAAGTCTGAGCACCAACCCACAATTCTCCCTGTACAATTCTGAGTATTAACCATGCAAAGGTCCCTCCTCAGAACACCTAGTTCCTGGAAACCCCACCTCTTCCCTGATGTTCCCCCAGCTCTTCAGTAATTAATGGCTGATGTAGCTTAGCCAATCCTTTGTGCTCTTTCAGCCTTCCAACTTTGATGGTACCAATTCCTCTATTAAATCCCTTCTGTTTGAAATACTCAATGCACTTTTTTCTTTCTTTTTGTGATTGGACCTGATTGATACCATGTGAGGTGTAATTATCTTGCTTGATCTAAGAAGCAGGATAGCTGGTGGAATCTCACTTTTACACAGGAAAAACCAGAAACCCCTTATCAGAAACAGAAAGCACACTTAAGTTTGGTAATATGAGGAGAGTTTAATAAAGGGATTACTTACAAATGTATGGGGAAGATGCAGGAAAATAATAAGAGCTAATAATAGAGGGATGCTTTTACCACCTAGGTAAGTTGAATTATGTACCCCAGAAAAATATGTTCTTCATCTTAATCCATTCCTGTGGATGTAAACCCATTGTAAATAGGACTTTTTGAAGAGGCTATTTTTAGTTAAGGTGTGGCCAATTGAATCATGATGTGTCTTAATCTTATTGCTGGAGGCCTTATAGAGAAGGCCACAGGGAAAAAGGCACAGGGAGGAGTAGAAGCTGGAAACCAAATGACATTTTGTAGAGAAAGGAGAAGATGTTGCCATGTACATTGTCAGAAAAGCCAAGGACACAAGAATCACCAGCAACCACCCCCAGAATGCCAAAGTCTTCAGGGAGAAAGTATCACCTTGCTGATGTCTTGATTTTGAACTCTCCCTAGTCTCAAAACTGGGAGTCCATAAATTCCCATTGTTAAAGCCAACCCATTTTGTGGTATTGATGATCATATAAGATGCTACCTTAAAGCTTAAAGAGACTGGGAGGGGAGCACTTACTAAAATTCAGTGAGAGAGAGAAAGAAAGAGGGAGATAGAGATTGGGAGATGGAGAAAAAGAGAAGGACCTGGCACTTGGCTGAGAGGCATCCAGGTGGCGGGAACCCCAAAGAGGGGGAGAGGGGAATAAAACCTCAAATCCATTCTCCAGCTGTCCTCTGGTTCCCTTGCTTGTGCCTATCATTGGTCATAACTAATTGGAAGCCCAGTGATGTAATTCATAAGGGTAAAGGGCACAAGGTGGGGAAGAGTGAGGAGTGGATTTGGAGGGACAAATGGAAGAGATCCAGCATAAGAATCACATATTAGAGGATTTACCCAAAGTCATACAGTTAATCCTTGGTAGCTCCTGAATTAGGACACTGGGCTTCTGCCTATACTCTTCTGCCTTCACTCTATGTTCCAAAAGGGGCAAAACTGTAAGCCAAGAGAGTAAGTATCTCATTGAATAATTTAAGGTTTCAGTAAAGTGGGGGATGGGTGGAGGAGTATTTTAAGGACTTTAAAGACATTAAAGTCTAATTACTTAAATGTGAGACAACCCTGCTTGCTTGCTGTTCCAGTTACTATTGCTGTATTACAAGCTATCCCAAACTTGGTGGCACAAAGCGATAAAGATTTTATTATGCTCTCATATTCTGAGATAAATATCACCAGTTATCCACTGCCAAGAATTAATCAATCCTCACTGATTATGGTTTTCCTTTGATAATTTTTCTGTGTGTGTGTGCAGGTGACTAAATGAAGACTTCATATTCTGGTTTTTCACTTAAAAAACAGCATGAGATTTCCTTGTGTTATAAGTATTCCAAGGATGATTTACAATGGTTGTTTAGTACTTGTTCATGGGACTGAATATAGATTATTTTACTATCCCTTCTGCTTTCTGAATTTTAAAATTTTATAAATGACATAAGCATAACAACCATTATTTATGTGCATCTTTTTGTTGATGTCTTGACTATTTTTATAACAGCTTTATTAATTCACATACCATACAATTCACCCATTTCAAGTGTTCAATTCAAGGGTTTTTAGTATATATACAGAGCTGTGCAACCATCACCACAACCAATTTTAGATAATTTTTATCACTTCCAAATGAAACTTCGTATTTCTTTTTTAGCAGTTTTAGTGAGATATGCTCACATACCATATAATCTATCCAAAGTGAACAATGAATGGCTTTTAGTATAATCACAGACTTATGCATTTATAACTACAATCAATTTCAGAACATTTTCATTGATCCAAAGAAGAAAAATTCCATAGCCCTTGTATTAGTCAGCTAAAGGGGTGCTGATTCAAAATACCAGAAATCAGTTGGTTTTTATAAGGGGTATTTATTTGGGGTAGAGGCCCACAGTCACCAGGTCATAAAACACAAGTTACTTCCCTCACCAAAGTCTGCTGCCATGTGTTAGAGCAAGATGGCAGCCAGCATCTGCCAAGAATTCAGGCTTCCTGGGTTCCTCTCTTCCCGGGGCTTGCTTCTCTCGGGGCTCAGCTCCTCTGCTTCCTCTACAAGGTCAGCTGTAGACTATGAGGCTCTCTAAGCTTTGCCTCTCCCCACAAGGCCAGCTGTGAACTGTCAGGCGAATGACTCGTCTCTTTTCCTGGGGCCTTCTCTCCTTCCTCATGACCAAGCTCCTCTGTGTGCTTACTTCCCCAGGCTCCAGCATTAAAACTCCAACATCAATACTCCAACTCACTCCTCTGCTCTGCCATGTAGTTTTATCTCTAAGTCCCTGCCCACTAACGTGGCCCAATCAAAGCACTAATCATAGCTTAATCATGCCCAGAGGAACAGACCAGTTTACAAGCATTAAACCATATCTATTTTTGGAATTCATAACTACATCAAACTGCCACAGCCCTTATGCACTCCTATTGTTGACACTAAGCATTGGTGTTATATCTTTGTTACACTTGATGAAAGCATCTTAAAATATTACTGCTAAATATACTCCATAGTTTGCATTAGGTGTATTTTTCCCATATGCCACCCTATTATTAACACCTTGTAATAGTGATATACATTTGTTATAATTCATGAAAGAACATCCTCATGTTTATACTATTAACCACAGTCATAGCCCACAACAGGGTTCACTATGTTATACCGTCCTGTGTTTTATCCTCTAGCTTTTCTTCTAATGACATACTTGACCCTAAACTCCCCACTTACAGCCACATTCATGCACATAATTCAGAGCTGTTAATTATGCTCACAATAATGTGCTATCACCGCTATCCATTTTCAAACATTTGTAATCAACCTAATTAGAAATTCTGCACAAACTGGGCATCAACTCTCCGTTCTCTACCTTCGTTCTATCTCCTGGTAACCTATATTCTAGATTCTAATTCGGTGTTTGCTTATTCTAATTAGTTTATATCAGTGAGATCATACAGTATTTGGCTTTTTGTGTATGGCTTATTTCACTCAACATAATGTCCTCAAAGTTCATGTATGTGGTCACATGCATCAGGACTTCATTCCTTCTCACAGCTGAATAATATTCCATCATATGTATATATCACATTTTGTTTATCCATTCATTGGTTGACAGATACACCATTTTACATCCCCTCCAGCAGTGAATGAGTGTTCCTATTTCTCCACATCCTCTCCAATACTTGTAGTTTTCTGATATTTTAATACTAGCCCTTCTAGTAGGTGGGAAATGATAGCTCGTTGTGGTTTTGATTTGCATTTCTTTAATAGGTAGTGATGTTAAACATCTTTTCATGTGCTTTTTATCCATTTATATTTCTTCTTTGGAAAAATGTCTATTCAAGTCTTTTGCCATTTTTTAGTTAGGTTGTTGTTTGTCCTTTTATTGTTGGTTTACAGGGCTTCTTCATATATTCTGGGTATTAAACCCTTATTGGAGGGGGGCGGGTGTGGCTCAAATGGTTGGGTGTCCATTTGCCATATGGAGGGACCTGGGTTCAATCCCTGGGACCTCCCAGTAAAAAATAAAAAAAATAAAAAATAAAAAAAATATATAGAAGGCACATGGGCTGCCAGGCTCTGTGTGCCGATGGGCCGCCAGGCCCCGGGAGCCATGCAGCAAGATGATGACCTAACAGGAGAGAGACGCAGGGGAGAGACAAGATGAGATGCTCGGAAAGCTCTGAAAGCCCTGAAAGCCAGGAACCAAGGTGGTGCAGATGGCAGAACACCTCTCTCCTACATCGGATGTCTCCAGGATCGAATCCTGGTGAAGACTGGAGGAGGAGGATGAGAAGAGATGGCAGGAAACAGATACAGAGAATTGCCCAGTGAGTGGACACAAAACAGCAAATGGGGGAGGGGGCGGGTTAAGATGGATAAAGTAAATAAATAAATCTTAAAAAAAAAAAAAAACAACCCTTATTGGATATGTGGTTTCCAATGACTTTGTCCAATTGAGTAGGCTGCCTTTTCACTTTCTTGACAAAGTCCTTTGAAGCTCAAACGTTTTTAAGTTTGAGAATTTATCTATGTTTTCTTTTGTTGCTTGTGCTTTGGGTTTAAAGTCTAAGAAACCAATGCCTACCACAAGATCTTGAAGATGCTTCCCTGCATTTTCTTCTAGGTGTTTTATGGTCCTGATTCTTACATTTAGGTCTTTGGTCCCTTTTGAGTTAATTTTTGCATAAGGTGTGAGATAAGGGTCCTCTTCTATTCTTTTGGATATGGATATCCAGTTCTCCCAGAACCATTTGTTGAAGAGACTATTCTGTCCCATTTGAGTGTACTTGGCAGCATTGTCAAAAACCAATTGACCCTATCACCTGCAAATAGAATGCAGGTAGAGAATGTAAAGCTGAGGATTAATCTGTGCAGAATCCGTAAAAAGGTTGTTTGCAAATCTTTGGAAATCAATAGAAATGGCGAAAGCACATCATACTGTTTGGACTAGCAAAGCTATTATAATGGTATATCATGGTTGAAACGGAAAGTTTTTAAGGACATGTACATTACTAGAAGGAAAGCTAAAACATGTAACATGCGACTGTATAACATAGTGACACCTCATATGAAATATGAATATGTGTAATATTGCATATATAAGATTGTTTTTTAATTACAAAATTTTTATTAAAAATGATATTGACATATTGGCACAATAAATAAATTTAGTATTTGAATTACAGGCAAAAAAAAACAAAAACAAAAAAAAACAAACCAAACAAACATGGCTCATTTGAGGAGGCACCTTAGAAGGCACAGAGATTTAGCCTTAGCCCTGCACTTAATCAAGGATCTCTCATAGGTATAAAATATAAATACAAATAAATTAGAGAGATGGAAACAGAATAGTAGCTATGGATGCAGGGGAAGCATAGAGAGATTGAGAGGTGATGGGTATTTTGATTGTCTGGTAATTTATATTATTATTGGAATAATGAAAATGCTCTAATAATGAGTGAGTGATGAATGCACAACGATGTGATTATACCAAATAGCACTGATTGTACACTTTGGATGGATTTATGCTTTATTAATATGTAACAATAAAATTGATTTGTTAAAAAATTATAAAGAATAAGTTGCAACACAGGAAGCATTATTTTTTAAAATGGGAAAAAAATTGATATCTTTCTATGGTTACAAAAATATAGCAATATATACATGTATTGAAAGGAAAGGAAATAAAAGAAACAGAAAAATGAAAATAGATAATTTAATGGCAGATAATTTTTAAAGAACCAGCAATAAATGTTTATTGAGTGCTCACTAAAAAAAAAAAAAAAAAAATCAATAGAGGTAAGGGTCTACTTCTGCACTCTGAATTTTATTCCATTGGTCAATATATCTATCTTTATGTCAGTAGCATGTGGTTTTGGTTTTTTTTTTTTTTTTTTTTTTTTTTTTAGGAGGTACCAGGGATTGAACCCGGGACCTCATACATGGGAAGCAGGCGCTCGATCACTGAACTACATCTGCTCCCCTGCACCATGCAGTTTTGACGATTGTAGCTTTACATATGCTTTAATGACAGGAAGTGTGAGTCCTCCAACTTTGTTCTTTTTTTCCAAGGCATTTTTGCTATTTGGGCCCCTTTACCATTCCAAATAAATTTGATAATTGGTTTTTCCATTTCTGCAAAGTGGGCTCTTGGATTTTTTATTGGGATTTCATTGAATCAGTAAATCAATTTGAGTAGAATTGACATCTTAATGATATTTAATCTTCCAACCCATGAACATGGAATGTCTTACCGTTTATTTAGATCTTATTTGATTTCTTCAGCAATATTTTGTAGTTTTCTGTTCGAGTCCTTTCTATCCCTTGTTAATTTTTCTATCTCTTAGTTGCTACTGTAAATGGATTTTAGTTGCTATTGTAAATCCTCTTCAGATTGCTCATTACTAGTGTGTAGAAACACTATTAAGTTTGCACATTGATCTTGAATCCTGCCACTTTCCTGAATTTGTATATTATCTCTAGTAACTTTGTTGTAGTTTTCGGGACTTTCCATATATAGCGGCATGTCATCTGCCAATAGTGTAAGTTTTACTACTTTCTTTCCAATTTAGATGCCTTTTATTTCTTTTTCTTGCCTAACTACTCTAGCTAGAACTTCCAGCATAATATTGAATAACAATGGTGACAGTGGGCATCCTTGTCTTGTTCCCAGTCTTAGAGGGAAAGCTTTCAGCCTTTCACCATTAAGTATGATGTTAACTGTGGGTTTTGGGTTTTTCATATATACCCTTTATCATTTTGAGGAAGTTTCCTTCTATTCCTAATTTTTAAAGAGTGTTTATCAAAAAAGATGCTGGTTGAGTCTCCAGAGTCTTTCTGTTTTAAGGTTGATGAAGCTATAGCTGTACTATAAGCCCACCAAGCTAAAGAGGCTGCCCAGATAGCAATAACAGTGCCACTGGTGTTTCAATTGTTTAAAATTGTTCAGGGATAATGAAAAGAAACTTGTGCTTCACCAAAGAAAAATATCTAAACATCAAAAAAACTTAAATATTGTGGAAAAAAGCATTCCAAAATATAAAATACATTTAAAAAGGAAAGGCAATTTTGAACCTTTTGCGCCGAGCAAATGCCAGGTCTAGCAAACATAATACTAGTCCTAGATTATTTATTTATTTAAAAATAACAAAACAAAAAACATAAGACAAATAGTAAAATATAAAAACAAATTAATGTTGTATAGACCCTGGGGAAAAGAATTTTCAGCAAAGCACAAAAATTTAAAGCATTCCTTTCTTTAATTTTTTAATTCTTTACTGTGGAATAGCTCAGGACATCACTTCTGTTTTAGATAACAGAATTGATAAGTGAGCAAGTAAACATAATTTTGGTTATAAAATTCTTGCTTTAATAAAAATTCCTTAAACAGTTAAAAAAAAAGATGCTGGATTTTGTCAAATGTCTTTTCTGCATCAATTGAGATGATCATGAGATTTGTCCCCTTTGATCTGTAAATGTGATGTATTACATTAATTGATATTCTTACAAAATCACCCTTGTATACCTGAATATAATCCACTTGATCATGGTATATAATTCTTTTAATGTGCTGTTGGATTCGATTTACAAGTATTTTGTTGAGGATTTTTGTGTCTATATTCATAAAAGAAATTAGTCTGTAATTTTTTGTAGTATCTTTATCTGGCTTTGGTGTTAGAGTGATGTTGGCTTCATAGAATGAATTAGGTAGTGTTCTCTCCTCTTCAATTTTTTTGGGAACAGTTTGGGCAGGATTGGTATTAATTCTTCTTGGAATGATTGGTAGAATTCACCTGTGAAGCCATCTGTTACTGGACTTTTCTTTGTTGGGAGGTTTTTGATGACAGATTCCAGCTCTGTTCTTGAAATTGGTCTGTTGAGATTTTCTGTTTCTTCTAGAGTCAATATAGGTTGCTCATGTGATTTTAGGAATTTGTCCATTTCACCTAGGTTGTCTAATTTGTTGTCATACAATTGTTCATGATATCCCCTTATGATCTTTTTAAATTCTGTGTAGTCAGTAGTAATGACCCCTTCTCATTTCTGGTATTATTTATTTGCATCCTCTCTAATTTTTCTTTGTCAGTCCAGCTAATGGTTTTTCAATTTTATTCCTCTCTCATAGAATCAATTTTTGTTTTGTTTTAATTCTCTCTATTATTTTTTCAGTTTTCAATTTCATTTATTTCTGCTCTAAATTTGTTATTTCTTTCCTTCTCTTGCTTTGGGATTTGTTTGCTGTTCTTTTTCTAATTCTTCTGGTTGTGCAGTTATGTACTTGATTTTAGCTCTTTCTACTTTTTAAATGTAGAATTTTAGGCTATAAATTTCCCTCTCAGCACTGCCTGCACTGCATTCCATCAGTTTTGATATGTTGTGCTCTCATTTTCATTCATCTTGAGATATTTACTGATTTCTCATTCAATTTCTTCTTTGAACCACTGATTGTTTGAGTGTGTTGTTTAACCTCCATTTGTGAATTTTCCAGTTTTCTGTCTGTTATTGATTTCTAGTTTCATTCCATTATGGTCACAGAAACTGCTTTGTATAATTTCAGTCTTTTAACATTTGTTTGAGACTTGTTTTGTGACCCAACATTTGGTCTATCCTGGAGAATGATCCATGCACACTTGAGAAAAATGTATATCCTGCTGTTTGGGGAGTTTAATATTCTGTATATGTCTGTTAGGTCTAGTTCCTTTATCATATTTTTCAAGTTCTCTGTTTCCTTATTGATACTCTGTCTACATGCTCTCAATCTAGGGATGAGAGTGGTATATTGAAGTCTACAACTATTATTATAGAGATGTCTATTTCTCCCTTCACTTTTACAAGTTTTGCCTCATCTATTTTGGGGCACCCTGCTTAAGTGCATACATATTTATGATTGTTATTTCTTCTTGTTTGAGTTCCCTTTATATTAATATATGGTGTCCTTTTTTGTCTTCTATAACAGTTTTGCATTTAAAGTCTATTTTGAGCAATATCAGTATAGCTGCTCCAGCTCTTTTATGATTATTGTTTGCATGGAATATCTTTTTCCAATGTTTGCTTTCAATCTATTTGTGTCCTTGGATCTAAGTTGAGTGTCCTGTAAACAGCATATAGATGGATCATACTTTTTAATTTATCCTGCCAAACTGTGTCTTTTGATTGGGGGATTAAATCCATTAACCTTTTTTTTTTTTTTTTTTTTTTTTTTTTGAGGTGCCAGGGCCAAGGATTGAACCCTGGACCTTGTATGTGGGATGCTAGCGCTCAACGACTTAAGCCACATCAGCTCCCCTCCATTAACATTAAATGTTAATACTGTGAAGACAGTATTTACTTCAGCAATTTTATCCTTTGGTTTTTGTATGTTTTATCTTCTTTTCATCTCTCTTTTTACCCTTTTAGTTACTTTTACAGATAATCTTCATTGCTACACTCTTCTCCAAGCTTCTCTTTCCTGTCTTTTCTTTTTAGCCTGCAAAGCTCCCTTTAGTATTTCTTGTAGGGCAGGTCTCTTGTTGATGAACCCTCTCATTTTCTATTTATCTATGAATAGTCTAAAATCTCCCTCATTTTTGAAGGATAAAGAATCCTTGGCTGGCAGTTTTTCTCTTTTAATACCTTGAATATATTATACCACTGCCTTCTTACCTCCATGGTTTCTAATGAGAAATTGGCACTTAATCTTATTGCTGTTCCCTTGTATGGGACACGTCTCTTTTCTCTTGTTACTTTCAGTATTCTCTTTTTATCTTGGCATTGACATTCTTATTATTATGTTTCTCAGAATAGGTGTATTAGGATTTATTCTGCCTGGAATACATTGCACTTCTTGGACATGCATATTTATGTCTTTCATAAGAGTTGGGAAATTTTCAGCCATTATTTCCTCAAATATTTTGCTCCTTTTCCCTTATCTTCCCCTTCTGGGACAGCTATGGCATGTATGTTTGTGTGCTTTGTGTTGTCATTCAATTCCCTGACATCCTGATCATTTTTTTCTATTCTTTTCTCTATCTGTTCTTCTGTCTGTAAGATTTTGTATGTCTTATCTTTGAGTTCACTGATTCTCTTTTCTGCCTTTTCAAATCTGTTATATGCATCTAGTGTATGTTTAATCTCTTCTGTTGTGCCTTTCATTTCCATAAGTTCTGTTATTCTTCTTTTCATGCTTTCAAATTCTTCTTTATGCTCACCTAGTGTCTTTTTAATATCCTTTATCTCCTTAACAATATTTTCCTTCATCTCTTTGAATTGATTTAGATTTGTTTGGAGATTTTTGATTAGTTGTTCCAAATTCTGTGTCTCCTTTGACTTTTTAATTGATTCCTTTGACTGGGCTGTATCTTCCTGTTATTCAGTATGGCTAGTAATTTTTTGCTGATTTCTAAGCATTTGGTTCTCTTAATGAGTTTACTCTGAAGGTCAGTTTCTTTCTCTTGTCTAGTGTTTTGTTATTGATAGGCTTTGTGTTAAAGCTTTTCTTTGACAACTTGGTTCAACTTATTCTAGACTTTCAGAATTGCTCATGTTTAACTGATCATATTTATTCAACTCTTCTACAAGTGATTCTTGCCCTGGGTATGCAGTACATTTTAAAAGATTTCTCTCTTTGTACAATTGTTTCATGCCAAAGAGAAAGCTTCCTTTCCTCTGTTCCTTCTCTGGGAATCTTGATCTGTTATATATATATATATATATAAACTCTCCTTCCCTTGCCTCTAGCTGCTTTTTCCTGGTGGGCAAATTCTGGGAGGAGGATAACTCCAAAGAGGACTTTCCTAAGTCAGTATTTCCTAACCAAAACAAGGACAGGGATCCACATAGGGGGCACAGACCATTTCAAAAGGGCCATGGAGAGAGGAATAGGAAATACACCAAAAAGCCTTTTGGTTGGCTCCCTGAGGCTGTGCTCTCCTGGCCTGCCCAGCAGATGTTTAACTTCAGCAAGCTGTTCTCCACAGCCCTAAGGAGACAATGTATCTGTAATCCTTCTTTGGCTCTGCCCCTGTTGAAGGCAGGGGTGGCAGTTTGATGTAATTATGAATTCCAAAATTCATAATTGAATCATGCTTGTAAATTGATCTGTTAATCTGGGCATGATTAGGTTAGGATTAGGGCATTGAGCCCCACCCCTTGGTGGGTGGGAAATTAAATATAAAAGGCAAGGCAAGGGGTCGGATGTAGCTCAACTGGTTGGGCATCCGTCTCCCATATGGAGGGACCCGGGTTCGATCCCCGGGACCTCCCGGTAAAAAAAAAAAAAAAAAAAAGGCAAGGCAAAGGACAGTTGCAGCAGTTTTTGAGAAGCAGTTTTGATGTTGAAAAGAAGGCCCCAGGAGAAGAGAATCAAGCCATTTGCCTGATAGTCTACAGCTGACCTTGTGGAGGAACCAGAAGAGCTAAGCCCGGAGAGAAACGCAGCCCCAGGAAGAGAGGAACCCAAGAAGCCTGAACCCTGGCAAACGCTGGCAGCTGTCTTGCTCCAACACGTGACAATGGACTGTGGTGAGAGAAGAAACTTAACACTTTATGGCCTGCTATCTGTGGACTTCTACCCCAAATAAATACCCTTTGTAAAGACCAATCCATTTTTGGTATTTTACATTAGCACCCCTTTGGCTTACTAATACAGCAGGGTTAAAACAATAGCTGAGGTGGTACCTGTCCAAGATGGGCTAAAATGGCATTTCAGAGCTGGGACCCAGTGATCTAAATTCACCAATCAAAAGCCTTTATCAGTACTTGACTGTGTAAAACACCCTCTTCCCTTCCTGAGAGGAGTGTTTCCACATCCCTCTCCATGTGCAGCAGCCAATCAGGGAGCAGACCTGAGGCAGTTCACTGTGAGGGTGGGGGATCAGTGCTGGCTGCCACAGTGGAGAGAGCTACTCACAGTTTTTACCACAATTTCTCAGTCTCTTCGTCCTACTCTTCCATGGATGCTATAGTATTCTCTTCTGGCTTCTAGAACTCCAGGACAGTTGTTTCAGATTGTTTCTGCCAGTTCACTAGCTGTTGCTGGAAGAGGAGTGAGTCATGTAGCTTTCTACTACACCATCTTCCCCAGAAGTCTCTGAAACTCTGTATTTCTTGAGGTAAAATTTGCATATATTAAAATACACAAATCTTAAATGTACAATTTTTAAAAATAAAATTTTATTGAAGTATATTATTTATACATGAACAAACATGCATATTATTATACAGGGCTCTCATACATCACTCCACCAACAACACCTTGCATTGTTTTGAAACATTTGTTACAAACTATGAAATAGCATCATTAAAATATTATTACTAACAGTAGCCCATATCTTACATTTAGTGTCTTTTTCCCCAACCCACCTGATTATTAACACCCTATATTAGTATTATACATTTGTTATAGTTCATGAGAGAACATTCTCATGTTTGTCCTGTCAACCACAGTTTATCTTCCACCACTGGATTCACCATATTATATAACCCCATATCTTGTACAATCCATTCAAAGTGTACACTCAGTGGCTCAAATTTTTATCACAGAGTTGTGCTGTCAGCACTTCAGTCAATTTTAGAACATTTTCATTACTCCAAAAGGAAAAATCCCATACCCATTTATTCCCCTTTAGATATCTCTTAGAATTCATATAATATCTTCTTTGCCACTGCTGCAAAAGCATTACAAAACTACTGTTAACTATCATCCATAAGATACATTAGTTGTAATTTTCCTGTGTATCACCATATTTTTAACACTTTGTAAAAGAAGAATTTTCTTATATTTATACCATTAACCACAATCTTCATCCACCACCGATATCACTGTTATACATTCCCTATAGTATTCTCTAGTTTCCTTTCAACTGATATTTACATCCACAGACTACCCCTATCAGGCACAATCTCATTTATAAATCAGCACTGTTGGTTATATTCATTATAATCTGTTACTATCAACTCTATTCATTTCCACACTTTTGCAACAAACCGTATTAAAAATTCTATATAAGTTGAGTATCAGTTCCTATTCTCAACCCACCTATTTCCTAGTAACCTATACTCTAGAGTTTATATCCGTGAGTTTACTCATTGTATTTAGTTTGTATTCTTGAGAATATACAATATTTGTCCTTTCATGTCTGGCTTATTTCACTCAAAAAATATCCTCAAGTTTCATCTATGCTGTCATATGCATGCTGATTTCATTTCTTCTTACAGCTGAATAGTATTCCATTGTATGTATATACCACATTTTGTTTAGCCATTCATCAGTTGATGGGCACTTAGGCTGGTTCCATAGTTTTTAACTGCACAGTTTTGACAAACGGATACATCTGTGTGATCCACACCCTGATCAAGATATCAAACGTTTTCATCACCTCAGAAAGTTTCTTTGTGTCTCTTCCCAGTCAAAATTCCCTCTCTAGAGGCAACTATTGCTGTAAGCTTTTCACTATAGATTAATTTACGCTGTGTTAGAATTTTCTATAAAAGTGAAATTATACAGTATGTGCTGCTTCATGTCTGGCTTCTTTTCCTTAGCTTCATGTCTGTAAGATTCATCTATGTTGTTGCGTACATTCCTTTTTATTGCTGAGTATTATTCTGTGTAGGAGCATATCACAATTTGTTCATTCATTGTATTCTTGATGGACATTTGGTTTTCCCCTTTGGGCTAATATGAGTAATGCTGCTATGAACATTTTGCATAAGCATTTTTGTGGACATATGTTTTCATTTGTCTTAAGCTTATTCCCAGGAGTGGATTTACTTGGTCAAAGGTTTGGTGTATTAAACATTTTATTTTAACTTAAGTCATATAAAAATATATTCCTTTGCCAATCTTTTGATGAAGGGCCAAGTACTTTCCTATAAGTCTGCTGATTGGAGTTGCAGCTTGTCTTTCTTTCATAAATCACACCTATATAATACATGAACTACAAGATGTAGTTTTGAGTTCTTTAAAGTGGAATGAAAACTTAAAGACATTTTCAAAGCAATCCAAATGCAGAATCCTTTTAGATTTTAAAAATAGTCTCAATAATCTTTTTTTTTTTTTTTTCAAATAAAGAGTTTCACGTTAGAAAGGAGACTTTGTTTCAAAATAAAGTAAGTCTAAGCTTGTTTATCAAGTGATAGGATATAGCTCTGTTTTGTACAATCTTTGTTTTGTATCTCAAGCTATTTGGGTCAGCTCTGTTCCGTATTTCTTTTATAGCCCTCTTATGGCTAGCAGACTCACCAGATCACATGGGGACAATAGAGGTATAAAAGGGGAAGTGACAACACTCAAAAACTGTTCCCAAATAATCTTTTTTTATTTATTTATTTTTTATTTTTATTTTATTTATTTACTTTATCCCCCCCTTCCCCATTTGCTGTTTTTGTGTCCATTTGCTGGGCAATTCTCTGTGTGTGTTTCCTGCCATCTCTTCTCATCCTCCTCTTCCAGTCTTCACCAGGATTCGATCCTGGAGACCTACGATGTAGGAGAGAGGTATTCTGCTGCCTGCGCCACCTCAGCTCCTGGCTTCTGGAGCTTTCAGAGCATCTTGTCTTGTCTCTCCTCTGTTACATCATCATCCTGCTGCATGGCTCCCGGGGCCCGACAGCTCAGCGGCACACAGAGCCTGGCAGCCCATGCGCTTTCTATATATATATTTTTTTATTTTACCGGGAGGTCCCGGGGATCGAACCCAGGTCCCTCCATATGGCAGACGGATGCCCAACCATTTGAGCCACATCCGCCCCCACCCCAATAATCTTTTGCAATTATTTTGTCTACATCTAATTCCACAGAAATTATTTTTATTGACTTCCCCTTGTCAAGTGTTTCCAGAACTTAGTTTTCATCATCATGATCCTTGACACATCACCATCATCATTGTCATCAAAATTCTGTTCCTTTCATGCCAACACTTCATTGGTTAATATAGTTTTAAATTCAATTGTGTGATTACAATAAGAAGTACAACTGACATAAACAGGTTTGGGACCAACACAATGATTCTGAGCCCATAACTCGACTGGTAGGAAGGAAATTGAAAGGGTACATGACTGATAGTAGCTTTGTAGTATGAAGCAGATGTTTAGTAAGCAAGGACAAATCAGAATGTTTTGAAGAGAGGTAAAAGGGTGCCAGTTTGTTCTGGTTACTGTGGATGGGAATAAATTATCCCAAAACTTAGCAGCTTGAAGCAACTATTTTATCAGGCTTATAGATTCTGCAGGTTAGGAGTTCAGACAGGGTACAATGGGAGAGACTTGTCTCTGCTCCAAGATATGTGGAGCCTCAGCTGGGAAGTCTTGATGGATGGTGTATTAGTCAGTCAAAAGGGGTGCTAATGCAAAATACCAGAAATCGGTTGGTTTTATAAAAGGTATTTATTTGGGGTAGAAGTCCACAGTTACCAGGCCATAAAGCGTAAATTGCTTCCCTCACCAGTCTATTGCCACGTGTTGGCTGCCGATGTCTGCAAGGGTTCAGGCTTCCTGGGTTCCTCTCTTCCTGGGGCTCCGTTTCTCTCAGGGCTCAGCAACTGTTTCCTCCACAAGACCAGCTGTGAACCATCAGGCGAACGGCTCGTCTCTTTTCCCGGAGCCTTCTCTCCTTCCTCACGACCAAAGGCCTCTGTGTGCTTACTCCCCTGGGCTCCAGCATTAACACTCAGCATCAGAACTCCAACATAAAAACTATTCCAACTCTGTCCTTTGCCATGTCTTTTATCTTTGAGACTCCACACCAAGGGGCAGGGCTCAACACCCTACTGACATGGTCCAATGAAAGCCCCAATTATAACTTAATCATGCCCAGATGAACAGACCAGTTTACAAACAAAATCCAATATTTATTTTTGGAATTCATAACTATATCAAACTGCCACAGATGGGTAACTCAACAGCTAGGGACTGGAATGATCTGAAGGCTTCCTTATTAAATTCCCTGGCAGTTGATGTGCTGGGACCTCAGTTGGGGTCATCAGTTGAAGCACCTATACATAGTCTCTCCATGTGGCTTGGGCTTCCTCATAGCATAGAGATCTTTATATATGACAACTCAGATTCCCAGGATGAGTGTCTTAGTGAACTAAGTAGAAACCACTTTGCTTTTTTAGACCTAGTATAGATTTGCATCTACTGTTTTCTATTGATTACAAATAGATGTAATTAAACTACTTTGGACTTTCTTGTCATTCATTTATTTCCTTTGGTGAAGTGTCTGGCCAGGTCTTTTGTCCATTTTCTAATCAAAAGGTTTATTTTCTTATTGACATGTCCTTGCAGCAAAATTTTCATGTGCATCATGACTGCACACCCCCAAAGGTCCATCTCCTCTCCTTTCTTCTTCATCAGTTTCTCTTTCATGACTGGATCATTCCTATCAATAGACAAACATGCTCTAGTTTGTGGCATTAAAAAATATTCCTTTCTTGCCTCCTTGTCACTCCCCAACTCTGCCTTCAGTTTCTCATCATGGAATTTCTTGAAAGCAACCCCAGCTATATAGCAATAAAAACTTCCTCAATCGACAGAGAATATCAGCCCCAAGACCAAGACCCAGTTTTAAAAATATTGAAGCTGCAAACCTGTTTACACAAACAATGTACTTTTCTTCTGCTTTTGAAGCAGACACAAAACTCATGCAGGCCCAATTCATGGTCCAAACCATGGGTGACTGAACTTGCAAAGTTCTGGGAAGATGAATCAACTGTTCTTATGAGCCACTCAAGAGAAATAATTTGCCAGGATAAATTTAAAGAGTCATTTTTTGGAAGAGTTTCCTTGAGTGTTCTCTGGAGAGAAGCTTACCCACCTTCTCTCTTCATCCCATAGCAGAGGGAATCTCTACTGACACTCCCCACTCCTGGAAGGATGAGTGAGGATTTGGCTCACCATATATGCCCACCATATAGATCATTGGCTGCTGTCTTCCAAGACTTCCTCATCTGCTCCCACTCCCAATTGTCCATGTTGATTACAGGCTGAGTTGCTCACCTCCCTGCTTCTTCTGCCCACAGCCAGTGGGGTTGACCCTGGATGCTTCTGTGGTTTCCAGGGAACCTGAGCTTCAGAGGCTTGTGTGCAGAAAGAGAGAAGAAATCCTCTTTCTCAGCTGGGCCACATTTGTCTCTTGGGCCCTGCATGAGTTAATACATGAGCAATGCCTGGCATTTAGTTAATACTTAATAGATGCTAGCTGTTATTATTACATTTTATTACTTACAATTTAATAAAACGGGCAACAAAACCACAGCAATGTTCCCAGGACTCTGGCTCTCTCTTTTAATCACAGAGCTCTAACTCAGGCAAAGAAACACTCTATTATCGTCCCTTCAGTCTTCCAATCTCCTCTTCCAACTGTTCCAAGTAGCAGAATTGTTCAGAATGACCTAGTAGTTCTGCTCAGGTTTGCCTGGACAGGGAACTCTGGAGCTGGAATTCCACCTCTCCCAGCAGGAGGTATTGCATGGAGCTCAGTTTCCTACAAGCTGGTTGACCTCTTCCTCTCCAGCAGCTGTAAGGGGTCCAGTTTCCTAAAGTCCCTAAAATGTTGTGCAGTTGGCTGTCCCAGAAACTCATATGAACTGCATGCACTCAAATCTAGGCTGGTGCCCACTTGGCTTGCATATCCCTTCACTGACCTGACTACTTTTGTATTTCACATAAAATAACAGGAAATGAGGAGGTTGAGACTATCCCCTGGGATGCACATTCACACTAAGTCTCCAGTAGAGAATCCTGGTCCTGGAACCCACCCTTTGGAGATAATGTGCATTCTCTTCTCTTGCTGCATTTCCTTTACTGAGTTTCTCCAGGAAAGCCTGTTCCTTGTCCTGTGGTGTGAGATGTTGTGGAATCCATTCCAATCCTAGTGCCTGACAGATGGTGTCCAGAATGAGCCAATTTGCATGACAACACCTGCACACAAACGCTTGCCTCCTCCTACAATTAGAAAACAAAATCACTAATGCCTATAAACAGATACCAGGTGAAGTAGGAAGATTAGCTGAGGGAGAGGAAATAGCTTCACTAACAGCAAGTGCTTTAGAACCTCCAACCCCAAAGACTTCATTATACGAAATTTACGAATAAGTAAACTGAAGCTTAGAGAAGTAAAGTGGAATTGCCTAAGTTCTACGCTGAGTTAAAACCAAGTCCAGAACCATTAGAACACACGGGTATTTTATATGCAGCTGGTTTCTGATCATCTTCAGAAATATAACAGTTGCATGCTGGGAAATGTTCAGTAGTTAGGAGGGATCTGTGCTGATTCAGCTACTGCTCCCTCTTGTGGCCAATGGGCACATTTTCAGCAAGACCAAGTGAGACCACCACCCGTCTTGTTCTTTTGACTAGTTATGGAAGGCCATTTTTAAAAAAACAATTTATTGAAGTATATCATTCATACATGAACATACATAAACGATAAGTGTTCAGTAAACATTGTGAACTTACAAAACAAACATGCATAACATCATACAGGGCTCCCACACATCACCCCCCCACCACCCCCAAACACCCTGCATTGTTGTGAAACATTTGTTAACAAATCATGAAAGAACATCGTCAAAGTATTACTACCAATTATAGTCCGTATCTTCCTCCCCTATACATTTTTTAAAAGGATTTATTTATTTATTTACTTTTATCCATTTTTACCACACACCCCCACCCCGTTTTTGCTGTTTCTGTGTCCATTTACTGGATGACTCTGTGTCCGTTTCCTGCCCTCTCTTCTCATCCTTCTCCTCCGGTCATTACTGGGATTCGATCCTCTGAACCTCTGATGTGGGAGGGATGCATCCTACCACCTGCGCCACCTTAATTCCAGGTTTTTGGGGCGCGTCGTCTCGGCTCTCCTTGGTGTCACTCTCCTGTTACGTCATCATCTTGCTGTGTGGCTCGCAAGGCCTGGCAACTCACCGACTCACGGGGCCTGACGGCGTACTCGTGCACGGGGCCTGGTAGTCCATGCGCCTTCTATATTTTTTCTTTTTCTTTTATTTTTACTGGGAGGTCCTGGGGATCAACCCAGGTCCTCCATATAGGAGATGGACACCCAACCACCTGAGCCACATCCATCCCCCTGCTGTATCTCCCAAGGCTGATCAAAGATATCCAAAATTACAGTCTTTTCCCATACTGGATGGTCAGATAATAAATCAGTCTTGGTTTATCACCAGTATTCCAAAAACCAGACCTAGGGAGAAAAGCTAGGTCTGGGGACACATGCTTGGTTTCTAATATAGCAAATGTTTAGCCTACCCTGATTATCACAAAATCAAGACAGTGAGACAGTGAGAATATTTGCAGTGGAAGGCCATATTATCTCCCAGAAGACCTAAGGTCAGTAACACATGTATTGTGAGTAGTGGGAGGTGTGTCAGCCGCTGGCCAAGGCATGAGTTGATTCCTAGTGATCAGGAAGGGCTTACAGCTGCGAATTTCTATTTAAGAGGGATTTAGGGTATCTGGTAGGAGTGGGAGCTAGATTTACTATTTTTCTCAGATTGTATTTCTACTAGGATAGCTCACAGTATGAGAAGATGGATTTTTTGAGCGACTGACTTTCCCAAACCCCAACTTGTTGTTTCCATTGCTTGGTGTTACTTTTTTGGGCCTATGGCAAGCTGTTGTCCCTGATCATTTCTGAGAATGCCTGGGTGTGGAGGGACAGTATTGGATGTAGGCTGGGCTGATGCCCTCTCCTCTTTGGTCTGCCTAAATCATTGGTTTGCAGAGCTGATTGTGCCCTAGCAACATTGGGACAAGATGAAAAGACATGGATTCACAGGCTGTACTCCAGACCTCTAAGGTGAACAGCCCAGGGATATAAAATGGTTGTTTCTTAGCTTTATCAAGTTAAAATTCACATACAATAAATCTGTATATATTAAGAGTTTATGATTTGATAATATTTAAACCATCACCCAATCAAGATCATGCACATATTTATCACCATTGTTTTGGTTTCCCTACTGCTAAAACAAATAACATGCAATGGGTTGGCTTATACAATGGGAATTTACTGTCTCGTGGTTTTTATGCCAGAAGAAGTCCAAATTAAGATGTCATGAAGGTGATGCTTTTTCCCAGAAGACTGTGGAATTCTGTGGTTGGCTGCCAGTGATTTTGGTCCTTGGTTTTTCAGTCACATGGCAATGCACATAGCAGCCTCTCCTGGCATCTCCTTTCTCTTCTGGGTTCTGCTAACTTCCAACTTCCAGGTGCTCCCTTTGGTTTTCTCTCCATGTGTCTGAATTTCATTCTGTTCTTAAAAGAATCCAGGAATATGATTAAGACCCATTCTGATTGAGCTGGGCCACATCTTAACTTAAGTAACCTCATGAAAAAGTCCTACTTAGGATGGGTTCATACCCACAGGAATGGGTTATGTATAAGAACATATTTTTCTGGGGTACATAGCTCCAAGCCACCACAAACTCCCAAATTTCTTTGTACCTCTTTTTAATAATCCCTCCTTCCCTATTCCAACCACAGGTAACCACTGATCTGTCTTTGGTCACTATAGATTAGTTTGCCTTTCCTATAAATTTATATAAATGGAATCATGCCAAGTGTGCTCTTTTTGGTCTGCTTTTTCATTCAACATAATTATTTTGAGATTCATCCATGTTATTGCTATATCAATAAGTCATTCCTTTTTACTGCAGAGTTGTATACTGTGGTATGGAAAAACCATAATTTGTTTATCCATTCACCTATTGATGGACATTTGAGTTGTTTCCATTTTTTCGCTATTAAAATGAAACTGTTAGGGACATTCATGTTCAAGTCTTTGTATAGACATAAGCTTTCATTTCTCTTGGGTACATATCTAGGAGTGGAATGATTGGGTCATATACTAGGTGTATGTTTAACATTTTTAAGAAACTAAACTGCTTCCCAAAATGGTTACACATTTCCGCCAGCAGAGTATGAGTGTTCCAGTTGCTTCAAGTTCTCGAGTGTTTCACTATTTTTGTCAGTGATTTTGAAGCAACAAGTTCTGCACTCACCTGAAGACTCATCTTTGGCAGCCACAGATCTGGCCAGTGCTTCCAGGGACACTGATCAGCTGAGTGGGGGCTGGGGAGGGCTTGGGCATGGAATGAAGTGGCTCAGGCTGAAACATGACAAAAGATCACATATAATTGAGCTATAAGCTGCTCCCAAGAGTCTTGGAGGCAGGTCCTGCTATTTTCTCCTCCTGGAATGTTCCTGGCATCCATGCTAGCTGAAATCCTAACATCAAGGCTTATCTCAAATTCTAACATCCTCTCCCTCTGAAACTTCTTTCACTTGGCCTCTTTTCTATATATATATATGATGCAGTAAAAAGAATATAGGTTTCAGGGTTAGATATGTGTATTTAATATTATTTAATTCCCTATCTTTAATTTCTTACCTGCAAAATGAGGATGAAAGGATGTAGCCCACAGGGTTGTTGGGTGATAATGCAGGCAAGTAAAGCATTTAGTACCTGGCACATTGCAGGCACCCAATACACGTCATCTCCCTTCCCTTATCACTCTGCTCTGTAATACAGACATTTAGACATTTGGCTTAATCCCCTTCTTGGGCAGGAACTGAGCCTAATCAATGTTATAATCTAATCAGGATCCCATGTTTCCATAGCTCATGCTCAGTAAATATTTGCTGGATGGAGGACTATATCTCAGGAAACTGCCTGGTCTTTCCCTCTGGACTAGGACTTTACTGGATTCCCCATTTGTGGTAACATACTTGTGGTTGTTTGAAGCTGTATGTACCTCAGAAAAACATGCTCTTAAACTTAATCCGTTACTGTGGGTGTAAACCCATTGTAAGTAGGATCTTTTGAAAATGTGATTTTTAGTTAAGGTGTGGCCAACTGAAACAGGATGTGTCTTAATCTTATTGCTGGAGGCCTTATACAGAAGGCCACAGGGAAAAAGCCACAGGGAGGAGTAGAAGCTAGAAATCAAATGGGGGAAGCGGCTGTGGCTCAATCAGTAGGGCTCCCGTTTACCATATGGGAGGCCCCGGGTTCGGTTCCTGGGGCCTCCAGGTGAAGGCAAGCCTGCCCGCACGGCGTGGTTAGCTGACCCAGCGAGCACAAGCAGCAAGGGGGGGGGGATAAATGAATGAATAAATAAAATCTTAAAAAAAAAAAAAAAAGAAAGAAATCAAATGGGACCTTGTAGGGAAGCGGCTGTGGCTCAATCAGTGGGGCTTCCGTTTACCATATGGGGGGCCCCGGGTTCGGTTCCCGGGGCCTCCTGGTGGGGGCGGGCCCGCCCGTTCGGCGTGGTTGGCTGACCCGGCGAGCGCGGGCAGCAGGGGGAGGATGGATGAATAAATAAATAAAATCTTAAAAAAAAAAAAAAAAAAATGGGACCTTGTAGAGAAAGGAGAAGATGTTGCCATGTACATTGCCATGTGTCAGAAAAGCCAAGGACCCAAGAATCACCAGCAGCCAGCCCCAGAATGCCAAAGTCTTCAGGTAGAAAGCATTGTCTTGCTGATGCCTCAATTTTGAACCCCTTCTAGTTTCAAAACTCAGAGCTGATAAATTCCCATTGTTAAAGTCACCCTATTTTGTGGTTTTTATGATCTTATAAGATGCCATCCTAAAGCCTAAAGAGACTGGGAAGGGATGAGTTACTAAAATGCATTGAGAGAGACAGAGAGAGGAAGAGCAAGAGAGAGATTGGAGTAAGGAGGAAAAGAGAGAGGAAAATGTAGAGAGGCCTATCCAGGAGGACCTGTGACTTTGTTGAAAGAGAAAAACTACCAGCCAAGAATTCTTTATCCAACAAAACTGTCCTTCAAATATAAAGGTGAGTATAAGGTATTCACAAACAAACAGAAACTAAGAGAGTTTGCAAAAAAGAATCCACCTTTGCTGGAAATATTAAAGGAAGCCTTAGAACCTGAAAGAAAAAGACAGGAGTGAGAGACTTGGAGGAGAGTATAGAAGAAAGAAAAGCAGAAAGGATAACCAAAAGAGTAAAAAGAGAGACAAAAACAAGATGACATGTGAAAACCAAAGAATAAAATGGAGGAAATAAATAGTGCTATTTTCAGTAATATCATTGAATGTGAATGGATTAAATTCCCGAATCAAAAGATACAGGCTGACAGAATGGATAAAAAAAAACATGAGCTATCCATATGCTGCTTACAAGAAACTCACCTCAGATCCAGGGATACAAACCGGCTGAAAGTGAAAGGTTGGAAAAAGATACTCCACGCGAATAGTAAACAGAAAAGAGCAGGGGTAGCTATACTAATATCAGACAAAACAGACTTTAAATGCAAAAAAAGTGGTAAGAGATACGGAAGGCCATTATATATTAATAAAAGGGACGATCCTCCAGGAAGATATAACAGTCATAAATATCTATGCACCTAACTGGGGTGCCCCAAAATATGAGACAAACTCTGGCAAAATTGAAGGGAGAAATAGACATTTCTACAATAATCGTTGGAGACTTCAACACCCCTCTCACATCATGAGATAGAACTAGACAGAAGATCAACAAGGAAACAGAGAACTTGAACAGTATGATAAACAAGTTAGACCTAACAGACATATACAGAACACTGCATCCAAACTCAGAGGGTTATACATTCTTCTCAAGTGCCCATGGATCTTTCTCCAGGATAGACCACATGTTAGGTCACAATACAGCTCTCAATAAATATAAAAAGATTGAAATTATACAAAGCACCTTCTCAGATCATAATGGAATGAAACTAGAAATCAATAACAGACAGGAAAAAAGTAAATTTGCAAATGTGTGGAGACTGAACAACACACTCCTAAATATTCAGTGGGTCAAAGAAGAAATTGCAAGTGAAACCAGTAAATATATATATATATATATATATTTTTAGATTTTATTTATTTATTCATTCATCCCCCCCTTGCTGCCTGTGCTCGCTGGGTCAGCCAACCACGCCGTGCGGGCGGACCCGCCTCCACCAGGAAGCCCTGGGAACCGAACCCAGGGCCTCCCATATGGTAAACAGGAGCCCCACTGATTGAGCCACAGCCGCTTCCCCCCATAAGTTTTGATACGTTGTGTTCTCATTTTCATTTGTCTCAATATATTTACTGGGGAGACGGCTGTGGGTGTAAAGTCCAAGAAACCACCACCTACTGCAAGGTCTTGAAGATGTTTCCCTACATTTTCTTCTAGGAGTTTTATGGTCCTGGATTTTATATTGAGATCTTTGATCCATTTTGAGTTGATTCTTGTATAGAGGGTGAGATAGGGGTCCTCTTTCATTCTTTTGGTTATAGATACCCAGTTCTCCCAACACCATTTGTTGAAGAGACTGTTTTTCCCATTAGCATGGGCTTGGTAGGTTTGTCAAAAACCAGTTGACCGTAGAGGTGAGGGTATATTTCTGGGTTCTCAATTCTTTTTCACTGATCGATGTGTCTATCTTTATGCCAGTATCATGCTGTTTTGACCACTGTAGCTTTGTAATACGTTTCAAGGTCAGGCAGTGAAATTCCTTCCACATTGCTCTTCTTTTTTAGAATGCTTTTGGCTATTCGGGTGCACTTACCCTTCCAGATGAATTTGGTAATTGCCTTCTCTTATTCTGTAAAGTAAGCTGTTGGGATTTTGATTGGTATTGCATTGAATCTATAAATCAGCAAACACTGGGCTAATTGTAATACAAGAGCATTTATGGACTTCAATCACCAGTGAGTTTACTGCGTGGATGGCTGATTACATCTGCATCAATCAGGGAGATTACATTATCAATGGGTGGTGCTTTTATCCAATCAGTTGAATGACTTAAAAGTGGAAGTGATTTCAACATTCAGAGAGAATTTCCCAGCTCCTCGTTGGACAGGCAACTTCTCCCAGAGACTCATCAACAACCTTTCATCAGGCTTTCATCGGAGCCCCTGGTTTGCAGCTTGCCTGAGGAACCTGGACTTGTGCGTCCCCACGGTCGCGTGAGAGACTCTTTTAGAGTTCAATATTATTCACAGATATCTCCTGCTGATTCTGTTTCCCGAGAGAACCCTGACTAATACACTAGGTATATACCCAGAAGAACTGAGAGCAGTGACACAAACAGACATCTGCACACCGATGTTCATAGCAACATTATTCACCATTGGCAAAAGTTGGAAACAACCCAGGTGTCCATCAACAGATGAATGGATAAACAAATTGTGGTCTATTCACATGATGGAATATTATGCAGCTGTAAGAAGAAATGAAGTTGTAAAGCATATGGCAACATGGATGAACCTGGAGGACATTATGTTGAGTGAAGCAAGCCACACACAAAAGGACAAATACTGTATGAATGTGTTACTATGAACCAAATATATTGTGTAACATATTGTTTGAGCCAAAAAAAAAATTTGTATGTATCCATTACATTTAATTGAGAAATGTATATATTTATTCATCTGTGTTTACTTTTTAGTTTTTAATTGTTTATATTTTCAATTATTAAATGTACAAAATAAAGTTAAAAACAAAAACAAACAAACAAAAAAGAGGCATCCAGGCTGTGGCCACCCCACAATGGGGGGGGGATAAATCCCCACATGTCACTCTCCTGCTGTCCTCTGGCTCTCCTGCTGGTGCCTCCCATTGGTCACATCTAATTGGAAGCTCAGTGATATAATTCATAAGGGTAAAGGGCACAGGGTGGGGAAGGGTGGGGAGTGGATCTGGAAGAACAAATGGAAGAGATTGAGCATAAGAACCACATATTAGAGGATTTACCCAGTCATACAGTTAATCCTTGGTAGCTCCTGAATTGGGACACTGGGCTTCTCCCTAGACTCTTCTGCCTCCACTCTATGCTCCAAAAGGGGCAAAACTGTAAGCCAAGAGAGTAAGTATCTCATTGAATAATTTAAGGTTTCAGTAAAGCAGGGGATGGGTAGAACAGTACTTTAAGGACATTAAAGACATTAAAGTCTAATCTACTTAAATGTGAGACAACCCTGCTTGCTAGCTGTTCCAGTTACTATTGCTGTATAACAAGCTATCCCAAACTTGGTGGTACAGAATGATAAAAAATTTTTATTATGGTCTCAGATACTGTGGGTCAGGAGTTTGGAGAAGGTACGACAGGGAGGGTTTATTTTGCTCTATGATGTCTGGGTTTCAGCTTGGAAGACAAAAAGGCTGGACGTGATTTATCTCTAGGGCTGTTTTTCTGAAATCTTGCCCACTTCCTCATTTGGTGATTGATGCTGGTTGTTGGTCAATTCCCCATTTGGGGTTTAGCTGAACACCTAAAGGTGGACTTTCTAAGTAGCTGCTTGGTCTTCTTCATAGCATGGCATCTGGGTTCCAAGATGAACATCCCAAAGATAACTAGGAGGAAGCTGTATTGTCTTCTAGGACTTAGCCTCTGAAGTCACAGTGTCATCCACAAGCCTTCCCATATTCAACTGAAGGGAACACAAATCCTACTGCTGAATAGGGGGTGTCTCAAACATAAGGGCATATTTTATGGCCATCTTTGGAAAATACAATGTGCCACACTAATTAATCCTTAAAAAAAAAAAATCAATTTTATTGATACATATTAATAAAGCATACAATTCATCCCAAGTGTATAATCAATTGTATTTGGTATAATCACATAGTTGTGCATTCATCACTTCAATCATTATTACAGCATTTTCATTATTTCAATAAGAGTAATAATAATAATAAACAAACAAAAAAAAAAAAACAGGAAAATTCATCACCTCTCAATCTCTCTCTGTTTCTCCTGCTGTATGTAGTTGCTATTTGTGGCTATACTTGGACAATTAATTAATTAATTATTAAGCAGTTTTAATTGAGATATATTCACATAATATACTATCTATCCAAAGTGTATAATTAATGGCTTTTAGTATAATCACAATGTGTGCATTCATCACCACAAAAAATTTTAGAATAATTTTATTACTCCAAAAAGAAAAACTCCACACCCTTTAGCATTTCTTCCCCAGCCGTACATAACCACTAATCTAAATTCATCTTTATAAATTGATTTATATTACATTTTATATAAACAGAATCATACAATATGTAGTACTTTGCGTCTGGTTTCTTACACTTAGCATAATGTGGTTTTTTTTTTTGGTTTGATTTAACATTTTATAGTATTAACATACATTTGTTCAGCTTCAAAGAAAAAAGGTCATATATATGCAATTTTACCCATATTCATATTTCACATGGAGTTTTACTATGCTATACAGTTCCATGTTACATATTTTTAGCTTTCGTTTTACTAATATACAAGACCTTAGACTTTCCCTTTAAACCACTTTCATAACCACATAATAGTACTGCTAGTTACAAACATTATGTTGGGCTTTCACCTTTTCTGTTCATTTCTAAAGATTAACACACATCCTTTTTACCAATTTTGCACAAGTTAATCCTCAGCTTTCCATTCTCTAAACTTATTCTATTTTCTGGTGACCCATATTCAAGTTAGAATTATGAGATTACATAATATATTTAGTTCATAATAGCACAATCATGCAGTTTTTGTCCTTTTGTGTCTGGCTTGCTTCACTCCACATTATGTCCTCCAGGTTCATCCATGTTGTATATTCTTTATGACTTCATTTCTTCTTGCAGCTGATAATATTCCATCATGTGAATACACCACAGTTTGTTTATCCATTCATTGGTTGATGAACACCTGGGTTGTTTCCAACTTTTGGCAATCGTGAATAACGCTGCCATGAACACCAGCGTGCAGATGTCTGTTCGTGTCACTGCTCTCATTCCTTCTGGATATACACTCAATGGTGGTATTTCTGGGTCACGTGGAAAATCTATATTCAAGTTCTTTAGGCACTTCCAGACAGTCCTCCACAATGGCTGCACCATTCTAAATTCCCACCAACAGTAAAAAAGTGTTCCTATCTCTCCACATCCTCTCCAACACTTGTGGTTCTCTTTTTAATACTGGCCACTCTGATAGGTGTGAAATGATATCTCATTGTAATTTTGATTTGCATTTCCCTAATCATTAGTGATGCTGAACATTTTTTCATGGGTTTTCTTGCCATTTGTATTTCTTCTTTGGACAAATGTCTATTCAAGTCTTTTGCCCATTTTTTAACTGGGTCATTTGTCTTTTTACTGTTGAGTTGTAGCATCCCCTTATATATCATGGATATTAAACTATGATTGGACATGTGGTTTCCAAATATTTTCTCCCATTGAATCAGCTGCCTTTTCACCCTTTTGAGAGCCTTGCAAGGTACAAAAGTGTTTGAGGAGGTCCCATTTATCTATTTCTTCTTTTGTTGTGCATGCTTTGGGTGTAAGGTTCAAGAAACCACCACCTACCACAAGATCTTTAAAATATTTCCCTACATTTTCTTCTAGTAGTTTTATGGTCCTGGCTTTTATATTTAGGTCTTTGATCCAATTTGAGTTGATTTTTGTATAGGGAGTGAGATAGGGGTCCTTTTTCGTTCTTTTGGTTATGGATATCCAGTTCTCACAGCATGATTTGTTGAAGAGACTATTTTGTCCCATCACCTTGGACTTGGTAGGTTTGTCAAAAACCTGTTGGCCATAGGGGTGAGGGTTTATTTTTGGACTCTCAAGTCTATTCCACCGATCGATGTGTCTATCTTTATGCCAATACCATGTTGTTTTGACCACTGTAGCTATGTAATATGTTTCAAGGTCAGGCAGTGAAATTCCTCCCATGTGACTCCTCTTTTTTAGAATTCTTTTGGCTATTCAGGTGCACTTTCCTTTCCAAATGAATTTGTTAACTGCCTTTTCTATTTCTGTAAAGTAGGCTGTTGGAATTTTGATTGGTATTGTATTGAATCTATAAATCAGTTTGGGTAGGATTGACAGCTTCATGATATTTAGTCTTCCAATCCATGAACACGGAATGTCTTTTCATTTGTTTAGGTCTTCATTGATTTCTTTTAGTATTGTTTTGTAGTTTTCTGCATATAGGTCCTGTACTTCTTTGGTTAAATTGATTCCTAGGTATTTTGTGTCTTTTTGTTGCTATTGTAAATGGAATTTTTCCCCTGATTTCCTCCTCAGATTGTTCCATACTAGTGTAGAGAAACATTACTGATCTTTGCATGTACCCTGCCACTTTGCTGAACTCGTTTATAGCTCAAGTAGCCTTGTTATAGACATTTCTGAATATTGTAAATATAGGATCATGTCATCTGCAAATAGAGTTTTACTTCCTCTTTTCCTATTTGGATGCCTTTTTTTTCCCTCTTGTCTAATTGCTCTAGCAAGACTTCTAGTACAATGTTGAGCAATGGTGACAATGAGCATCCTTGTCTTGTTACCAATCTTAGAGGGAAATCTTTCAAACTTTCCCCATTGAGTACAATGTTGGCTGTGTTTTTTTTTTTTTTTTTCTTTTTTTAAAAGATTTATTTATTCATTTATTTCCACCACCCCCCCTCATTGTTTTGCACTCACTGTCTACTCTTTCTGTGTTTCTCTGTGTCTGCTTGTCTTCTCTTTAGGTGGCACCGGGAACCAATCCTGGGACCCCCTGGAGTGGAGAGAGGTGCTGAATCCCCTGCGCCTTCTCAGCTCCCTGGTTGGCCGCATCTCCTGTTGTCTCTCTTCTGTGTCTCTTCTTGTTGCATCATCTTGCTGCACCAGCTCTCCGTGCAGGCCAGCACTCCTGTATGGGCCAGCACTCTGGATGGGCCAGCTTGCTTTTCAGCAGGAGGCCCCGGGAATTGAACCCTGGACCTCTTATATGGTAGAAAGGAGCCCAATCACTTGAGCCACATCTACTTCCTTGTGGGTTTTTTTTTCAAAAAAATTTTTATGTCTTTTATCATATTGAGGAATTTTCCTTCTATTCCTGTCTTTCAAAGTGTTTTTATCAAGAAAGGATGCTGAATTTTGTCAAATGCCTTTTCTGCATTAATTGAGATGATCATGCATTTTTTTTCCTTCAATTTGTTAATGTGGTGTATTTCATTGATGGATTTTCTTATGTTGAACCAGCTTTGCATACCAGGAATAAATCCCACTTGGTTGTGATGTATCAGTCTTTTGATATGCTGTTGTATTCTATTTGTAAGTATTTTCTTGAGAGTTTGTGCATCTACATTCATTAGAGAGATTGTTCTGTAATATTGTTTTCTTGTAGTGTCTTTATCTGGCTTTGGTATTAGAATGATGTTGGCTTCATAAAATGTGTTGGGGAATTTTCCCTCCTATTCAATTTTTTTGGAAGAGTTTAAACAGGATTGGTGTTAATTCTTCTTGAAATGCTTGGTAGAATTTACCTGTGAAACCATCTGGTTCTGGACTTTTCTTTGTTGGGAGATTTTTGATGACTGATTTAGTCTCTTTAAATGTGATTGGTGTGTTAAGTTCTTGTCTTTCTTGTAGCATCAGTGTAGGTTATTTGCACATTTCTAGGAATTTGTCTGTTTCATCTAGGTTGTCTACTTTGTTGACATACAGTTTCTCATAATATCATCTTTTTTTTTTTTTTTTTTTTTTTTAATTTTTTTTTTTTTCTTTCTTTCTTCCCCCCCCCCCCCCCCCCGCTGCCCGTGCTCGCCGGGTCAACCAACCACGCCGTGCGGGCGGGCCCGCCCCCACCAGGAGGCCCCAGGAACCGAACCCGGGGCCTCCCACATGGTAAACGGGAGCCCCACTGATTGAGCCACAGCCGCCTCCCTCATAATATCATCTTATAATCCTTTTTATTTCTGTGGGTTCAGTTGTAACTTCACCCCTTTCATTTCTGATTTATTTTCATCTTCACTCTTTTTTTTCTGTTAGTTTAGCTAGGGGTTTGTCAATTTTATCAAGAATCAGCTTTTAGTTTTGTTGATTTTCCCTATTGTTTTTTGTTGTTGTTGTTGTTGTTGTTCTCAATTTCATTTATTCCTGCTCTAGTCTTTATTATTTCTTTTCTTCTGCTTGCTTTGGGATAGTTTGCTACTCTTTTTCTAGTTTCTCCAGTTGTTTAGTTAGATCTTTGATTTAGCTCTTTCTTCTTTTTTAATATAAGTGTTTAGGGCTATAAATTTCCCTCTCAAGACTGCCTTTGCTGTACCCCATACATTTTGATAAGTTGTGTTCTCATTTTCATTCATATCAGTATATTTACTGATTTCACTTGCATTTTTTTCTTTGACCCGCTGATTATTTAGGATTGTGTTGTTTAGCCTACACACATTTGCAAATTTACCTTTCCTGTCTATTATTGATTTCCAGTTTCATTCCATTATAATCTTAGAAGGTGCTTTGTATAATTTTAATCTTTTTATATTTATTGAGAGCTGCATTGTGACCTAAAATGTGGTCTATCCTGGATAAAGATCCATGGAAACTTTAAAGAATGTATAAATCCACTGTGTTTGGGTGCAACTTTATATTTATGTCTGTTAGGTGTAGCTCATTTATCATATTGTTCAAGTTCTCTGTTTTCTCGTTGATCTTCTGTTTAGTTGTAGTGTCTAATGATGTGGGTGGTATGTTGAAGTCTCCAACTTTTATTGTAGAGATGTTTATTTCTCCCTCCAGTTTTGCCAGAGTTTGCCTTATGTATGTTGGTGCACTCTGGTTAGATGCATAGATATTTATGATTATTATTTCTTCCTGGTGGATTGTCCCTTTTATTAATATATAATGGCCTTCTGTATCCTTACAACTTGTTGGCATTTAAAGTCTGTTTTGTCCAATATTAATATAACTACCCCTGGTCTTTTTTGGTTGCTGTTTGCTTGGAGTATCTTTTTCCAACTTTTACTTTCATCCAGTTTGTATCCCTGGGTCTAAGGTGAGTCTCTTGTAAGCAGCATATGGATGGCTTATTATTTTATCCATTCTGTCAGTCTATATCTTTTGACTGGGGAGTTTAATACATTCACATTCAGTGATATTACTGTAAATACATTATTTACTCCCACCATTTTATTCTTTGGTTTTCATATGTCATATCTTATTTTGCCTGTCTTTTTACTCTTTTTGGTTACCCTTTCTGCTATTCTTTCTTCTATACTCTCCTCCAAGCCTCTCTCTTCTGTCTTTTTCTTTCAGGCTGTAAGGCTTCCTTTAATATTTTCTGCAAAGGTAGATTCTTTTTTATGAACTCTCTTAATTCTTTTTTTTTTTGTGAAAAAAAATTTTTTTTAGATTTATTTTATTTACTTTATTTTTCTTTACTTATCCCTCCCTTCCCCCAAATGTTTCTGTTTGTTTGTACCTAGGAAGCAAACCCAAGACCTCCCACATGAGAGGGGAGTCCCCAGTGGCCTGAGCCACATCCACTCCTTGTGGGCTGTGGAGTCTGCTGGCTTGTGTCATCTGCTTGTTGTGGTGGGAAGTGGCATCTGCTCATCTTCTTTTAGGAAGCACTGGGACTCGAACCTGGGACCTCCCATGTGATAGGCAGGTGCCCAAGTAGTTGAGCCACATCTGCTTCCTTGTTTGTGAATATTTTAAACTTACCTTCATATTTAAAGAACTTTGGTTTTTTTAGGTACCATGTCTGGGGATTAAACCTGGGGCCTCATATGTGGGAAGCCAGTGCTCAACCACTGATTTAATGTATTTTTGATCTGCTCCCCTGAAGGACAATTTTGCTGGATATAGAATTCTAGACTGGGGAGTGGATGTAGCTCAAGTGGTTTAGCATCCACTTCCCATGTATGAGGTCCTGGGTTCGATTCCCCAGGACCTCCTAAAAACAAAACAAAAAAACAAAACAAAACAAAAAAACCAAGCAAACAAATGAACAAACCAACTCAGGAGAGCTGGTGTAGTTCAGTGGTTGAGCACTGGCTTCCCACATATGAGGTCTCGAATTCAATTCCTGGCTCTGGTACATAAAAAACAAACAAACAAAAAAACTAAGCTGACAGTTTTTTTCTCTTTCAGTACACTAATTGTATCATACCACTGTCTTCTTACCTCCATGGTTTCTGATGAGAAATCCACACTAAATCTTATTGGGCATCCTTTGTATGTGATGGTTTGCTTCTTCCTTGCTGCTCTGAGAATTTTATCTTTGTCATTTGACATTTTAAGTAGTATGTGTCTTGGAGTAGATCTATTCATGTTTATTCTTATTGGGGTATGCTGCGCTTCTTGGATGTGTAAGTTCATTTCTTTCATGAGAGTTGGGAAATTTTCAGCTATTTATTTCCTCAATAACTCTCCCCCCCCCACTTTCCCTTCTCTTCTTCTGGAACTCCCATAACACATATGTTGTTGTGTTTCATGTTATCATTCAACTCCCTAAGTCCCTGCTCAATTTTTCCATTCTTTTCTCTCTTTGTTCTTTTCTTTCTTCAATTTCAGCTGTTCTGTCTTCTGTATCACTTATTCTTTCTTCTATCATTTTGAGTCTGCTGTTGTAGACCTCTAGTGTTTTTTTCTTTTCATTTTAAAAACAATTTATTGAAATTCATACATGAAAATACATAAACAATAAGTGTTTAGTAAACATGGTGAACTTACAAAACAAACATGTATAACATCATAGAAGGCTCCCATACATCACACCACCCCAAGTACTTTGCATTGTTGTAAAACATTTGTTAACAAATTATGAAAAAGCATTGTCAAAGTATTACTACTAACTATAGTCTGTATCTTACTCCCCTATACTTTTAAAAAAAGGTTTGTTTACTTTTATCTATCCCCCTCCCCCTATTTTTGCTGTTTTTATGTTCATTTGCTTGGCAACTCTGTGTTCATTTCCTGCCCTCTCTTCTCATCCTTCTCCACCTGTCTTCACTGGGATTAGATTCTCAGAAGCTCCGATGTGGGAGAGAGGTGTCCTACCGCCTGCGTCACCTTAGTTCCTGGTTTTTCAGTGTGTCTTGTCTTGGCTCTTCCTTGTGTCACTCTCCTGTTACATCATCATCTTGCTGTGTGGCTCAGTGGGGCCTGACAGTGCACCCACGTGCAGGGCCTGGGGGGCTCATCCACTCACGGGGCCTGGTGGCGCACCCATGTGTGGGGCCTGACGGCACACCCACATGAAGGATCTGGGGGGCTCACCCACTCACAAGGCCTGGCGGCGCATGCATGTGCAGGGCCTGGCACCCCATGTGCCTTCTATATTTTTCTTTTTTTTATTTTTACCAGAAGGTCCTGGGGAATGAACCCAGGTCCCTCCATATGGGAGACCAACGCCCAATCATTTGAGCCACATCTGCCCCCCTGCTATATCTCTTAAGGTTGACCAAAGATACCTAGAGTTACAGTCATTTCCCATACAGGATTGTCATATAATAAATCAGGCTTGGTTTATCACCAGCATTCTAAAAACCAGATCTAGGGAGAAAAACTAGGTCTGGAGACACATGCATGGTTTCTAATAGAGTGAATGTTTAACCTACCCTGATTATCACAAAATCAGGACAGCGAGAATATTCACATATCTAGTGATATTGATCTCACCTATCATATCTTTCATTCCCATGAGCTTTCTTACTTTTTTATTCAGGTTTTCAAATTCTTCTTTGTACTCACTCAGTTTCTTCTTGATGTCCTTTATCTCTTTAGCCATATTGTCTTTCAACTCATTAATTTGATATTGGAAATTTGTGTGCATCTCATTGATTAATTGTCTCAAATCCTGCATCTCTTCTGGGGCTTTGATATATTCTTTTTCTTGGGCCATTTCTTCCACTTTCTTAATAAGGCTTGTAATTTTTTCCTGATGTTTAGGCATCTGGTTATGGTGTTGTGTTTACTCAGATGCTCAATTTCTTTCTCTTTCATAGGGCTTCAGTGGCAGAAGGCTGTGTGTTCCTGTTCTTTGATTCTTGGTTCAACCTCTGCTGGATTTTTAGGGTTGTCCCTGTTATTTCCTCAAATCTGGGCCCTGGACTCAGAAATGGGTTGCAGACCCATTTCCTAGGGCCTTGGGGAGGGAGGTTGGAAGGTCTGGAAAAAGCCCCTTATTTAATTTCCTCAGTGCACTTCTTTTATCTGCCAGCAGATGGCACTCTTTGGGAGCCCCCTAATTTCAAAGCTTGGTAGGAGTGTGTTTGCTGCAACATGGACTGGATCATTGTGACAGAAGTTCCTGCCTGGAGGCTAAGAGCCTCATAATACAACTTTCTCTGAGGTAGTTCTTCAACTTTTGCTGGCAGCCCTCTCCCTTTTCTCAGGTAGGAAGTAATCCCACTCCCCTCTGCATCCTTAACAACCAGTCCTGGTCAGTAGAGAGGAAGATTGAGAGGGTCGGATCTCTTTAGTCCCTTGCCACTCCCAAGGCAAACAATGGCGTGGTCCCACCTGGCCTGGAAGGGCTCATGGGACACAGCAGACCAAGTTTGTGGGTCAAAAGCTGAGTCAGTCTTAGGCTATATCCCCCTCTCTCCCCTTTCCTGGATTGGTGGACCCCTGGGGTGCCCTTTGTCTATATGCCAGCCCAGAGGCCTGAGAATTCAAAAGTGTCTATAGGGTGGGGGAGGATGCTGGCATTTGCAGCTGCAGCTTTTAACTCAGTTTTGCTGTTGCGGTTCTTTTCCTTTGCCCCTCTCTCCTCTGGGCAGTGTCCAGCCTTCCCCTGGTGTCCTAAATCCTAGAAGACTTTTTTTCCAGGCCATTTCTGCCTGTTCTCTAGCTATTTTTCTGGGAGAGAAGAGAGTCCCACATTTTTCTAGTCTGCCATCTTCACAGAAGTCTTCTTTAGTAATCTTGATTTAGTGTTTGTCCTAGCATATTTCTCAATTTTGATAAATTACTTAGCATTTCAACTGTGATGGGGCAACACACAAAAACTGTGAGCATTGTTTCACATCAAACCTTGATAAATTTGCCTATGGGGAAGAACTCCCACAACCAAGAGTGTAGGTGAAGGAAGGAATGCACTGCAGCTTACACAACCTGGGACAGATTTTTAGATATAATTTTTATTTATGTGATATAACTAAAAATTATATATATGTCATATAAGGGTTTTTTCCAATGTATTAACCCTGGGTTCATTTGAAGGACTGATTGTCAGATGATCTTCTTGAGAGTCTTTCAAGTAAGGGAGAAGGTCCTCAGAGTAAAGGCCCCTTGCAAACCTACAATTGCGCTAAAAAAATAAATTGAAAAAATATATTATTAAAAAATGGCCCCACGACATTGGACTGGCTTATGAAAGGAAGGTAGAAAAACTGTATATTTTAAGATCTTTATTTCCCACCACCATTAGTACTAGAAAATAGCTAACATTTGTTGAGCACTGATGATAGGCAGGGACTATGTGGATCTTCATAAGAATTGAGAAAGTAGCCACTGTTATTATTACCTTTGTTTATAGATGAGGAAACAGAGGCAAAGAAAAGTTTAGTGACTTGCATGGGTCCATCTGATCAGTGAGTCTCAGAGCTTGGGATTGAACCTGGGTCATCTCCTTCTAGCATCTCTAGGCTAAAGCACTACAGTAGAGTCCTACCTGTTTGGGTAAGTTAATTTAATTGGACGTAAAGGCAAGGGGTGAACACTATATCCCCTAACTCTGTACTTTTCACTTTCACATATCATGGAGAGAAGGGGGTTGGGGGTGGGAACCAGGCTTCCACAGCCAGGCCCACAGTGCTCCATTTCAACACCAATCATTTTCTTAAGTTTCCATCATCTGGAAATCATTCAGGGATATTGAGACTTGCCAAAATTTCCCTGAACCTTTGTTTCCACTGAAGAGCAACAGGCTTTTGTTTTTGCCTGATTCTCTTATCTTTGGGGGCATTGGGACCCCAAGGAACAGCATCGGAAGCAGATAATTTTGGTAGAAGTGCTCATTTGGCCTTCTGCCAGTGCTACCTCCCAGGGTGCCAAGAGCCGAGGATTCCTCTGATAGATAACCACTGGAGCAGGAAAATTAGGAGATTATGGGCTGCTGCTTGGAAAAAAAGTTGCTGGGGCAGTTCCCTGAGGTATCATTTTTCTTGCTCTTGTGGGATTAGGAACCAAAAAAGACTCATTTAGTCAACCAGTGCTTGCTAGAACAAGCTGAAGATGGGCAGCCTAGGACCAGAATGATTTTAACCATGTTAGCCTACTACTGAGGGCCAAAGCGATGAGTATCCTCACTATAGTTTATCTACTGTACTTAGGGCTTAGGCCATCTTGAGTTTCTACTGCCCTCTAATAGTCTGGGAGAAAGGTTGTTGGGTCTTTCCTACCTATGTCTATAGGTATTATAGAACAGAATCCAACTGGGGGGGAATTGATTCAAAATTTTTTGAGCTGCCGGCATGTGTGTGCATGTGTGTACAAGCCTAGAGGGAGGGCATTAAAAGAGTTGGAAAGGAGAGCAGATGTGGCTCAAGTGGTTGAGCACATGCTTCCCACATGGAAGGTCCTGGGTTTGGTCCCTGGTGCTTCCTGAAAAACAAAAACAAACAAGCAAACAAATGAAAAAACAACTCAGGGGAGCTGATGTGGCTCAGTGGTTGAGCACTGACTTCCTACATAGGAGGTCCTGGGTTCATTCTCTGGCCCTGGTACCATTTTAAAAAATTGGAAAGAAAAGGAGGAGAGAAGAGGAAATGACCCTATGTTTCTGTTTCCCTCACTCGGACAAGATGGTTGATAAAGGGCCATCTCTTTGGTCTCTGGTTACCTCATCAGTAAAATCAGAAGGTTCGACAACAAACTGTTATTCTCTATTAAACTTTTATCGCCTATAAGTCTCAAGTAAGTTTTGGAAATAAGATATTTTTACTAAATCTTTAAAAATATTTTTCCTGATTATAAACATATATTCAGTGTAGGAAATATAGAAACAATAGGAAAAAAAGAGAGACAACAACAACAACAAAAAAATCATGTTAATCCCACCATTAAGAATCAACCACTTCTCACTGATTATTAATTTCCTTTTTTATAATTTTTCTGTGTGTGTGTGCAGGTGAGTCTAAATAAAGATTTTAAATTCTGTTTTTTCACTTAAGAGTACAGCATGAGATTTCCTTGTGTTATAAACATTCCAACAATTTACAATATTTGTTTAGGCCTTGCTCACTGATTATCTTACTATCCCTTTTGCTTTCTAAATCTTAAAATCTTATAAATAACTTATAACCATAATGACCATCCCTTTCTGTGCATCTTTTTGATAATGTTGATATTTTGACTATTTTTATAACAGTTTTATTAATTCACATACCATACAATTCACTCATTTCAAATGTTCAATTCAGTGATTTTTAGTATATATACAGAATTGTGCAACCATCACCACAATTTTAGAACGTTTTCATCACCTCCAAATGAAACTCTGTATTTCTTTTTAAAGCAGTTTTATTGAGATATACTCACATACCATACAATCCATCCAAAGTGTATAATCAATGGCTTTAAATAGAATCATAGAGTTATGCATTCATCACCATAATCAATTTTAGGACATTTTCATTACTCCAAAAAGAAAAACCCCATGCCCCTTATACAGCCCTACTGTTGACACTGGTGTGGTACCTTGTTACACTTGATGAAGGCATCTTAAAATATTACTGTTAAATATACTCCATAGTTTGCATTAGGTGTATTTTTTCCACATACTGCCCTATTATTAACATCTTGTAATAGTGGCATACATTTGTTATGTTTCATGAAAGAACATTCTTATGTTTGTACTATTAACCATAGTCATAGTCCACAACAGGATTCACTGTGTTATACAGTTCTATGTTTTATCATCTAGCTTTCCGTCTAGTGACATATTTGACCCTCAACTTCTCCCTTCAGCCACATTCACATACATAATTCAGCGTTGTTAATTACACTCGCAATAATGTGCTACCATCATCTCTATCCATTTCCAAACATTTACAATCAATCGAATTAGAACTTCTGCACAAATTGAGCATCACCTACCCATTTTCTACCCTCATTCTATCTCCTGGTAAGCTATAGTCTAGATTCTAACTCTGTGAGTTTGCTTATTCTAATTAGTTCATATCAGTGAAATAAAACATTTGTCCTTTTTTTCTGGCTTATTTCACTCAACATAATGTCTTCAAGGTTCATCTATGTTTTCGCATGAATCAGGACTTCATTCCTTCTTACAGTTGAATAATATCCCATCATGTGTATATACCACATTTTGTTTATCCATTCATTGGTTGATGGACACTTGGGTTGCCTCCACCTTTTGGCAACTGCAAATGCCACTATGAACATTGGTGTATAAATGTCTGTTTCCATTCCCGCTTTCAGTTCTTCTGGGTATATACCCAGTAGTAGTATTGCCAGATCATATGGCATTTCTATACTTAGCTTCCTAGGGAACTGCCAAACTATCTTCTACAGCTGCTGCATTATTTTACATTCCCACCAGCAGTGAATGAGTGTTCCTATTTCTCCACATCCTCTCCAACACCTGTAGTTTTCTGATATTTTAATATTGGCCATTCTAGAAGGAGGGAAATGAGATCTCATTGTGGTTTTGATTTGCATTTCTCTAATAGATAGTGATGTTGAGCATCTTTTCATGTGCTTTTTAGCCATTTATATTTCCTCTTTGGAAAAATATCTATTCAAGGCCTTTGCCCATTTTTTAATTGGGTTGCTTGCCCTTTTATTGTTGATTTGTAGGGTTTCTTTATATATTCTTTTTTTTTTTTTTTTTTAAAGATTTTGTTTATTTATTCATTTACCCCCCCCCTTGCTGCTTGTGCTCGCTGGGTCAGCTAACCACGCCGTGCGGGCGGGCTTGCCTTCACCAGGAGGCCCCGGGAACCGAACCCATATGGTAAACGGGAGCCCTACTGATTGAGCCACAGCCGCTTCCCTCTTTATATATTCTGGATATTAAACCCTTATTAGATATGTGGTTTCCAATCATTTTCTCCAATTTAGTAGGCTGCCTTTTCACTTTCTTGACAAACTCCTTTGAAGCGCAAACGTTTTTAATTTTGAGGAGGTCCCATTTATCTACTCTTTCCTTTGTTGCTTGTGCTTTGGGTGTAAAGTCTAAGAAACCATTGCCTACCACAAGATCTTGAAGATGATTCCCAATGTTTTCTTCTAGGCGTTTTATGGTCCTGGCTCTTATATTTAAGTCTTTGATCCATTTTGAGCTAATTTTTTCATATGGTATGATATAGGAGTCCTCTTCCATTCTTTTGGATATGGATATCCAGTTCTCCCAGAACCATTTGTTGAAAAGACTGTTCTGTTCCAGTTGAGAGGACTTGGCAGCCTTGTCAAAAATCAATTGTCCATAGGGAAGCGGATGTGGCTCAAGCAGTTGGGCACCTGCTACCACATGGGAGGTCCCTGGTTCAGTTCCTGGTGCCTCCTAAAGAAGACAAGCAAGGCAACAAGCTAACACAATGGGCTGGTACGGTGAGCTGACACAACAAGGAAACACAACGAGGAAACACAATGAGAGACACAACAAGCAGGGAGAGGAGGTGGCTCAAGTGATTGGGCACCTCCCTCCCACATGGGAGATCCTGGGTTTGGTTCCTGGTGCCTCCTAAAAAGAAGATGAGCAGACAAGAGAGCACACAATGAACAAACACAGAGAGCAGACAGCAAGAGCAAAAGAACAAGGGATGGATGGGGGGCAGGGGGGGTAAATAAAATAAATCTTTAAAAAAAAATCAACTGACCATAGAGTAAGAGTCAATTTCTGAACTCTGAATTCCATTCCATTGGTCAATATACCTATGTTTATGCCAGTACCATGCTGTTTTAATCACTATAGCTTTATATATGCTTTAATGTCAGGAAGTGTGAGTCCTCCAACTTTGTTCTTTTTTTCAAGGCATTTTTGGCTATTTTGGGCCCCTTACCATTCCAAATAAATTTAATAATTGACTTTTCCATTTATGAAAAGTAGGTTCTTGGGATTTGGATTGGGATTGCATTGGATCTGTAAATCAATATGTGTAGAATTGACATCTTAATAATAGTTAGTCTTCCAATCCATGAACATGGAATGTCCTTCCATTTATTTAGGTCTTCATTGATTACTTTTAGCAATGTTGTGTAGTTTTCTGTGTATAGGTACTTTACATCCCTTGTTAAATTTATTCCTAGATATTTGATTCTTTTAGTTGCTATCGTAAATGGAATTTTTTTTTTTATTTCCTCCTCAGATTATGCATTGCTAGTACGTAGAAACACTACTGATGTTTGCCTGTTGATCTTGAAACCCACCACTTTATGAACCAGTAGCTTTGATGTCATTTTTCAGGACTTTCTATATATAAGAGCATGTTATCTGCAAATAGTGAAAGTTTTACTTCTTCCTTTCCAATTTGGATACCTTTTATTTCTTTTTGTTGCCTAACTGCTCTAGCTAGAATTTCTGGCATGACATTGAATAACAGTTGTGACAGTGGGCATCCTTGTCTCGTTCCAGATCTTAAAGCAAAAGCCTTCAGTTTTTCACCATTGAGTATGATGTTAACTGTATACACACTTTATCAAGATTCCTTCTATTCCTATTTTTTGGAAAGCGAATGTGGCTCAAGTTGGGCAGCCACCTACCACATGGGAGGTCCCAGGTTTGGTTCCTGGTACCTACTAAAGAAGACGAGCAAGACAGTGAGCTGGTGTGATGTGCTGGCATGGGAAGCTGATGCTGCAAGAGACACAGTGAGAAAACACAATGAAAGCACAACAAGCAGGGAGTGGAGGTGGCTCAAGTGATTTGGTGTTTCCTTCCCATATGAGAGGTCCCAGCTTTGGTTCCCAGTGCCTCCTAAAAAGAAGAACAGAGAGCAGACAGCAAGTGCAAACAAGGGGGGGGGGAGTAGAGAGAAATAAATAAAATAAATTTTAAAAAATATAAAACCACTTGAGTTTGTTTTTTAAAAAATAAAATATTCCTATTTTTCTATGCATTTTTATCCAGAAAAGATACTGGATTTTGTCAAATGCCTTTTCTGCATCAATCGATATGATCGTGTGGTTTGTCCCCTTCATTTTTTTAAATGTGATATATTACATTAAGTGATCTTGTTAAGTCACCCTTGCATACCTGGGATAAAATCCACTTGGTCATGGTGTATAATTCTTTTAATGGGCTGCTGGATTCGATTTGCAAGTATTTTGTTGATGATTTTTGTGTCTATATTCATTAGAGAAATTAGTCTGTAATTTTCTTTTCTTGTAGTATCTTTATCTGGCTTTGGTATTAGGGTGATGTTAGCTTCACAGAACGAATTAGGTAGTGTTCTCTCTTCTTCAATTTTTTTGGAACAGTTTGAGCAGGATTGGTATTAATTGTTCTTGGAATGATTGGTAGAGTTCACCTGTGACACCATCTAGCCCTAGGCTTTTCTTTGTTGGGATGTGTTTTATGAGTTATAATTGGCCTCTTAGGTCTTCTATTTTTTTTTT
>JAKSZT010005416.1:2989742-3082786 GCA_026826555.1 Tolypeutes matacus | reverse complement strand
CGGCCCGCCCCCTAGACAGCCTCAACCGCCACCGTCCCCCCCGCCCCGCCCCAGCCAGGCAGGACGCAGACTGCGGGTCTCCAAAGCATTTATTCTCTCAGCTGCTAGCGGGCTGGGGCGGCCCTACCCATACCTTAGTTCCAGTTGAAGAGCTCCTCCTTGGTACGACGCCCATACAGCTCGCCCACCGTCCGGGTCAACCAACACAGGGTGTGGAACACCAACTAGCCCACCTTCCATTCCTGGCCGTTCTTTGTGATGATGGCCTCCTCCTCCAGGTTCTCCCGCAGCATCTGTAGAATCCTCCGGTCCTTCTACTCCCAGAGCAGTGGCATCATTGCCATGCAGCCTCGAAGTCCTCGATCTGCTGGCGCCTATGCTCCCGGTTCCACCTGGCCATGCTCCAGTACGCGAGCAGCAGCGTCCCGATGCCCGGTGCGAACATGGTGTAGGCCCCACAGTCCCCAGGGCAGCAAATTCCGCTTGTAGTCGATGGGTGCCCCCTGCGGCGGCACGGCCGGCTTACTTCCCAGGCAGCCACGCTCGCAGGACCCTGCGCTTCCGGTCGCAGGTGGAAGTTTTTTTTTTTTTTTTTTTTTTTTTAATTAGTGTGGAAACCCCTTCCTCTTCTCCTCGGCCAGCCGCGTCGCTAGAATAAATGGTCTCAGCCGTCCTTCCAGCCTGCTGTCTCTGCCCTTGGTTTTAGCCTGGTCTGCCCTCAGCCTCATGGGCCTCTTCCTGCCAGCACGGGAAGCTGCCCTCCCGTGGAGGTTTGTCAATTTATTGGTCTTCTCAAAGAATCAATTTTTGGTTTTGTTAATTCTGTTGTTGTTGTTTTTTTTAATTATCAATTTCATTTATTTAGGCTCTAATCTTTATTTCTTTCCTTCTGTTTGCTTTGGGATTAGTTTGCTATTCTTTTTCTGTTCTTCTAGGTGTGCAGATTTTAGCTCTTTCTACTTTTTTAATGTAGGATTTTAGGCTATAAATTTCTCTCTCAACACTGCCTTTACTGCATCTCATATGTTTTGATATGTGTGTTCTCATTTTCATTTGTCCTGCAATTTTACTGATTTCTCACACTATTTCTTCTTTGATCTATTGATTGTTTAAGAGTGTTGCTTAGGGAAACGGATGTGGCTCAGGAGGTTCGGCGTCCGTCTACCATATGGAGGGACCGGGGTTCGATCCCCAGTACCTCCCGGTAAAAAAAGAAAAAAAAAAAAAAAAAAGAGTGTCGTTTAACCTCCATTTACTTGTAGATTTTCCAGTTCTCCATCTGTTTTTTTTTTTTTTTTTCTTACCGGGAGGTACCGGGGATTGAACCCCGGTCTCTCCATATGGTAGACGGACGCCGAACTTCTTGAGCCACGTCCGTTTCCCTCCATCTGTTATTGATTTCTAGCTTCATTCCATTATGGTAAGAGAAAGTACTTTGTATAATTCAAATTTTTAAAATTTTGTTGAGATTTGTTTTGTGCCCCAGCATATCCTGGAGAATGCTTCCTGAACACTTGAGAAGAATGTATATTCTGCTGTTTGGGGGTTCAATGTTCTGTATATGTCTGTTAGATCTAGTTCATTTATATTATTCAAGTTCTCTGTTTCCTTATTGATCCTCTGTCTTCATGCTTTATCTATTGATGAGAAAGGTGTATTGAAGTCTCCACTATTATTGTAGAGACATTTATTACTCCCTTCAGTTTTGCCTCATATATTTTGGGGGCACCCCGGTGAGGTGCATAAATGTTTATAATTGTTATTTCTTCTTGGTTGATTGCCTTTTTTATTAATATATAGTGTCCTTCTTTGTCTTTTATAACAGTTTTGCATTTAAAGTCTATTGTTAGCAATATTAGTATAGACACCCTAGTTCTTTTTGGTTTACTGTTGGCGGGGATTCTCTTTTTCCAACCTTTCACCTTCAACATATTTGTGTCCTTGAATCTGAGATGAGTTTCTTGTAGATAGCATACAGATGGATCATATTTTTTTTTAATCTATTCTGTCAATCTGTGTCTTTTGAGTGGAGCGTTTATTCCATTGTCATTCAATGTTAATACTGTAAAGACAATGCTTACTCCAACAATTTTATCCTTTGGTTTTTATATGTCATATCTTTTATTTATTTATTTATTTATTTATTTATTTATTTATTTATTTATCTATCTATCTATCTATCTTACATTTGGTGTATTTTCCCCCCAACCCACCCTACGTTATATCTTATTTTTGTCTCTCTTTTTTTCCTTTTAGTTACCCGTACTGATAATCTTCATTTCTACACTCTCCTCCAAGCTTTTCTCTCCTGTCTTTTCCTTTCAGCCTGCAGAACAACTTTTACTATTTCTTGGAGGGCAGGTTTCTTGTTGATGAAATCACTCATTTTCTGTTTATCTGTGAATAGTCTAAACTCATTTTTGAAGGACAGTTTTCCTGGATAAATAATTATTGGCTAGTAGTTTTTTTCTTTTATTACTTTGAATATATTATACCACTGCCTTCTTGCCTCTATGATTTCTTGTGAGAAATTGGCACTTAATCTTATTGCTGTTCCCTTGTATGGGACACATCTCTTTTCTTTTGCTGCTTTCAGTATTCTCTTTTTATCTTCACATTTGACATTCTTATTATTATGTTTCTCAGAGTACGCCTATTAAGATTTATTCTGTTTGGAATATGTTGCACTTCTTGGACATGTATATTTATGTCTTTCATAAGAGTTGGGATATTTTCAGCCATTATTTCCTCAAATATTCTTTTTGAGGAAAAAATGCTCCTTTTCCATTATCTTCTCCTTCTGGGACAGTCATGACATGTATGTTTGTGTGCTTTGTGCTGTCATTGAATTCCCTGACATCCTGATCAATTTCTTCCATTCTCTTCTCTATCTGTTCTGTCTGTAAGATTTGTATGCTTATTTTCTAGTTTGCTGATTTTGTTCTGCCTGTTCAAATATGCCATTGTGTGCATCTAGTGTATTTTTTATCTCTTCTACTGTGCCTTTCATTCCCATAATTTCTGTTATTCTTCTTTTCATTCTTTCAGAGTCTTCCTTATGCTTACCCAGTGTCTTCTTAATATCCTTTATCTCCTTAGCCATATTTTCCTTCATCTCCTTGAATTGATTTAGGAGATTTGTTTGAACATCTTTGATTAGGTGTTCCAAATTCTGTGTTTCCTCTGACTTTTTTATTTTGTTCCTATGACTGGGCCATATCTTCCTGTTACTTAGTACGGGTACTAATTTTTTTTGCTGATTTCTAGACATCCGATTATCTTGATGAGTTTACTCTGAAGGTCAGTTTCTCTCTCTTTTCTAGTGTTTTCTTATTGGTTGGCTTTGTGTTAAGGCTCTTCTTTGACACTTGGTTCAACTTATTTTAGATTTTTAGAATTGCCCATGTATAAACAGTCAGATTTACTCAACTTTTCTACAACTGATTCTTGCCCTGGGTGTATGGTACAATTTTTAAGATAATTCTGTTTGTAAATTTGTTTCATGCCCAGGAGAAGCTTCCTTTCCTCTTTTCCTTCTCCAGGAATCTTGAACTGTTTTGTTTTTATTCTTCTCTCTCTCTCTCTGTCAACTCCTTTACCTTGCCTTTAGGTGCGTTTGCCTGGATGGCAAATTCTAGGAGGAGGGTAACCCCAGAGAAGACTTTCCCAAGTCAATATATCCCAACAAAAATAGGGCCAGGGACCCACAAAGGAGGTGCAGATTAGTTCAAAAGGGTCCTGGGGAGAGGGTCAGAAAAGATGCCAAAAAGCCTTTTTGTCAACTCCCTGACACTGTGCTTTCCTGGCATGCCCTGCCCAGGGCATACTTCCGCAAACTGTTCCCCATAGCCCTAAGGAGGTGGTGTGTTTTTAATCCTTTGGCTCTGCCCCTGTTGAGGGTAGAGTTGAAACAATAGCCAAGGTTGTCCCTCTCTGAGGTCACTAAAAGCTGGGTCCGAAATATCTAAATTCGCCAACAAAAGTCATGATCAATGCTCAACCATGCACCCCCACACCCTGTTTTGGAGAAGAGTGCTTTCATGCCTCTCTCTGTCTGAGCAGCCAACCAGGCACCAGAGCTGGGCAGTTTGCCTTGAGGGTATGGGATGGGCACCAGCCACCACAGTGGAATGAGTTATTCACATTTTTTTACCACAGTTTCTTTGTCTTGCTTTTCCATGAATGATGTACTGTGCTCTCCTGGCCTCTGGAGCCCCAGAACAGTTGTATCAGACAGTTTCTGTCAGTTCACTAGCTGTCGCTAGAGGAGGAATGAGTCCTGTATCTCCCTACTCCATCATCTTCCCCAGAAGTCTCTGAAACTGTGTATTTCTTGAAGTAAAATTGACATATATTAAAATACACAAATCTTAACTTTACAGTTTTGACAAATGGATACTACTGTGTGAGCCACATGCCTATGAAGTTATAGAGCATTTGCATGACCTAAGAAAGTTTCCTTGGATCTCTTCCCAGTCAAACCCACCCTCTCTAAAGGCAATTATTGCTCTAAGTTCTTTTGCTATAGAATAATTTACCCTGTGTTAGAATTTTATGTAGGGAAGCAGATGTGGTACAAGGAGTTGAGCTCCTGCCAATGACATGTGAGGTCCTGGGTTTGGCTCCTGGTGCCTTCTGGAGAAGAGGAGCAAGACAGTGAGCTGGCACAGTGAGCTGACACAACAAGATGACGCAACCAGGAGACATAAAGAGGAAACACAATGAGAGACACAAAACAAGGAGTGGAGGTGGCTCAAGCGATTGTACGTCTCTCTCCCACGTGGGAAGTCCCAGGTTCTGTTCCTGGTGCCTCCCAAAGAGAAGACAAGAGAGCACACAGTGAATGGACACAGACAGCAGACAGTGAGCACAAACAATGGGGGGGGGTGTATAAATAAATAAAATAAATCTTAAAACAAAAAAAGAATTTTATGTAAGTGAAATTATGCAGTATGTGGTGCTTCATGTCTGGCTTCTTTACCTCAGCTCTCTGTCTGTGAGATTCATTCATGTTGTTATGTTCATTCCTTTTTATTGCTGAGTATTACAGTTATCCCTTTTACATTGTAACTTAACCCATTGTGGTTTCAATATATCGTGGGTTGGCATAAGAAATTAAATAAGAATTTTTTAGGAGTTTTGTGGAAGCCACAGACAACACACAAAGGCCAGCAAATGACACAGAAAAAGTTAAGAAATTCAGAAATGCATAAAAATTATGTATAGTATTGTATAATATTGCCTATGACCAAATACTTAACCCACATTTTACAATAATGTACTGTAAACACCGCATAAAAGAAAAAGAAAAATTCAGACTTCTCTGATACAAAGGGAAGGCCAAAAAATTTTATGCAAATTTTCCCGATCACAGCAGTGCTGTGCCCCTAATCCCTGCAATGTAGAAGTGATAACTGTATTTCACCTAGGAATATGTCACAATTTGATCATTCACTGTCTTCTTGATGGACATTTGGTTTTTCCCTTTGGGCTTTTATGAATAATGCTGATATGAACATCTTTGAATAAGCATTTTGTAGACATATGTTTTCATTTGTCTTAGGATTTTTCCCAGGGGTGGATGTACTCGGTCAAAGGTTTGTTGTATTTAGCATTTTATTTTAACTTAAAACATATAAAAGTATATTCCTTCGCCGATCTTTTGATGTAGGGCCAAGTACTTTCCTATGAGTCTGCTGATTGGAGTTGCAGCTTGTCTTTCTTTCATAAATCACACCCATATAATGCATGAACTATAAGATGTAGTTTTGAGAACTTATTTCATTTTCAAAGCAATCCAGATGCAGAATCATTTTAGATTTTCAAATTATTCCCAATAACCTTTTTTTAAATGTCAATTTATTCTACCCCCCTCCTGAAATGGCTCCCTTATCTGTTTGCTCGTTGTTTTTGCTTGTTGTTTACGCTCATTTTCAGCTTGTGGTTGTTGTTGTTTTGCTTGTTGTCTGCTTGTTGTCTGTTTGTTTTTCTTTAGGAGGCACTGGGAACTGAACCTGGGACCTCCCATGTAGGATGCTGGCACTCAACTGCTTGAGCCACATCTGGTCCCCGCTCAATTGTTTTTGCTCGTTTTCTTGCTCGTTGTTTGCTCATTGTCTTTCTTGTTGTTTTTGCTTGTTTGCTTGTTGCATTTTTTTGCTTGTTGTCTGCTTATTGTTTTTTCTTGTCTGCTCATTGTTTATTTGTCTTCTTTAGGAGTTACCGGGAACTGGACCCAGGTCCTCCCATGTGGGGGTGGGTGCTCAACTGCATGAGCCACATCCACTCTCTTCTTTTTTTAAAATAAAGAGCTTCACATTGAAGGGGAGACTTTGTTTCAAAATAAAGTAAGTCTAAGCTTGTTGATTGTTAAGTTATAGGATAGCTGTATTTTGTACAATCTTTGTTTTGTATCTCAAGCTGATTTGGGTCAACTCTGCTCCATATTTCTTTTAACACCACCTATAGCCCGCAGACTTGCCAGAGTACATGGGGACAACAGAGGCACAAAAGAGGAAGTGGAAACACTCAAAGTCTCTCCCCCAATAATCTATTACAGTTATCTTATCCACATCTATTTCCACAGTAATTACTTTTATTGACTTTCCTTTGTCAAGTCCTTCCAGAACTTAGTTTTCATAAAATCATAATAATAATAATTCTGTTCTTTTCATGCCAGCACGTCACTGGTTTATATAGTTTTAAGTTCAATTGTGTGATTACAATAAGAAGTACAACTGACATAAACAGATTTGTTAACAACACATTGATACTTAGCCCACAACTCAACTGATAGGAAGGGAATTGAAAGGGTACATGACTGAAAGTAGCTTTGAAGTCCGAAGCAGATGTTTAGTAAGCAAGGGCAAATCAGTCAGTATGTTTTGAAGAGGGGAAAAGCATGCCAGTTTGTTCTGGTTACTATGGCTGGGTAATAAATTACCCCAAAACTTAGTGGCTTAAAGCAACTATTTTATTATGCTCATGGATTCTGTGGGTTAAGAGTTCAGGCAGGGTACAGTGAGAAAGACTTGTCTCTGCTCCAAGATATGTGGAGCCTCAGCTGGGAAGTCTTGATGGATGAGGTGACTGAACACCTGGGGATTTGAATTATCTGGAGGTTTCCTTATTCGATTGTCTCATAATTAATGCAGGCTGTTGGCTGAGACTTCAGCTGGAGCCAAAAATTGAAACACCTATATGTAGCCTCTCCATGGGGCTTGGGCTTCCTCATAGCGTAGAGATCTTATATGGCAGCTCAGGTTCCAAAAGCAACCCAGAGAAACGGATGTGGCTCAAAAGGTTCGGCGTCCGTCTACCATATGGAAAGACCGGGGTTCGATCCCCGGTACCTCCCGGTAAAAAAAAACAAAACCAAAAGCAACCCAAGATCACTGGTCCTTTGGTTTCCAGCCTTCTTGCCTGTAATCATCTTCTCTTCCTTCTTATAAGTTTCTTTCTTATGCCTGGATCATTCCTATCAGCAGAAAAACATGACATTAAAAATATTCCTTTCTTGCCTCCTTGTCACTCTCCAGCTCTTCCTCTCTTTCTGTTCCCCATCTTGAAATTTCTTGAAAGCAACCTAGCCTTTGAGCAATAAAAACTTCCCCAGCCACCAGAGAATACCTCCCAAACCAAAACCCAGTCTTTATTTCACTGTTTGTGGTTTATTTGGTGTTTTAGGTGGTATGACACTTGAATAGTTGGTTGCATTGTTTACAGGTAGATTTTTTTTTACATTACATGTACATTACTTTGATACATTTGGTATGTATGATACTTTGATACATTTGGTACACAAAATAAGATCCTTTAGAACAGTTACTCACAAAATATGGAATGTTGGATTTACACATTGGAGTCCAACATGTGATTGGGAGGAAAGAAGTTGGAATAGACATGTTGTGTAAAGAAACCAGAGAGTATATAACACAGATAACCACACATTCTTCTGGTTTGAAAGGCAGCTGCAGCATGTGCAACATTGGCACTGGTGCCTCAGAGGTGAACTATTTTATACTAACCAGTTTGGGGTCTACACAAGTTAGATACCATCTCCAGCATCAGGATATAGCTAGGGTTTTATGAACCATTCCTACATCTAACTTTAAGAAATTGATGTTTCTTCCTAGGTCATTTTAATATTACTGCTTTAATCCCAGATCAGATAAAAAAGACAAGTGCAATGCCCAGCTAAAATCCTCTTGTAGCCTAGACAGTGAAGTGGTACAGCATTACAAGATTTTTAAATTGCAGCTCTTTTTGGATCTCCAAAGTATATATCTTCACTATTTTTCAAATGGTCCTCTTCTATAGGAGTAAGAGTCACCTTGACAATGTCTGAGATTCTATTCTGTCCCAAGTTGCAAGGAACACTAAGGAAGATGTCACTTTTATTCCATAGAGTCCCTTAATCATGGTGGAAATTGGATGTACCCACCTAAGATTCTTCATTATATTTCCAAGACCCAGTTTTTAAAATATTGAAGCTGCAAACCTGTTTGGATAAGCAATGTTGAAAATATACAAATGCACAGACACAAACACTCATGCAGGCCCAATTCATGATCCAAACCATGGGTGACTGAACTTGCAAAGTTCTGGAAAAGATGGAACAACTGTTTTTAGGGACCACTTCAGAGAAATAATTTGCTAGGATGAATTTAAAGAGTCATTTTTTGGGAGAGTTTCCTTGAGTGTTCTCTGGAGGGAAGCTTACCCACCTTCTCTCCTCATCTCATAGCAGAGGGAATCTGCTGACACGACCCCACTCCTGGAAGAATGAGGGAGGATTTGGCTCACCACACATGCCCACCATACAGATCATTGGCTGCTGTCTGCCACTGGCACCCACATCCAGATTGGTGTCCAACTGGCTTGTATACCCCTTCACTAACCTAGTTACCTTTATACTTTACTACTTTACCTAAAATAACGGGGAGGTGGGTTCTATCCCCTGGGGTGCAAAAACACACTAAGTCTACAGTAGAGAATCCTGGTCCTGGAGCCCACCCTTTGGAGATAATGTGCATTCTCTTCTCTTGCTGCATTTGCTTTATTGAGTTTCCCCCGTAAAGCTTGATCCTTGACCTGTGATGTGAGATATTGTGGAATCCATTCCAACCCTAGTGCCTGACAGATGGTGTCCAGAATGAGCCAATTTGCATCATACCACCTGTACCTAAACTCTTCCTTCCTCTCACAATTAGAAAACAAAACCATTAATGCATTTCAATAGATACAAGATGAAGTAAAAGAAGTAGCTGAGGGACAGGGAGTAGCTTCACTAACAGCAAGTACTTCAGGGCTGCCAAGCCCAAAGTTCTCATTAATTAAGTTTACAAATAAGAAAACTGAAGCTCAGAGAAATGAAGTGGAACTGCCTACATTCTACCCTAAGAATCAGAACCAAGTTCAGAATCATCACAATACATGGGTTTTGTGTGTGCAGCTGCTTTACTTGATCACCTTCAGAAGGATAACCGTTGCATGATGGGAAGTGTTCAGTAGCTAGGAAGGATCTGTGCTGATTCAGCTACTGCTCCCCCTTGTGGCCAATGGGCACATTTTCAGCAAGACTAAGTGAGAACACCACTCCCACTGGTCTTGTTCTCTTGAGTTAGATGGGGAAGGCTGTTTTATCTTTCAGAAGACTTATGGTCACTAACCAATGTATCTTGAGTAATGGGAGGAGTGTCAGCCACTGACCAAATCATGAGTTGATTCCTAGTGATGAGGAAGGACTTACAGCTGTGAACTTCTGTTTAAGAGGGGTTTAGGGACAGTTCTCTGGTGGGAATGGAAGCTAGATTTACTATTTTTCTTAGATTGTGTGTCTAATGGGCTGACTTAGAGTTTGAGAAGATGAATTTTTGGGGAGACTGACTTTCCCCAAACCCCTTTTGATGTTTTCATTGTTTGGTGTTACTTGTTGGAGCCTATGGCAAGCTGTTGTCCCTGTTCATTCTGAGAATGCCTCAGTGTGGAGGACAGTACTGGAGGTAGACTTTGAGCTGATGCCCTCTCCTCTTTGGTCTGCCTAAATCATTAGTTTGCAAAGTTAACTGTGCCCTAGCATCATTAGGACAAGTTGAAAAATCTAGATTCACAGGCTTTACTACAGACCTCTAAGGGGAATAGCCCAGGGAACTGAAGTGATTGTTTTTTAACAGCTTTATTCAGGAAAGTTGACATACAATAAACTTGTACATACCCAAAGTGTATAATTTGGTAATTTTTTTTTTTTTTTAATTTATTTATTTTTTACTGGGAGGTCCCGGGTATCGAACCCAGGTCCCTCCATATGGGAGACGGACGCCCAACCATTTGAGCCACATCCGTCCCCCTAATTTGGTAATTTTTAAACCACCACACAATCAAGATAATGCATGTATTTATCACTCTTGGTTTAGCTTCCCTGCTGCTAAAATAAATAACATGCAATGGGGTGACTTAAACAATGAAATTTATTGGCTCATGGTTTTGAGGCCAAAAAAAGTCCAAAATTAAGGTCATCTTCTCCCAGAAGAATGTGGTATTCTGGGACTGGCTGTTAGTAATCTTTGGTCCTTGGTTTTTCTGTCACATGGCAACGCACATGGCAGCAAATATTAGTCAGACAAAAGGGTGCTGATGCAAAATACCAGAAATTGGTTGGCTTTTATAAAGGGTATTTTTTTGGGGTAGAAGCTTACAGTTATCAGGCCATAAATCATAAGTTTCTTCCTTCACAAAAGTCTGTTGCCACATGTTGGAGCATGACAGCTGCTAACATTTGCCAGGTTCAGGCTTCTTCTCTTCCCGGGGCTCCGTTTCTTTCTGGGCTCAGCTCCTCTGTTTCCTGTAGACTATGAGGCTCTCTAGGCTTTGCCTATCTCTACAAGGCCAGCTGTGAACTGTCAGGCGAACCACTTGTCTCTATCCTGGGGCCTTCTCTCCTTCCTCAGGACCAAGCTCCTCCGTGTGCTTCCCAGGGCTCCAGCATTGAAACTCAGCTTCAGAACTCCAACTCCAAACTCCAACTCCAAAAAACTCCAACTCTGTCCTTTTCCATGTCTTTTATCTTTGAGACTCCACCTACCAAGGAGCAGGGCTCAACACCCTACTGACATGGTCCAATCAAAGCCCTAGTCATAACTTAATCATGCCCAGATGAACAGACCAGTTTACAAGCATAATCCAATATCTATTTTTGGAATTCATAACTATATCAAACTGCCACACAGCATTTCCTGGCTTCTCCTTTCTCTTCTAGGTTCCATTGACTTCTGGCTTCTGGGTGCTCTGTATGACTTTCTCTTCGTGTGTCTGAATTTCATTCTGCTCTTAAAGGACTCCAGTAATAGGATTAAGATCCATTCTGATTGAGTTGGGTCACATCTTAACTGAAGTAACCTCATCAAAAGGTCCTACATACAATGGGTTCACACCCACAGGAATGGATTAAGTTTTAGAACATATTTTTGGGGGCACATACCTCCAACCCCCAAAATTTCTTTGTACCCCTGTGTAATACCTCTCTTCTTCCCCATCCCAACCACAGGTAACCACTGATCTGCCTTCTATCACTATAGATTAGTTTACCTTTCCTATAAATTTATATAAATGGAATCATGCAGAGTGTGCTCTTTTGGTCTGCTTCTTTCATGCAACATAATTATATTGAGATTCATCCATGTTATTGTTATATTGATAGTCCATTCCTTTTTATTATTGAGTAGTATTCCATTGTATGGCTACCCCATAATTTGTTTATCATTCACCTCCTGATAGACATTTAAGTTGTTTCCAATTTTTCCCTATTACAAATTAAACTTATGAATATTCATGTTCAAGTCTTTGTATAGACAGAGGCTTTCATTTCTCTTGAGTACCTATCTAGAAGTAGAATGACTGGGTTATATAATAGGTGTATATTTAACATTTTTAAGAAACTGTAAATTGCTTTCCAAAGTGTTTATACATTTTCACCAGCAGAGAATGGGTGTTGCAGTTGCTTCATGTTCTCATTGGATCTGAGTTTTTCACTAGTTATGTTGGTGATTTTGAAGCAACAGGTCCTGCACTCACCTGAAGACTCTTCTTTGGCAGCCACAGATCTGGGCAATGCTTTCAGGGACAGTGATCAGCTGGGTGGGGACTGGAGAGGGCTTGGGCATGGAATGAAGTGGCTCAGGCTGAGACATGACAAAACATCACATACACAAGTTGTGAGCTACCCCGAGATCCTTGAAGGCAGGTCCTGCTATTTTCTCCTTCTAGAATGTCCCTGGCATACATGCCATTTGAAATCCTAACATCAAAGCTTATCTCAAATTCTACCTCATTTGTTCTCTGAAAACTTCTTTCATTTGGTCTCTTTAATGCAGTGGAAAGAATATAGGTTTTAGAGTTTGGTACATGTGAGTTTTTAATATGTAATTTCTGATGTTTAGTTTCTTATGTGCAAAACGAGGATGAAAGGACATAGCACATGGAGTTGTTGGGTGATAATGCAGGCAGGTAAAGCATCTAGTACCTGGCACATGACAGGCACCCAACACATGTCATCTCCCTTCCCTCATCACTCTGCTCTGTAATATAGACATTTAGGAGAGTGGGTGCTGCTATTGCAAATACCAAAAGTGTGGAAAAAGGCTTTGGGATTGGGTAATGAGTAGAAGATGGAAACATTGTGAGGTGCTTGATAGAAAAATCCTAGATTGCTTTGAGGAGACTGTTGGTGGAAATATAAATGCTAAAGGTACTTCTGATGAAGCCTTGAAGGAAATGATGAATGTATAATCAGAAACTTGAAGAAAGGCAATCCTGGTTTTAAAGTGGCAGAAAACTTGGTCAAAATGATTTCTGATGTCAGAGGGAAGGCAGAATTTTAAAGTGATTAGCTTGCATATTTTGCTGAGGAGATTTCTAAGCTAAGCGTGGGAAGTGCAACCTGGTTTGTCCTTGATGCTTATAGTAAAATGCAAGTGGAAAGGGATAAGCTGAGAACTGAACTCCTGGGCACAAAGAAACCAGAAATTGATAGTTTGGAAAATTCTGAGTTTTTGGAAAATAAGTTCCCAGAGAATAGTGCTCCCTGTGAGGGTTTAACTGAACATGGAACCAGTCAGCCATTTCAGGGCAAGTCAGGATTGGAAATGCAGTTATCCTGGAAGGATCTGTGAAAAGTCCTACTGTCTGATGGATTGGACCTCTGTGTACTACATGCAAAACCAACAAATTTTTTTGCGAGATCACTATGAACAGAACTACTGCCAGTCTGGAGTAAAAGGGATAGAAAAGGGACAGATCGAAGGAATAATTCCTTCAAAGGGAGGACCATGGATGCTGAGGTCTGGACCAAAGACATTTTCTTGGGCCAAGAGAGTGGGCCCATCCATGTGTGTGGGAAGCATGAGTCTGCCCCAGAGCCTCTGCCCGTTGTTCAGGAAGAGTTCTACCACCCCAGTGTTCTCAGGGGGGTGGAGCCTTTACCCCAGTGTTTGGGGGAGAGCAAAGCCACTGTGCAAGTGTTTGGAAGGGATGGAGATGCCACTCCATTAAGCTCTGAGGACAAAACAACTTTCCATATGACTCTTAGACCTTGAAATCTAATGGAGTATGCCTTGCAGGGTTTTGGGATTGTTTGGGACTCATGACCCCTGTTTTCCTTCCAGTTTCTCCTTATGGGAACAGGAATGTTCATTTCTGCTTGCCTTCCTTTGAATATTGGAAGGAGATAAGGTGTTCTCTAGGTTTCACAGGTCCACAGACAGAGGGGAATTGTGCCCCAGGACAGACCACACCCATAACCAGCTTTAATGAGACTTTGTACTAAGCATTGTATCTAAAATGACTGAAGGCTATTGGCATGTTGTGGTGGAATGAATGCATTTTGCATATAGAAAGCACATGTCTTTTTGGGTCAGAGGGTGGAGTGTAGTGCTTTGAAGCTGTATATACCCCAGAAAAACATTTTCTTAAATCTAATCCATTCCTGTGTATTAAACCCATTGTAAATAGGACCTTTTGATGAGGCTACTTCAGGTAAGGTGTGACCCACTTCATTCAGGATGAGTCTTAATCTTTTTACTGGAGTCCTTCATAAACAGAATTAATTCAGAGAGAGAGAGGGACAGAGAAAGCCATGGAAGCAAGAAGCCAAAAGCAACAAAACCCAGAAAAGAAGGGTGAGACCAGCAGATGCCACCATGTGCCTTGCCACATGGCAGAGGAGCCAAGGATTGCTGGCAGCCGGTCTTCGGGAAGAAAGTATCGCCTTGATGGTGCCTTGATTTGGCCTTTTTCTCAGCCTCAAAACTGTAAGCTAATAAATTCTCATTGTCTAATCCCAACCCATTTCAAGGCATTTGCTTTGAGCAGCCTAGGAAACTAAAACAATTCCTTTGGGGGCACTATAGTATTGCTGAGTGAGTCTCTGCCTTCCTGGGAGCTCCAGTCTGGAAACCTTAACCCTACCCCAGAGGCTTTATAATCTTACTTTTTTTTTTTCCTGTGAGCAAAAAAGTTATAGAATAAGAAAATTCATAAAGACAGAAAGTAGATTAGAGGTTACCAGGGGCTGGGAGCCGGAGGGGGGGGGGCGGGTGTTGCGGTGCACAAGGGGAAAGGAGAATGGGAAATTATTGCTTAGTGGGTACAGAGTTTCTGTTTAGGGCAGTGAAGAAGTTTTGGTAATGGATGGCAGTGATGGTGGCACGATATTGTGAATGTAATTAATGTCATTGGAGTGTACCCTTAAAATAGTGAAAATGGCAAATTTTATGTTATATATATGTTACCACACACAAGCATGCACTCACAATTGTAGAAAGAATATCTAGGAAAAATCATTTTGATAAATCGGAAGATTTTATCCAGAGTGTGGATATACAGACAGCAAGGGACCAAGGGTTCTGGTCTGGTTCAGGGGAGACTGAAAAACACAGTCCCTCTTCTCAATTCCCTAGTGGGGTTGAGAACACACCTCCCAAGGTTGTAATAAGAAATGATGTTCCACTCGGGGAAGCTAGAAGGGATAGGACCTCGCTACTCAGCAGCTACTTAGCTGCTAAAGGCGCTCTGAGCACCGAGTCAGGGTTCCCAGCTCCCCTACTGAAACTCTCAATCACCAGCCACCAACAAGGACTCTTTCCCAGAGGCCAGCGATGGTTGAGCGGCATCTATCACGGTCATGAAGCTTTGCTCTCTGCTTCAGGGTCTTTTTGCCGCGGCGAGAACTTAAGGAAAATCCAAAAACAACTGCTCTGAATAAAAGGGCTTCCAAAGTCAACATCCAAGAAGGAGGTGGGGCTTTCACTCTTCGCACTTTCCAGATAGGTCTTGGGCCCAAATCGTCCCGATGCTTGGTTCTTGCCCCTGCAGAGGCACAGCAGGCGTCTTTTATGAGAAATAGCACTAATTCCCTGGTTATAGCTGAGTGGGCATCCAACTTAGGTGTAGCCCATCCATTGGTTCTAAAAGAGCCAATCATATTTCTCTGTCAGGAGTATGGAAATGGAAAAGTGAGAGGCTGAGGCAGTCGGCAGAATTTTGTGAATGTGCGTCTGTGTGCCTGTCTGTCCATATGTGTGCGAAGGAGCGGGGCAGAAGACAAACAGATACTTTGAATCCGGAAACAACCTGTACTAGCCAAAAGCCATGTGCACACCAAAGAGATGTGGAGAAGGGCAGAGAAGATTGTGAATATAATGTAGGGAAGCTTCTTGGTAGGGGGGACGATGTGGCACAGGAATCAAGAGAAGTGGAGACTCCACAGAGGCTAGGCCTCCTCCACGTTTAGGGATCTGTTCCTGCCCTTGAGATTTCTGCAAAATTCCCTTTGCAGCGTTTACAATAAGTCCCTCCCCTGTCCCTGAGTTACGTGGATATGTGTGTGGGCGGAGTGGGTGGGTGGGGAGATGGCTGTTCCTTACAACCAAAAGATCTTGGGTGAGATACAGGAGCTAGGCTGAGTTGTGCCGGAAAGCATTAGAAGGGACAGTTTTTCATGAAAATCCCTTTGAAACTGTTGGTTTTTTTGCAGGGGCAGGGTGGGGTGGAGGATGTTGGAAAAGCCTATATCACATACTTTATCTCATGTGGTCGTCCCACCAGTCCTGTGATGTAAGCAACATAGGTTTCAATGACCTTTCTCCCTTCGCAGACCAGAACAGAAATTTTCAGCAATCTGCCCAGAGTTCCAGAGCCGGAACTTAAACTGAAGATTTTTAATTCCACATTTGGGACATTCTTCCCCAGCCTCCGATCGACCAGATGCCTGTGCAAAGAATCTCTAGTTGTAATACAGGGGAAAGCAATCATTATAGTTTATATATCATTATAGTTTAACTTCTGCACCTTTTAGGAGGCCGAGGTGGTGAATGAAGCCAACAGCTTGCATGTCCTTATCAAGCCGGAATGTCATTTACTTCTCAGAACCGCCGCCTGAGGGCAGTGTGCCTCCGTGCTAACAAGGCTTTCCAGCTAAGCTGGCCCAGGCCAACCTTCTGTCCTGCAGTGAAGACATCCTCAGCCTTGGGAGTTCACCTCTTTCTCAGTGTGATTGGGCAGTTTTGGAATAGGTTTCATTCATCCGCACGTCCTCCGGTATTTCAATAAGACAAAGATGGGAAGCGGATGTGACTCAAGGGAGTGGGCTCCCGTCTACCATATGGGAGGTCCAGGTTGGATTCCGGGGGCTTCCTGGTGAAGGCCTGCTGGCCCCCGCAGAGAGCTGGCACAGCAAGATGATGCAACAAGGAGAGACACAGAGGAGAGACAATGAGAGACACAGCAGACCAGGGAGCTGATGCTACGCAAGAGATTGAGCGCCTCTCTCCTGCTCTCAGGTCTCAGTATCGGTTCCTGGTGCTGCCTGGAGAGAACACAAGCAGACACAGAAGAGCACACAGCCAATTGACACAGAGAGTGCAAAAACAACTCGGGGGGGGGGTGGTGTAAATAAATAAAAAATCTTTATTTAAAACAAACAAACAAACAAACAAACCAAAGGTTTTAAAAGGCAAAGACCGGTAGAACCAGCCCGGTTCAGTCTGTCTCCAGCCACTGCTTAAAGGGGGGACCAGGCACAAACTGTAACTGGAAAGCATTTCAAAGTATTATTTCCTGGGAATAACTAGTCAGTCTGGTCAACCTGGCCAGGAAAAAAAAAGTAGCTCCCAGGGTGTTCTGGGTTTTTTTTGTTTGTTTGTTTCCTTCTTGATTCTTTGCCCTACAAGAATACAAAATACAAGAAGCCACTTAACAGGCTGTTAGAATTAACCCAGGCCCCGAGAGCATTGGCCAGAGGCTGATAAAGGGACATTTTCCCCCAAGTCTACTCTGCATTGGACTCGATGAGAGAGATTCTAGGCTTACACCACTGATTTGCTTTTCTAGCTTATCTTTTTCCTAAGAACGATGTTGGATTTTATTGCAGCCTCCTGAACAGAAAGCCAAGGTTCAGTTTCCATCCCTGTAAATATGAAGGAGACTTGGCTGTGATTCCCTGGAATCTCTGGGAAGGGCTGGCGGTGGAGCCAGCACTCAGAGGGCACCCGGCTGAGGGACTGCTCACACCCCGGGGCAGGTGTACCAACCGCAGGGGATTGACTTAAAAGAGGCAGGCTCTGCTCTTCTTAAGCCTCTGACTGAACCCTGGAAGAGCTGGCCTAGCCTGTCAGCTAGTTGTAGGGGGGGGGGTGGGCTGCCGTGGCTGACAAAGATGACCTGCAGGCCTTAGCAGCATTTATCTTTCAGTAAAGCCCCTTCAGAGGCTGAACTTTGTGTCTGCTGCTCTGACAACTCCGAGAGCAAGGTGGCTGTCTGCTTTTGTTCCTTTTTCTTCCATGGCGGTTGGAACTTTGCTGACAGCAAACTTGTCTCTCCTGGATTCATAGCACAGGCTACTTTAGACACATTTTCTCTCTAAAAAGTTGTGTTTTTTTTTTTGTTTTTTTTTTCCTTTCTGACTATAGAAGCAAGACGTGCACATTTTATTTTTTCACTGGTTATTTTGAAATAATTTTGGACTTCCAAAAAGTGCAAAATAGTCCAAAAATCTTCATACACCCTTCACCCAGATCTCCTAAATAATAGCATTTGAGGGTAAGTTGCATTTACCTCTAAATGCTTCAGCATATTTCCTAAAGGCCTAACCACAATCTAATGATCAAATCAGTAAATTAGTATTGTTATAGTGCCATTATCTAAGGTAGAACTGACTCATAGTTCCTCTATTGTCCTTTTTCTGGATCATACCTTGGGTTAGCTGTCTCTCTCTAGATTTAGACTCCTTTAATCTGGAATGTTTCCTCAGTCTTTGTGTTTTAAGACCTTGATGTTTTTCAGGAGTCCAGGCCAGTTATTTTGTACAAAGTCCCTGAATTAGAGCTTGTCTTATGTTTCCTCATGATTAGATTCAGGTTATGTGTTACTGGACAGAGTCTGCCAGGAGTGATAGTGAGTTCTTCTCAGTGCATCCTGTCAGGAGGCAAATAATGCCCATTTGTACCATTACCAGAGACGTTGCATTTATCACTTGCTTAAGGTGGTGTCTTCCCAGTTTTCCCACTGGAGAGTTAGAAATTTTCCCTTTGAAATGAATAAGCATCTTGTGGGGAGATACTTTGAGACTATGTGAATATTCTATTTTTCATACACATTGTACATTTTAGATAAGTTGAGAGACATTGTCAAGAAGAAGGGGGAAAATAAAACTCATGCCCCCCCACTCAGAGATAACCATTATTTTCACTTTGAGAATTTATTCTTTTAACTTCCACTGGAGTCTCTGTTTTCTGACTGCTTCTGTTGAAGACTGTTGCAAGGAAACGGTGTATTACTGCGGCTGATATGCTCACATGGCCTCCCCCAGGTGCCATATCTTTGGGAATATTGGGGAGACTATGCCTCCCACAGAGAAGTGATTCTAATTGGATTTTTAGGTCAAGCACAGAGAGGTGGGAGATGTTTTTAGTCCATAAAGCCTTTCAGCTCCTCTAAAATTCAGTACCCAGCTGCTTCCCTCCAGGTAGGGGAGGAGGGGACAATTAAACTCAGAAGAGCTGGGCTTTCATCACCTGAGGACTAAAGAAGGGCCTTGGGCTGGCCTTGTGTCCAAACTAGGGAGCTAGGTCCCATGAAGGAACCTGAGAGGGAAGGAGGGAAAGCTTCCGGATGAGTGGGTGGAAGTAGAGCATACAGAGAGGAGAGGGAATGTCTGTGTGTGGTGGTGGTGGGTGATGGGGGGTGGGGAGGCTGGTAGGAGTTAGAAGTCCAGGCTGAGGGGTTGGACGGGGACAGGAAGGAGCCTGCTTTCTTCTGAGAAAAGGAATAAAATAAGGGTATAGAGAGGAAAAAACACAAGATAGCTTCTGGTAATTGCACGTGAATTGGAGAGAAAATTATCTACCAAGCTGGAGGCAGAGAACTGGTAGGCAGAGATGGAGGATTCTAGAAGAAAAGAGAGAGAATCTGAGAAGTTTCTTCAGGGAAAACCCTTTCCCTCATCTCTGTCTAGTTAGCTTAGATTTGCCCAGAAGCAGATCCTGAAACAAGGATTTGAGTGCAGGTGGTTAATGGGGGAGGTTCAGGAGGTTTGGCTAAGGGAGCAGGGAAGTGCCTTAGGGAAAGGAATGCAACCAGTGAAGGATGAGTATCAAGTGGATGGCTGAAATTCAAGGCCAAAAGAAAATTCAGGGAAGTGGAACCAAACTCACACTTCCAGAATTTTCCAACCTGAGGGACAAAAGGAGCGGGGGTGTTTATACCCCAAATCTGGAGAGTAATTGATTCAACGCTGCTAGTGGGGGTGGTAGTGGTGTGTTAATTCCCCGGGACTTCCTACCTGCTGCAGATACAAGGGCAGAGTGACCTTCTGACGTTCTGGGGAAAAGCTTTCTGGCCAGAGTTGCAGATCCGGGCAGAGCGAAGCCAGAGTGGGCACTGAAACGTAGATATTCCATCAGCAAGTCTAGCGAGCTCCACATCCAAAATACATCCCATATTCAATCATTCTTCTCTAGTTCAGGAGCTACTACTGCCACTATCCCAAACCAAGTCACTATTCTTTCTCACTGTCCTATTGTAGCAACTGCATAATGGGCCTTCCTGCTTCCAATCATACAACCCTACAATCCATTCTCTACATTGTGGCCATTCCCTTGCTCGAAACTTTCCTCCAGCTTTCCATGGAATCTGGATGAAGTCCCAAACCTTTTACCTGGCCTTTGACACCATGTGTGATACAGACTTTGCCCACCTGTGTGACCCCATCTCCTCCAACACCTCCCATCCTTCACCATCATCCTAGGCCATTGGCCTCCCTTGTTTCGTGCACCTGCTAAGTGCTTGTCTCCAGCTCAGGACCTTTGTACTTGCTTACTCCTCTGCCTGGAATGCTTCCGGCCTCAAATTCAGCATGACTGGCTGCTACTTGTTATTCAGGTCTCAGCTCAGAGGTTAGTTAACCTAGCTAAGAGATCTTCCATGACTACCCTGTGTAATGTTGGATTCTCTCTCACATCAAAGTTTTATTTCTTCATAACACATATCACTTTCTGAAAAACTCTTGTTAACTTATTGACCTATTTATTTAGTTCTGATCCATCTCAGATCCATCCCATCACCCCTGGAATGCAACCCCATGAAAGCAGAAATCTTAACTCCTTCATTACGCTGATTCCCCAGTGCCTAGCACAAAACATAATAGATGCTCAATAAAAAAAGTTTGAATGAGCAGATTGATGTACTCATGACCTGATTAATAATAAGCAAGAAGATGGTGGGGCAAACCATAGTTGATATTGGCCTGATGTTGAAGTGGGCTTTACTGCTATGATCTGCATCATTTTATAAGCATCCTCACTTGCCTAGGAGCAGGCACTGACACCAGGTGATTCAGGATGGCAAGTGCAGCATTAGGGAAACTGAGAAGGATGAAGGGGCCAGGGCTGGTATTGTTGAATATATTAATCAGGCTGCAAGTCAAAATCCAAGTCAATCTGGCCTAAGGAGAAAAAAAGCAAAGACTTAATCTGCATTCTTAATGGAGATGTCTAGGGTATTGTCTGGTCATGAGTGTCCAGGAAAGCAAATGATATCATCAGGAATCTTCTCTTTCTGTCTCCAACTCTTGACTAGTTTTTTTCTGAGTAGGCTTCATTTTCAAGACATTTCTCCCCAAGTAGTGGCAAAATTGCTCTTGACTTAGATCTTTCCAATAGTAGTGAAACCCTTTGGCTCTGATTGGCTGGGCTTGGACCACACCTCCATTCCTAAACCAATTACTGTGTCAAGGAGATGCTGTGCTCTTACCTGCAAAGTTGGGTCATGTGCCCACCTCTAAAGGAGAGGGGTGGGAGCAGGCCCACCTCAAACCACATGACTGACAATGGGAGAGGGATTCCCCAGATTAAAAACTGGGGAACCTGGAAGACTTCTGGTCGACCAAGATGGAGGTTTAAGACACTCCAGGGTACTATTCACCCAAAGAATCTTTGAACAAGTAACAAAAACTGGCAGAGCTATCTTCTTCAAAACTCTGGAAAATAGTTAAAGGATTGTAGTAACCAAGCAAGTGCCAAATTAAAAAAAAATGCAGCTTTAAAAAATGATAGGAGGAGTTTGTGTTGCCCTTGTTGGCTCTTCCCCTACCCCCTCTTGAGTGTGGTGTGGAGCCAACCTACCCTCCCATTGTGAGGCTCTGGCCATGTTCCAGATGGAGCAGAGTAACCCCTACATGCATACTGCTGTGCCTGTATGTCAGTGCCAATCAATTGGTCTGAAAGACTGAATTAGGAAACTTGTCTCTGGTTTGCCTTCCCAGAACTTGTCCTGCAGGCATTGTAAGAAACAATTAAGTGTTCATCAACTGTAACAAATGTACCACACTAATGAAGGATGTTGTTAATGTGGGAAAATGTGGGAAGGGTAGGGAATGGGGCATATGGGAATCCCCCACATTTTTAATGTAACATTTAGGTAATCTAAGTATCTTTTTAAAAATTTTAAAAAGTATATTATGTATTTTTTAAAAAGAAACAATTAAGTCAAAGAGGCTTAGGGAAAACAATTATCTGCTTTAAATCATATAATAGAGCACCAAGGAGGGGGGAAAGTCTATTTCATATAGAGTACAAGGGACATTTGAAGTCTTTTAAAGGGGAAATTCATAAGCATTGAACAAGCATAAGCCTAGGACAAGACTCAGGCTCAGAAAAGATGGAGAGGACCTGATACTTAACTTTCATCTCTGGCTCTTTGTCTTGATAGAAGGCTAAACTTTGAAAGAGAGCACCAGCCAACATAGAACCAATTTGTGAAGACTGAAAGGTGATTTTTTGCAATGGTTTGTTTATTTTTTATTTTTGTTTTTTTAAAGATTAATTTAATTTATTTATTTGTTTCTCATCCCCTCGTTTTTTTGCACTCACTGTCTGCTCATCTTCTTTTTAAGGAGGTACCGGGAACCAAACCTAGGGCCTCCCATTTGGGAAGGAGGTGCCTAATCACTTGAGCCACCTCCACTCCCTGGTTTGTTTATTTTTGTTAGCTCTTGGCACTCAAGGAAATTGCTGTCATTTCACTGGCTGAATACAAATGTAAGGAACAGACAACGCAGGGACTAAATCCCAAATGTAACAATTTAAAATACTAAAATGATTACAAGACAAACAAAGAAACAGGAAATGATGGCCCATCCAAAGGAACAAGATAAAAATCCAGAAACTCTGTCAATGAAGAAGGCCAGATTTTGGACATACTTGACAAAGACTTTTAAAAAAATAATCTTCAGTATGCTCAATGAGATAAAGGAAAACACAGAGGAAAATCTACAAGATATCAGGAAAACAATGAATGAACATTATGAGATCTTCAATAAAGAGATAGGAATTTTATAAAGGAACCAAACAGAAATGTTGGAATTGAAGACCACAACCACAATAACTGAAATGAATAATTCCCTAAAGAGTTTTAAAAACAGGTTGGAACTGATAGAAGAAAGAATCAGTGACCTTGAAAACAAGACAATTTAAATGATTCAGGCTGAGAAGCAGTAAGAAAGAAGAATTTTAAAAAAGCAAACTCCTGTTAATGTTGATATTTTGACTTCTTCCCATGAATCACAAATGTTCTTCATGGCATTTAGAATGGTGAACCCTTTCCAGAAAGTTTTCAACTTACTTTGCCAAGATCCATCAGAGGAATTACTATTTATGGTAACAATAGCCTTGTGAGATGTATTTCTTAAATAATAAAACTTGAAAGTGGAATTACTCCTTGATTCACAAGCTGCAGAATAGATAATATATTAGCAGGCATGAAAGCCACATTTATCTCATTATACATCTCCATCAGAGCTCTTGGGTGACCAGGTGAATTGTTAATGAACAGTAATATATATATATAAAAGATTTATATATTTATTTATCCCCCACCCCACCCCCCATTGTTTTGTGCTCACTGTCTGCTCTCGTGTGTTCTTCTGTGTCTGCTTGTCTTCTCTTTAGGTGGCACTGGGAACCAATCCTGGGACCTTCTGGAGGGAGAGAGGCTGCTCGATCTTGTGCACCACCTCAGCTCCCCGATCTGCTGCATCTCTTATTGTCTCTCTTCTGTGTCTCTTTTTGCTGCATCATCTTGCTGTGCCAGCACTCCATGCGGGCCAGCACTCCTGCGTGGTCCAGCTAGTCTTTCACCAGGAGGTCCCGTGAATCAAACCCTGGACCTCCTATATGGTAGATGGGAGCCCAATTGTTTGAGCCACATCCACTTCCCCTGAGCAGTAATATTTTGACAGGAACCTTCTTTTCTGAGTAGTAGTTCTTAACTGTGGGCTTAAAATATTCAGTAAACTATGTTGTAAACAGATGTGCTGACATCCAGGCTTTGTTGTTCCGTTTATAGAACAACTGGATCTCATGGGGTCATGGGCACTGTTGTTGAAGTGGAAAATGCTTATTTCAGAAAAGAGTGGAAAGATCTTGAAGAAGATGAAAATGGTTCATGATCATTTAGCAAAGCCAATCAGAAACAAACTCATTAGTTTTGAACTGCTTAATTATCAGGAGATAATGAATTATGGAAACCCTGCAGATCTTGGGCCTCTGAAGAGCAGACCCAGATGGGTCTCCTAAAGTGATTTGGTGGTCTTACTATTCACAAAACATAAGAAGGCACTTAGCAGTTGGAACTATAAGAAATGACTGTCAGCTTCACCCCTCTCATGATTTAGGTGAGAATAAAAATAGGTGGGGAACGACATGGTCAAAGATGGCACTTCTCTAAGACTAGACCCCATATATTTTAAACTAAAGCCTGGTACCTTGGCTTTGTTTCCACTGGTTCTCACTCGTGAGGCATTTTTCCATGTGTGTGTGATTTTTTTTGACTGTGTCACTCACTGTCCTTAGAAAGTTATTGTGGGAATTCTTTTGAGGCTAGAAATGAAAGAGTGGTCTTCAGAGAGGATCTGTACTTAACTCTGCAACCTGAAGCCACTATCCATATGAAACACTTTTAACTGAATTCACAGCTTGAGGCTTTGTATATTTGCCTGTAAACACCTGTGAAGCTGGCTTGTGGATACAACTTTTCAGGGATAGTTTTCCTTCCCTTGCTTTGCTCAACATCATGGCATTTTTTTCTTCTTCTGTGCAATCCCCTGATGTAGGAGTGGGGCAAGCTTGGTTCTCACTTTCATATTGGAATTTTCACCTTGGGTGGTCCCTCAGTGTTATCTTCTTTCCCAGTGCTCTGGGAGGCTGTAAAAATTGAAGCTCAAGTTTGCCAAATTCAGCAAATGCCCTCGGGTAGAAGAGCTTCACATCACAGCTATCTTTTAGAGTCATTGATATTTGGCCTGATAATTATCAGTTCTTTGATCCTTTTAAAAAGTAAAAATAAAAAATTTTTATCAGCAATTTTGGTTGTTTTGAGTGGGAGGGTTGACTTAAATACTAGCCAGCCATGGTACCAGAAACAGAAGTCTCAGCCATTCTGTGTTGAGACCTTCATGCTGGTTACCTTTTACCCCAGGTTCTTGCAGAAGATGAGCATCTGCACCCTATCATGTGGGCATTGCCTGAGAAGCAAAACTGTGTTGCCACAGGCAGACTATGCCTTTCCCCCTCCATCTCCTGCTGCCTCTCAGGTTGACTGGTGAGCTGGGCAACTCTTAGGAGCCCAGCAGTTGGGGTGAGCAATGAAGCATTGGTGTTTTCAGTGGTAATAGTCACAGGAAAATAGAGCTTTCCTTTAGCTTCCACCACCTACACTGAGAAGTTTCAAGTTGCTTGTTTGAGAACAGTGGGCTTCCACTCTAGGGATATTAGACAAAGCTCAAGAAAGAAAATGTTCTTTTCCTAGGGCATTAAATAGATTCCAAACAAAGGATTTTGTACTCTAAGGTTTTCAACAAAGATTCAATAAGGCATCTTTCCTTCAAACTGGCTTTAAACCAAGTTTCCCTGCTTTAAAGAATTTACCCAGTCCATCCTCAGAAGGAAAGATTCCATTTTATTGTTAGTGTTACGTGCCTGTCACAATTATTCCTAGAGCTATTTGACTATGATGGGCACTTTATAGTGTGTGTGTGTGTGTCTGTTACAGATAATGAGAGATTCAGAATTCCCCTGTCCATCCAGCTTGTTACTGTGGTCCCTCATTAGACAAATTCTTTATAGTGTGGTAGACATTGCACAAGATTTAGGACCAAGAAGTGTCCCACCCCTTACTGAACAAGATTTTTGAGCAGGTCATTTTAATTCTCTATAAATTGAAAGTAATAACACATACTTACTGGGCTGTATGCATCTAATGAGATAGAGTATGAGGAATGGCACTGAAACGAAACATTTGGCACGTGACTGCCTTCATTTCTGCATATATTGAGCGTCTCCTGTGTTAGCAACTGTTCTCAGCTTATGGTCTTCAAAGATGACTGAGAGACAGTATATTAGCCAGGGTTCCTCAGAGAAATTTAACCAACAGGAGATACATATAAATAGATAAATAGCTATATGTCGGGGGGAGGGGGAGGGAGGGAGGGAGGGAGAGATTTATTATTGGAGTTTGAATTGGCTCACAAAACCATGGGGACTGGCAAGTACAAACTCCATAGGGCTGGTTGCAAATTGGAATCTAATGAAGGTGACATTGAATTCCCCAGGGGAAGCTGGCTGGATGAAATAGAGATAGAAATTCTTCTTTCTGACTTCTGAAATCCTCAGTTCTGGCTTTAAGACTTCCAACTGACTAGATTGAGCAGATTCCCCTCATTGCTGAGGGCAATCTCTTTTGTTGATTATAGATACAATCAACTGACTAATGATTTAAATCCATCTCTGAAATACCTTCACAGTAACAATCAGACCAACACTTGACCAAACAACTAGGCACCATAAACTAGCCATATTGACACATGAACTTAACTGTCACGATCCACTACTTGTCAACTTGGCAGCCATACACATATCCTTAAACCACATGTAATCCCCAAATAAAAGGAATAACATAGTCATACTTTCACCTAATATAATACAACTGTCCTGTGTACAAATGAAAATATGCCTGACTATTTCCCCAGAAGAGACAGTCTTATATTTCAGGGCATAGTTCAGCTGGAGATGTTATAAGTCCTTGGGGTGTGTCATGGATATGTTTCCTTTAGTATCCTCAAACCATATGAGGTCTGACAATGAAGCTTCTCAGAATAGCAATTTAGACTCCAGAAATAATAGACAATAAGAAGATAATAATACATTGCATTTGTATAGTATTTTAAAACTTATACAGTCTGTCTCCACATTAGGGCTGAGATATCAGGAAGGTTTGAAAGACAGAGAACTATCAGAAAAGTAGTAACTGACATAGCAGGACCAGAAATATATATTCTAAGTGTTAGCAAAGGATAAGACAGGTGAGAAGTGAGCTTACCTGTGCCCCAAAACCTGTCAGGTCTCAAAGGCCCTGGGTACCATGGGAGGTGGAACAAAAACCCAAGGACTGATAAAGTTCTGGATGAAGTTGCCCATTTATCCAGGCAACTATCACCCTCTCCCCCAAAGAGACCAGAGAAATTGATTCAGAGCAGCTCTAGACTTGGGGATAGCAGACACAGCAGAAAACAGTGGTTAGATGCAGAGTTAAAAATGTGAAGATATGGTGAAAGTATTCATATTGACCTTTCTTGACCTTGTTTGCTCTTAGAACATCAGAAGGCAGACACACACTACTGGCCCTGCCTCTCCCTCTTACAGGCAAGAGATGGAAGGATTCTTCTCCTAAGTAACTAAATGGCTCCCAACACTGACAAGTGAGGGATCTCCATCAAGAAGCCTGGCTTTTCACCTGATGAGTCCAAAGGGAATCCCACCAGCTGAAGAGCTCTGGCTACCCACACAAAGCTTTCAATGGGATTTTTAGGACCTTAGTCTTAAGTTTAAACAGATAGCCAAGGATTATAAGACACTTAACAAATACACTTAACATGACAGAGGCAGAATAAAAGGAACTTAGAGGGAAGAGAGAAAAGGCACAGAAAACAAGAAAATTTAAGAGAAAAAAGCTAAAAAATAAAGAAAAAAAAGCCACACCCATAATCAAACATAGGATCCTATATAAAATAAACAATCAGACAATAAAAAGAGCTCTTGGAACTTAAAGAAAAAAGAGAAAAGAAAAAAACAACAAGAAAATCAATAGAAAGGTTAAAATAGAAAATAAAGAAAATTTATCAGAAAGAACAAATAAACAGAGGTGGAAACTAGAACATAAAACATAAGAGACTTAGGAGAAAAAAGCAAGAGTGCCCAAAATGGAAAAATAGGGATTCCAGAAAGAGAAGAGGAAATTTTTAAAAAAGACATTTTATCAGAACTTAAGGATAAATTCCCAATATGGTATATGCTAGCCATAGTGACTAATAAATTAAAATTGAAGTTAATTAAAAATAAGTGAAATAAAAATTTCAGTTCCTTAGTCATAGTAGCCACATTCCAGGTGTTCAATTGCCATATGTGGCTAGTGACTACCATCTTGGACAGCACAGATAAAGAAACTTTTCATCATCACAGAAAGTTTTATTGGAAAGCACTGCTCTATATTGAAAGCACTCACCAAGAACGCAGCACAAGAGAGAGAAACACTTACTCTAAGACATTTTATTGTGAAATTTCATGACACCTGGGATAAAGATCATATTCCAGAAACTTCTAGAAAGAGAAGAAAAAGCACTGACATACAAATAAATGAAAAACATTATGATATGGAATTACCCAGTGGTATCACTGGAAGGTGGAAGACAGTCAGGTAAAGTCTAATGCTTTTGAGGAAAACTGATTTTCAACCTAGGTTTCTATATCCAGCTAAACTATGAATCAAGTGTGAAGATAAAACAGACATTTTCAAACTTGCTATAACTCACAAATTTTACACTTGTACTTTTTTTCATTAAAATTTTTTTATTGAAGTCTATCATTCATACATAAACATAAATAGATAATAAGTGTGTATTGTAAGTGTGAACTTAAAAAACGAACATGCATATCATCATACAGGGCTCCCATACATCACCCCACCGCCAACAACTTGCATTGTTGTGAAACATTTGTTACAAACTATGAAAGCGCACCCTCAAAATATTACTACTAACTACAGTCCATATCTTACATTTGGTGTATTTTTCTCCCAACCCACCTTATTATTTTTTTGTTCATAAGCCATATAACTTATCTAAAGTGTACAATCAGTACCATTTGGTATAATCACAGAGTTGTGTACTCATCACTTCAATCGATTCTAGAGCATTTTTATTACTCAAAAAAAAAAAAAAAGAAAAAAGAAAAAAGAAAAAAACAACAAAAACCAAACCACTATCATACCCATATGTTACTGCTACTAATTAAAAATCCTGTGATTTGGTTTCACCATTTCTATTCATTTACAAACAACTTTTCACCAATTCTGCACAGATTAAACCTCAGCTTTCCATTTTCTAACCACATTCTATTCTCTAGTGACTTATATTCTAGCTATTAACTTCATGAGTTTGTTTATTATATTTAGTTCATAGTAGCAAAATCATACAATATTTGTCCTTTTTTGCCTGGCTTGCTTCACTCAACATAATGTCTTCCAGGTTCATCCACGCTGTCACGTGCTTCACAACTTCATTCCTTCTTATAGCTGAATAGTATTCCATCATGTGTATATACCATTTGTCAGTTGTTGGACACCAGGGTTGTTTCCATCTTTTGGCAATTGTGAGTAATGTTGCTATGAATAACGTGCAGATGCTGTTTGTGTCACTATACCCTTGTACATTTTTTAGGAAGTTACTCTATGGTGCACTCCAGTAAATTAAAAGATACACCAAGATCAAGAAAAATAATGTAATCTAGGAAACAGAGAGTTGGACAAAGAAAAAATCTCCAAATGATGATAAAGGGACATCCCAGGATAACAGTTGCATAGGCATAAAGAGTAACCAGTTCAGATGTTAGCTCTAAGAGAGAGATCTCAAAGAAAAAGGGGGAATATATATTTATAAGGATATATCAGTTCTAATAGAGCAGGAGAAAACTAGAGAAAGGTAAGAATTGAGACAATTTTTTTTTTAAATTTTTAAAAACTTTATTCTAAAGAAGTTTTAGATTACATAAATGTTACATCGAAAATATAGGAGATTCCCATATACCCCACCTACTTACCCTCCCCCACTTTCCCCCATTAACAACATCTTTCATTAGTGTGCTACATTTGTTACAGCTGATGGACACATATTGAAGCATTGCTACTAAGCATGGTCTATAGTTTACATTATGGTTTACACTTTGCACCGTACAATTTTATAGGTTTTGACAAAATGTATAATGGCATGTATCCTTCATTGCAATATCATGCAGATCTATTCCAATGTGCCCAAAATACTCCATGTAACCCCTATTCTGCCCTTTCCCTCTCCGAAGAACCTCTGGTATAGACTGTCTTTATATCAATGTTACAAGTTCTTCCATTAGTAAAATAATAATAAGTCTACTTTAATCCATAGTTGCATCCCCCCTTATGTTTGTTCATTCCTCAGTCTTGAGGATTTGGGGATGGTGATGTCCACCCTGCTTCCTATTGAGAGGGGGCTTAGATCCCATAGGGCAGATGGATGGAACTGTCTTGCTTGCAGTTGTAGATACTCTCTGTTTTTTGGGATGGGCAGTGTCTATCATCATCCTTTTGTTAGTAGTCCTGGGTGAGTCCAATGAACTAGAGAGAAGGTGTTGGCTGCAACTCTGCTGATATTCAGGGCTCAACCGGCATATGAACAGCCAGAAGACTTAAGTCTCTGGGACATATATTTAATAAGTGTAGTGCTAATTATAAGTTCACATAAAAGGGGCAGAAGAACCACGTGTAGGATCATTACAAATGAGTTGAACTCCGATACACTGGGGGGATAGGTTATCATAAATTCCAAGGTAAGGCCCACTGACAAGGTGCCAAATTCCTGGGATTTTCAGGCCTGACTAGAGTGTCTATATGTGAGACGATTGTTAATGCCAGAAAAAAATGCTGTCCAAATGATGCTTAGCACTGACTATGGGTTTAACCAAAAATTATCATCTAACTATATTAAGAGAAACAAGGGAAGAAAAGTTGAAGAGGCAAGTTTAAGAGAGCTAGCTTCTTATCTACAGTATCAGTTACCTATTGCTGTTTCACAAACTACCCCTAAACTAAGTAGCTTAAAGCAGCAAATATTTATTGTCTCCCACAGCTTTTGAGGGTCAGAAATCTGGAAGTGGCCTTGCTGGGTGATTCTAGCTCAGGGTCTCTCATGAGGTTGCAGTCAAGATGTTGGCTGGAACTGCAGCCATCTCAAGGATTGACTGGGGCTGGAGAAATTGCTTCCAAGCTCACTCACATGGTTTTTGGCAGGCCTCTGTTCCTCACTGGCTGTTGGTATGAGTCTTCAGTTCTTTCAGAGCCACAGTCTTATTATAACCAAATCTTGGAAGTGATAAGCCATCATTTCTGTATTCCATACATTAGAAGAAAGTTCCTAAGTCTACCCCACACTCAAGGAAAGGGGAATTAAACTCTGCCTTTTGAAGAGGAGAGTATAAAAGAGTTTGTGAATATACTTTAAAAACTGGGGAGCACATGTAGCTCAAGTGGTTGCTCAAGTTGCTGAGCACCTGTTTCCCATGTACGAGGTCCTGGGTTCAATCCTTGGTACCTCTCCACAATCACCACTGTCAATAAGTAGTCTAAATAGTTAATGAACAAATCATACCATTATTACACAAATGCTTCAGAGAATATAAAAAGAAGGAACACTTCTCAGTTCATTTTATGAGACCAGTATAATATTGATACAAAAACTTGACAAGGACATTTCAAGAAAGGAAAATATCAGGCCAATATCTCTCAAGAACATGGATGCAGAAAATCAAATCCAGCAATGTATATAAAGGATAATACATCATTAGCAACTGAGACTTTTTTCTAGGAATGTAAGGCTGGTTTAACACTCAATGTAGTAATCCTAGTAACAACATAAAGGAGAAAAAACATATGATCTGTTTATTAAAAGAGATCCTAAAAAACATTAGATAAAATTCATTTTCTTTTTGTGATAAAAACCAAACAAAACAAAACTCCCAGCTAATTAGGAATAGAAAAGAATTTCTATAATCTGTTGAAGGATGTCTGCAAAAGATCTTCAGGTAAAATCTTACAGAATGATGAAATATTGGACACTTTCCTCCTGAGGTTGTGTATTAGTCAGCCACAGGGGTGCTGATGCAAAATACCAGAAATCTGTTGGCTTTTATAAAGGGTATTTATTTGGGGTAGAAGCTTACATATACCAAGGCATGAAACGTAAGTTACTTCCCTTACCAAAGTCTGTTGCCACATTTTGGAGCAAGACAGCTGCCAACATTCAGCCTTCCTCTTCCTCTTAAATCTCCATGGTCACAGCTTCTTCCAAATATCAGCTGTAAGCTGGGATAAGTCTCATCTCTCTCTCCCGGGGCTCGATTCTCTCCAGGCTCAGCTGCTCTGCTCTCTCCTGTGTGTTTACTTCCTGGGCTCCAGCTCAAAACTCCAACCTCCCTTCTCTGTGATGTGATTTCTCTGTGAGTCCCTGCCCACCAAGGGGGCAGGGATTCAACATCCTATTGATGTGGTCCAATCAAAGCCTTAATCATTATTTAATCAACTGAAAGTGAAATATCTGAATCCAATATAATCTAATATGCCCAGAGGAAAAGATCAGTTCACAAACATAATCCAATATCTATTTTTGGAATTCATAAACAATATCAAACTGCTACAGGTTGCAAACAGGTCAAGGATGTCATGTCCACTATCACCAATTCTAGTCAACATTGCCTTAAAGGTCCTAGCCAGAGCAAGAATGTAAGAAAAAAAATTGAAGGTATAAACTTTGAAAAGGAAGAAGTAAAATTCTCTTTATTTGAAGATGACACTATTAGAATTAATAACTGAGTTTATCAAGGTTCCTGGCTACAAGTTCTATATATGAAAATCAATTGTATTTCTTTATACTAGTAACAAGTATTTAGAAAAATGAAGGTTTGAAATATCTTTTACAATAACATATATCAAATACCTAGGAATAAAACTAACAAAAGATGTGTAACACCTCTCTACTAAAAACTGCAAAATATTCTGAGAGAAAATAAAAGAAGATCTAACAAATAAAGAAATATTCTATGTTTCTGGAAAGAAAGATTCAATATTTTCAAGAAGTCAGTTCTTCTCAAACTGATCTTGAGATTCAATGCAAACAAAATAAAAATACAGCAGTTTATTGGGTGAAAATTGACAAGTGATTCTGTAAATTATATGGAAATTTCGAGGACATAGAATAGCGGAGATAATTTTGAAGGAGAGCAAAGTTGGAGATTTTATACAACAATATTTCTAGGGTCGCTACGGAGCTACATTTACTAGGACTGAGTGGGAAACTTAACAGTGAAGTCTCACAAGGCTCTGGAGTAGGTGGGCAGTGGGATTGAAAAAAAAGGGGGGGGATATAGGGATGAATTTCAGAGCTACTGTGAAAAAAAAAAAATGAGCAGACAGGGTATCTGGTCAACCTTGTTTCTATAAAGAGGAGCTCTCTGTGTTTGTCACTTGATGACTGGGAGGATACCTTTGACCAATAGGTCCTGTTGGAAGGAAAGGTGATTCCAATTTTAGATGTCAATATTGGGCAAACTACCCATGAGTCAAGGGTGAGTCAAGGGTGATTTTCTCTCTTGTCTTCATTCCTGACTCTGTTGTTTTTTTTAAATTTATTTTTATTTTTTAAACTGCATCCTTGCTGGAAAAGAAGAGATTTGAAAGATAACCTGAAAAGCAGCTTTGGCTCTTCATGTAGCCTGGTAATGCCCTTCTTAAGTTCCCTGGTCCCTGCCTGACTCTGCATCTCTGCTCCCGGGTGCATCTGCATGGATGAGTCTCCCCAAAATCTTGCCCTGGTTGTGTGGATGGAAGATCTCAACAAGGATCATGGCTTTTTCTTCCCCTGGGAGAACCCTCACAGGCAGGTCTGGGCCCCCTGCAGTGTGGTGACCCCAAGTCCTTTGCCTCCCCGTGGCTCCTTCCTCAGCCTTTTCTCCTGGTCCCCAGCTACCAAGTTCTGCCAAGCCTTGATCCAGGCTAAGGCAGTATCTGATATAGAAATTAACATGCCCATTCCCCAAAGGCTGGGATATTGGGCCAGACCTCCAAAACCCTTTTGCATAAGGACCCCATCTCCTGAAGAAAATGGAGAATGTAACGTTGAGACTGAGTATTCTGATTCTAGATTGCTAGATATAATGGTATGGAAGGGTGAAGAAGCACTGTTTCTATGTGGGTAGGGAGCTACAGAAATAGGCCCCGATATAGAGAAAAGCAAAAAACCATAGGTCTTGGCTGATGGGGAGCATGTATGAAGCTCCTGGGTCATGAACTTCAAATGTTGACTGGCTCAGTCTCCGAGGAGCTTATTACATTACAAAAATATTAATAGGTAACAATAGTTGAGCCTTTTACAGTTTACCAACATGGTGCTAACTGCCTTGTCCTCATTATCTCATTTAACTTTCACATCAACCCTCATGAAAGTTTCCAGGTGAGGAAACTGAGGTGCAGAACCTTTAAATAATCTACCAAGTTGAGCAAAGGAACAGTCAGCCACCATCAAGGTTCTTCTGTCCCCTTAGTCCCTCTCTGCTGCCTGGAGTCAACTTGCCCAACCCAGCCAATCCTTCTGTCCAAGTTTCCTAGGGCTGCTATAACAAAGTGTAACAAACCCGATGGCTTAAAACAACAGAAATTTATTGTGCCACATGGAGCCTGGAAGTCTGAGTCACTGTATCAGCAGGGCCACGCTTCCTTGGAAGCCTGTAGGGTGCTGGCGATGGCTTGCTGGTAATCCACGGTGTTTTTCGCCTTGTAGCATAACTCAGTCTTTTTCTTCTGTCACGTGGCTGCCTTCTCACTCGGTCTGTGTCCAAATTTCCTCTTCTTATAAGTCATATTAGGTTAGGGTGGACCCTAATCCAATTTGGTCTCATCTTCACTAAAAGCATCCTTTTTTTTTTTTTTTTTTCTTTTGTGGTACCAGGGGCCGAGGATTGAACCCAGGACCTTGTATGCAGGAAGCTGGTGCTCAACCACTGAGCCACATTGGTTCCCCTGAGTTGGTTTTTCCTTTGTTTCCTTGTTGTTTGTTTGTTTTCAGGAGGCTCAGGGAATGGAACCCAGGACCTCCCATGTGGGAAGCAGCCTCTCAACTGCTTGAGTCACATCCGCTCCCAATAACATCTTCAGAGATCCTATTTCCAAATAGGGTCACATTCATGGGATAGGGGTTAGGACTTGAACATGTCTTTTTGGGGAGACATAACTCAATCTATAATTCCTCCCTCCCTTCTTTCCTTCCTAGAGGTCTCTGTTGGTGAGAGTACCTCAAGCCACTGGTCCAGCTGGACCTCAGTTGACACCACCACCAGCCACAGGAGGAAGAAGTGTGGAGGCTTCCTCCACCAGTTAATTTGCCTTATCCCACTAAATGCTTCACCTCCTAAGAATAAAAAGAGCAAAGCTACCGAAACCTTCACTAAGGGCCAGGCATTTGTGATAAGCACACAATATACATGATTTTGTTTCTCTGTCTGCCATGTCTAAAAAGGTGGGTCCACCTTCAACCATTTTACAGAAGAGAAAAAGCAAAAGCTAAGTAACTTACCCATGCTCACACAGACCTCATGTTTCCAGGACCTCCTTTCTAACCATGGGGCTCTACTGTCACCCCTAAGCTGTGTAGTCCAGGGGTCTTTGATTTTGTCTTTGATCCATAGCAAGTTTTCCTGCTCCCAGGGCTAAGTACATAATAAAAACCAGAAGCCCCAAAGGAATGACTTTACTTCATGAAGAAACATCAGACCACAAAGTCTAGCAGATTTTAAGGAAAGATTCCCCTACATTGCCTCAAGACACAACCCACAGGTGACATCTCCCCCAAACCAGTCCTGTTTATCAGAGTGCCTTCAGCTGGCTCTCACTCATGGTTCTGTCCCTCACCTCAGCAAAGCAACTGAGGGCCCAAGAGGAGGGGCAGTAGGAGTAGAAACAGATGATTCCCTCCTTTAAACTCACCAGGCCTCACTACTTTAACTACCAAGGAGGAAAAGGGAAGGACTAGGGCCTAAAGCCCCTTTTGATAAAAACTACAAAAAATAAAAACAAAAACAAAAAACAACCCCAGATGTGGTGTCCTAACTTGAGATATGAGGAGACTTGTGGGAGGTTTTAAGTTTTCAGAACCTGTCTGCAAACTGTTACTGAGCATGTCCAAAATATTCTGTGACTTCCTTTTCTATCCCTTCATTTATTTATGCTTCAGTCTAAGGTATTTTAAGGACAGTGACAATGAACACTTTCTCTCTACAATATGCTCCTTATTATGTTGCTATCCCTAATTTCAAAGACAGTCTTAGACTCCACACCAGTGTCTTTCTTGTTGTTATTGTTGTTGTTGCTATGAAATTGAGATTTATTCATGGGGGGAAAATGCAAGAGCATGGGGGCAGTTCCAAGTTGAGGAGGTAGGAGGTGTGTGTGTGTGTGTGTCTCCTAACTGAAGATGGGGCTGGGGAGGGCACATATAACTGCAGATCCCAATACTGATAAGGAAGGTAAAAGAAAGCAAAAAATTAGAAGTTATGCTGGGAAGCAGATGTGACTCAAGCAGTTGGGTGCCTGCCTCCCACACAGGAGGTCCCAAGTTCAGTTCCCAGTGCCTCCTAAAGAAGACAAGCAAGACAGCAAGCTGACGCAATGAGATGTCTCAACGAGATGACGCAACGAGGAGACACAGTGAGGAGATACAACAAGCAGGGAGCAGATGTGGCTCAAGTGATTGGGTGTCTCCTCCCACATGGGAGGTCCTGGGTTGGGTTCCCAGTACCTCCTGAAAGAAGACGAGCAGACACAGAAACCATACAACAACAGACACAGAGAGCAGACAGCAAGTGCAAACAATAGGGCGGGGGCGGGGAATAAATCTTTTTTTTTTTTTTTTAAAGTTATGCTGCTCATAGGAGGAAAAAAGCACCCACTTTTTACACATGGGAAATTGAAGGCTTAGAGGAAATGAGTTGCCCAAGGATGCAAGTCAGGATGCAAATTCTGCCTTCTGTAACAACTCTTCCACATTGTATAGCATTGCTGGGCTTGACTGAAAGCAAGGTGCATCTGGCACCGGCCTTGATGAAGTGGAGATATGAGGAGCCAGTTAAGGTTTTGAAATCAGAATTAAGAACCATTTCCCAAAGTTTAGCATCTTCCTTTGAAAAATCACAAAATGCTTCGCAGATAACATCTACTGAATACAGCACATTAAAATTTCCCCAAAGGCAAATGGATGGCAAGTTGTGGGAAACCTTAGGGAAAACTCTGTTAGAAGGGAGGAGAGTTGGAGATGAGAGTTGGAACAACAACAGCAAGAACAAAATAATGTTAATAATAATAAGTTATGCTGCTAGACAATAGTTTGGGGGCAAGGCAAATATTTTCTTATTCTAGAGCCACTTGTCATTCCCATGGGCTGTCCTTGCTGCAGCCACAGAATGTTATCATCAGGAGGTAGGATTACATATTCTGGACCGACATCTGAGAAAGTACTAGAACATCCCTCTGCTCGGGGCAGAATGAACATTTGCCATTAGACACATGTAGCCATGTGCGTGCGTGTAAAGAGCACGTGTGCCCCCAATTCATATTACTTCAACCTGTCAGGGGTGCCGAGTTGTTAGCAGAATACTAAATCAGATGCAGATTTCTCGAAGCCTCTTTCAGACGGGGGCAAGCCCACTCTTTGGGTAACTGACAACAGTACGGAAAATGTGAAATTTGGTTCTGAGAGCCACCTTGGGCTGACTCAAGGGAACACCTCACATGAACGATGTTTGGCTTTTAGCAGCCAAACAGGGTATGTCCTTTTTTTATTTTTTATTTTTTTATTTTATTTTTTTAAATTTATTTAACCCCCCTTTGCTGCTTGTGCTCTCTGTGTCCATTTTGCTGTGCGTTTTTCTGTGTCTGCTTGTCTCCCTTTTGTGCATCATTTTGCTACGCCAGCTCAGTGCACAGCGCGGGCCGTCAGCTCACCACGCCATGCGGGCCGGCTCGCCTTCACCAGGAGGCCCCAGGAATCGAACCCAGGGCCTCCCATATGGTAAACGGGAGCCCAACCACTTGAGCCACAGCCACTTCCCAGGGTATATCCTTTTTTTTTTTTTTTTCTTACCGGGAGGTCCCGGGGATCGAACCCTGGTCCCTCCATATGGGAGACGGATGCCCAACCATTTGAGCCACGTCCATGCCCCAGGGTATGTCCTTTTAACCAATTGGGGGCATCCTGGCCTCAGGCAAATCTCATTGCCTGGCAGCCCAGTGTTTTCAGCAAGAGCTCTGAAGTTCTGGTACTGAAGGACTCGGTGATAAGTTTGGAATGGATTCAAAGGGGCAGAAATGTTTTGTTTTGTTTTTCCCCTTCATTAACTAAAATTGGCACTACTGTTAAAGTTTGATTTCTATCAATCCACCTCCAGAGAGATTAGATCAAATACCACAATGACAGTGTTAGAGATACAGTCTGATAACAAAAAAGAACCCATTTGTATGTAAAGTAGGGAGATGTTTAAATAACACCCAAATATATTTCCCCAACTGCCTCATCTTGTCCTAAGTCACCAACTCTTATATCTTATGTCATGGCATCATTGATGGGAGAGGCTTGAGACTTTTTTCCTGGGCCTCCCCCGTTTATTTATTTCTGTTACAAACACAGTATTTCTTAAGCTCCCTTCTCATTGTTCTTAGTTGTAAAAACCTGCTATGGCAATCGGCTCTAATCAAATTCCCTTCTCTGTTTTTCCCTTTCAATTTTGTGGCTGCAACGGAATTTGTCCAACTACCAATGGAAACTTCCAAAACTGCTCAGAGTGTGTGAAGTTGTGAGTTGGTAAGTCTATCCATCAGGAAAAGCCAGGTTTTGCTGCAATAACAACCAAACCCCAAATCTCAGTGGTTTAAAAAGAAAGGCTTATATCTCACTCACGTCATAGGTTCATTACAGGTTGGCTACAACTCTGATCCATCTTGTTTCTGTTCTGGGATCTGGGGTCCAGGAGCATGCTTTATCTAGAGCTTGCTGGTGTGCCAAGAGGGAAAAGAGACACCGCAAACAAAACGCTGGTTTTTAACGCTTCTGCACAGAGATGGAACATTTCACTTCTCCCCACATTTCATTGCCCAGACAAGTCACTTGGCCATTCCTGAGTTCAAAGGGAATCCTTCTCATTTCAATGGAAGCAGCTCATTTGGTGGAGTCATCAGGGCTAGCACTGAAAAGGGACCTTTCTGTCCATTCTTTGTCGCTGGTCTGAAATTAATTTATATTTAAAAATTTTCAGGAAAGGCCTAAAGTTGATTCTTCTTCCATTGGGGAAGGCGAATTGCAAGCTTGATATTACTGTTCTCTCAAGGATCATATAGAACAGGGATAATATGTGGAGAACGTTTTCTTTCAGTCCTGCCCTTTTCTTTGAAGCAGAGCCATACAAAAAAGTCCCAGCTCAGGCCTAGGCCTGCCCACCCCGGGCCAAGCCACTCTCTCCTCCCAGGCCCTGGGAGAGCTCCCCCTACCTCCCCTGGGTGGCCCAGCCCTCCGGAGGCATCTCCCTCAGGAGAGCAGAGGCCCCTCTGTCCCATCTGGATCCCAGAGCCCAACCGTCTTGGCCAGGGCTGCCCAGGATGTCAGTCAAACGAAAGAATATTCTTTTAATACTGAATAACCATGTAGGGCTGGCAGAGCTCCCTCTGCCTGACAGATGGCGAGCACATGCCTCGGGCAGCCCAGCTCTCCACATCAATCTCTCTCTGCGGGCTTTCAGCACATCCTTTCAGCCAAGGCCCCTTCCTCGCGTCAGCTCGTGATTGTAATACAGATCTCTTTCTGAGGGCTGGGGGGTATGTGGAGAGATTTTCCGGAGGAGGGGCAGAACGTTTGGGTGCGGATATCAGATGCTGTTGGATCAACAATCCGTTTTTCCCTTGACCAGAGCTGGCTGGCCCTCTGCTGATTAGCTTCCATAGCAGCTCCCGTGTGGGCAGAGGGGCCTGGAAATGGCTTCAGCAAGTGGGAACCATTTTAGGTTCATAAGATTGTGCTCCTCCCATGAGTACGAGGTTTTTCTTACACTTTGGATTTCAAAAATCTATCTTTTTGGGAAGTGAATGTAGCTCAAGTTGTTGAGCGCCTGCTTCCCATGTATGAGGTACCAGGTTCGATCCCCAGTACCTCCTAAAAACAAAACAAACAAAGGAAAAAAGCAACTCTCCTTAGGGAGTGGATGTAGCTTGGTGGTTGAGTGCTTGTTTCCCATGTATGAGGTTCTGGGTTTAATCCCTAGTGCCTCCTTTTAAAAAAAAAATCAATCTTTTCTCAAATTCCCTCAAGAAGTTTAGAGCATTTTGGAAAATTTCAGCTTGTAAAGTTTCTCAATGTTTGGTGAGAGAGAGAGGAATTTTTGTGCACCCATTTGGTAAGTGGGCAATTAAATAGAAAGCTCAGTTACAGACAGAGCATCTGATTGGGGTCTGAGTGCCCAAGCCACCCAAGCCATTCTCATTCATTGCCATGGCTTGAGAGGCCATCTCTACCCTGACAAATTCCAGATTTCAGTCCAGCTCAGCCCCTTCCCTAGAGCTCCAACTCCATTCGCAGATGGCCAACTGCCTTCTGGACATCTCCATTTGGATGTCTCATGAGTGTCTCCAACTTCCTATATCCAAAACCAAATTCATGATATTTACTCTGAGTAAAAATCAGAGTAAATCCACCAGTTTCTACCATCTGAGTAAAAGTTGCCAACATCTCCCAGTTTCTCATGTCAGGGACCTGGTTGTCAGTCTTGGTTTCCTCTTTATCTCTCTCTTCAACCACCCAACTGATCCATGAGCAAATTCTTTCTAATCTGCCTCCACCACGTATCTTGGGTCTGTTTGCTTTTCTTCGCTTTCCTGGTTACCAGTCCTAAACAGGCTTTCATTGTTTCACTCCTGAACCATTACATGAGCTCCCACTTCTGCTCTTGTCCCTCACCCATCCTTTCTTAATCCATTCTCCATGCAGTAGACACAGCTATCTTCTAACATTAACTAGAGCATTTCAGTGTTAGGCTTTTGAAGCCCTTCAATGATGAAAGAGCCAAATTCTCTTTGTCATGCACGAGCTGGACCCTGACTTTCCTTCCTACCCCACAGTGGGCCAGTCTGCCCCCTCCTCTTCCTACCCCCAGCAATACCGGCCTCTTTAAGTTCTATGATATTGTCAAAACTCTTTCCAGCCTCAGGGACTTTGCCCTGGCTTTCCCCACTGCCCGGGAATACTCTTGTCCACCAATCCAGTTGATGGTCTCCTCTGGTGATTTAGGTCTCAGTTCCACAGTTTGGAGCTGAAGGGAGATGTGAAGGTGACTCTGGAAGGGTTGACTGGAAGCTAAATGCCAGGTATGGGGTCTGGCAATGGGGAATGATAGCAGGACTGTACAAAAGGCATGGACTTGTTAAAGCTGTCCCACAAGACATTAGCTGGGCATGTTAGGATGCAGAGATGCTTCAGGCAATTGGACTAGTTAGAAAGGTGATAGAGTAAGCCAGGTGAGAGTTCCAAACAGGAGAGGTGGCCTAAATATGGCAAAGTTACAAGAAACCTATACTAGGAATGTGGCAGGAACTAGTATGTCTGTAATCACAATACTGTCATCTGAGAACCTCCAAATGAGGCTGGAAGAAAGCTGTAGCAATAGTTGTTTTTCTTTTCTGAACTCCTAACTTGCTTGGGATGCTCTTTCCCAGGGGCTGACATTTTTAGTTTAAATGACTGCAAGGGAACATTACATCTGAGGTTCCTACTGGTTGCATAGCCTTCCTTGACTGGAGTTTGAAATAAATTGCCATTGCTTAAGTTAAGCAATTCTGGTGTCTTGCAAATGTGCTTAGGAAAAAAAAAAAAGAATCTTCAAGGGTGGAAAGTGGCCAAGTTCCCCCAAAGGAAGAGCTGCAAGATTCCCACAAACATTGTTTTGGGCACCCCACTGAGGGAGCATGGGGCAACTCAAGGATGCTGAGCTCCTAGGGGCACTTTTGGCGGGAACATCCCGGGGCCAACTGTCAGACACTGCAGCCAAGTAAAATGCCTTCCAGAAGACAATGTGAATTACTGCTGACAAAAAATAGTAATGGTGGGAGGAAAACCCAGAGCAAGAATCAGCCCTCCACACACTTTCTTATGCAGGATATATAAAGTCTGTTTTCACATTGTCTACTTATGGAGTTTTGCATTCAGGGATTTTTCTTATCTTAATGGATTGTCTTCTCAACTCAGTGCATCTCCTGCCTTTCGTGGTCTTGGTTTGTTGACCATCTGGGTTAGTAACAAACAACTTCAGGTTCGTGCAGAAGCGAAGGTTGTTATCTATTTTCTCCCCTAACTTGAATTTATCCCCTGAAGCAAAGATTTCACTACTTTATAATTCCTTGTTTCTATTAAACTTACAATTAAAAGAGAATGCTAAATTTGAGAAATATTCCTGAGATCTCTATCAAGAAATAAAGATGGATTAAGGGAAACAAGGAGTCCCTTTCCCCCATCTGGATCACAATCCACTTTAAACGGTGATGGAAATGCAGGGTTTAGGATGTTTTAACTTTTATGGTGCTTGAGACATGGAGAAAACCACAACTAGCTACTTTGAAAAAAAGAGGCCCAGTTGTACTTTGTTCTACAGATACTTCTTGTAGACAGTGAGTGATTTATTATTCCACATGACACACATGCACAGACCTTGAGCAAATTCACATTTGAGCAAATCGTTTTATTTGCTATAGTACACCTTCATGCCAAAATTTGCCCCCCAGAGGATGAAAGAGAAGGAAGCTGGAATCGATCCATCTGTGGTATCCGCGCTCTCTCATCTTGTGGCTCATTCTTTTGAGGTTTGGAGGTAATATAAGGGGTACTTGGGGTTTTGAATGAGAGTTGCTTTGTAGATTTTTTTCTTCCAATGTTTATCCTTTTATGAAATTCAGAAAATACCTGTTTTTTTTTCCCAAGGGATTAAAATGGTTTATCTATTTTTCTTCCTCTATTTTTGTTTTTGTTTTTCTTCCTCTATTTTTAAATAGAGACTATGAACAATATTGAAAAATTATAAACATTATTTATAAGGACAAACAATGAACAATAAGTTCACTTCTTACCTCTGTCCCCTGACCCTCTGCTATCAGTCACTTTTCTCTCTGACCAGGGATGGACACCAGGATGGGTGTGTATGTGTCTGTTGGTATGTTTGTCTATACATATGTTAAAGAACATACGACATCTATTATTCTGTACCTTTCACTGTTTACCTAAACACATTTCTTTTTTTTTTTTTTTTTGAGATTTATTTATTTCACACATACCCCCCACACCCCCGTTGCCTGCTCTCTGTGTCCATTTGCTGTGTGTTCTTCTGTGTGTTCTTCTGTGTCTGCTTGTCTTCTCTTTAGGCAGCACCGGGAACCAATCCTGGGACCTTCCGGAGTGGGAGAGAGGTGCTCAATCTCTTGTGTCACCTCGGCTCCCTGGTCTGCTGCATCTCTTGTTGTCTCCCCCCTGTGTCTCTTTTTGTTGCGTCATCTTGCTGCGCCAGCTCTCTGTGTGGGCCACCTCTCTGCTCGGGCCAGTTCACTGTGTGGGCCAGCTTGCCTTTACCAGGAGGCCCCAGGAATTGAACCCTGGACCTCCTATATGATAGACGGGAGCCCAATTGCTTGAGCCACATCTGCTTCCCTAAACACATTTTGTTGTGATCCAAACTGTGCTATTAAATAAATGAGACAAATTAGGCAATTCTCTTCTGTAAACTGCACTACTACTAGCAGCTAACATAAGGCTGGTTTGCTTCATGTGTTATATATTCCAATGGCTGAAGCAAAAGAACTGTTTTGCATTTATTCCCCAATTCTCCTTTAGCTTTTCTTTTCAGTTTCCTTCTATTAATACCCATTTTCTCATATTTATTCAGTGTCTCTCTTTTTCCCTTCTATTTCTTCCCATGGCTATTTTGCTTCTTCCTCTTTTTTTTTTTTTTTTTCTCTCTCTCTCTTTCTGTTTGGCCTCCTAAGAACTATCTGCTCTCTCTCTCTGACACATTCTCATTTCTTTCTGGCATTTTTTCTTCTCCCTACAGAATTAGTCAGGCTTTGCATGAGGCAGCCCCTTCATGGCTGTGATTGACACAACATGTGTGGGTTTTGGGTTTTTTTTGTTTTTGTTTTTTTTGGGGGGGGGCGGGCGGCATTTGAAGGTCTTTCTTTTTGGTAAAGTTGCTTGGACTACTTCCGGTTTGTAGGGAAACATTGCTCATCCACCAGTTTTCCAGCTGGGTGAAACAGGAGGTCAAAGTGACTTGTCTGGCATGTCAAACAGGGAATCAGCAATTAGGCAAAATCAGAATTTGCAATCATCCTGTTCCCCTTATACCAACAATGAACAGTTGCTACTAGAAGGGGGGGGGGAGAGGAAGAGGGAGACTGGGGGAAGGGAGAAGCAAAATAGTTATGGAAGGAAAAAGAAGGGAAGGTGAAACACACTGAATAAACATGACATAAAAGAGAAATAAGTTTTTGCAGGAATCGCCAGCAGCCAGAAGGAGGCCACTGTGGATGGAGATACCGCGGTGTACCTTTAAAGCTTTAAAGCTTTCTGTCCTTGCATAGACTCTGGTGCAGGCATGTATCCAGTCACAAGTGCTGCCTTCACGGGCTCAGGGTTTGTGTGGAGAAGGGGTTGGCTCTTAGCAGGTGGCAGAAGTTGGACCCTTGAGCAGGGGGAGATGTCTGAGATGGAGAACCCTTAATATAGAAAACAGGGAAGCAGCATTGGCTGCTCCAGCCAGGTCCTAATCCAGAAAGCAAAGGCATTGGGATATGTCCAGGAGAGAAACCAAGGGGTTTGACAGAGATGGTTTGGGCATCATGGAGCATGTCTTTCCAGACTTTGCTCAAAGTCTGCTCCTGAGGGAAGCCTCTCCTAACCATCCTGCTCCCCACAGCAAAACTCCGGACCCCACCTGGCGTTGTTTTTCTCCTTAGCACTTATCATCTACTAGCATGCTTATTTTCCTTATTATTACTATTTTAGTACTTTCTATGTTCTCTCATTAGAATGTAAACTGTACCAAGGCAGAGATTTTAGTCTTTTTTTTTTTCTTCTTCTTCTTCTTCATTTTATTCATTGCAGTGTTATCCGTAGTGCTTAGAACAGGGTCTAGGGCACATAGTAGGTGCTCATTAAGTACTTGAATGAATGAATGAATGATAGACAGTTAATAGGATCCTTTGTGATATAATCAAGGACAGGAAGGGCATGGGGGCTCCTTTAGCAAAATGAAGCCATAAGAAATACAGCCAACATTACTTTAGAAAAAGAACATGAATTTCTCACATAGACAAGAAAAGAGCATCTTCAGAATGAAATTCATCCTTGCTTTGGCATATTATGCTCGTTTTGGGGTGTTTTCAGGAAAAGCCAGCCACAGTTGAGTGGAAGTTGCCAGCTATTTTACTAACCTCCCTCCCTTTCCCTCATTCTGAAGTTGAGCTGAGGAGCAGACCTTCCTAGCACCTCTACAGAGTCCTTCAGAAGGGATGAGGAGGAACTGAGACTCAGCAGAGGCTGAGGAGACCAAAGGACCTGGTCTTTCCCATCTTAAGGAGGGGAGTAGGGGGCTCTTCTTCTGACAAGCACTCTCTGTTGTTCTAGTCTCATTAAGACCTCTAATCTAACAAACTCTTCATTTTCTGCCTATCAGTGAGCCCAGTTATAGACTTTGCTGAACTCATTTCCCAATTGGATTTTATGGTCATATGTGTAATCATTCTCCTGCAAATAGCCTCAATTCCTGTCCCTTGCTGTCTCTCTGTAATGCTGTATGTGGCAGATTGTATTTTCCAAACATGACTGCAGCAATATCTCCTCTTCTACATACTTTTCTACAATGCAATCTTGTCTTTTCCCCATCGAGAGATGGAGGCTAATTCCCTCCCCTTGAATCTGGACTGACCTTATGATTTGATTGTAACTAAAATATTGTGGTGGAAAAAACACTGAGGGAATTCCAATGCTAGGTTAGAAATGTCCATGCAGCTTCCACCTGGTTCTTTTGGGATGGTCACTCTAGGGAAGCCAGCCAACCAAGTAAAAAGTCAAACTACACTGAAACTTCCATGCTGGAAAGACTATGTGTAAGCTCTTGATCAACAGTTCCAACTGACCAAATCTTCCAGCCGTCCCTGCCAAGGTGCCACGCATATGAGGGAAGCTGTCTTAAATGCACCAGACCAGCCTATTTGCCAGCCAAGTAGTACTGAGTGACTTTGAAGAGCAGAAGAATCATCCAACCAAGCCCTGTCTGAATTCCTGACCTTTCAGGTATATTAAAATTGTTGTTCTTTTAAGACGCTAGGTTTGAGGGAAGTTTGACAGGCAGCAATTGTAACAGGAATACTCTACTTGAAAACCCCAATCTTGGTTGAACCCAATCATCTGCCTTCTCTGTTTCTGTCCCTGAGCAGCTGGACATTGTTGAGGAAAATGGCAAAATGGAGATAACTGGCTTCATTTTAAACATTAAAGAGACATCATGCCCAAGAATCCTGCTACACTTCCCTGCTGAACTTCATGTCAACAAGTAACAGGGAGAAAGTATGGCATGGATCCTCTGAAATCTTGATTAGATGGTGGGAAGAAAAGGGAAGCCCTAATTGATGGTATTTATTTTCTCTGTGAAGTATGGATGCCTCAGGCATCTCAGACTTAATTTGTCTAAAACACAACTCCTTCCTTACCTCCAAATCTATTCCTACCTTGGCCTTTGCCATCTCAGTTAATGGTTTTACCATTGACCCAGTTGTTTTGACTAGAAACCTTGGAGTCACACTTGATATCTCACTTTCTCTTATACCCCACATCCAATTCAATAGCAAATCCTTCTGGCTCTATAATAAAAATGTGTCTCCAATCTGATATTCTCTCACTGTTTCTACCACTATCATTATCATCTTTGTCCACACCACCCTTGTCTCTTACCTTGATTACTACTATTGCCTCCCCACTAAACTTCTTGCTTCCACTCTTGCCCCCTTTCCCATAATCCATTATCTACAGTACTCTAAAAGGAGAAAATTTAAAAAACATAAATCAGATTTAAGACACCCCACTTAACACCCTCCAATGGCTTCCCATCATGTCTAAAATAATATCCAAACTCCATTAACATCAATAGGCATAAGTTTTGGATTTGGTAAAATAGATGACTCATCTAGAGAAACAGGAAGATAAGACCTGACATTCACCTCCCTAAAGTGGACAGATCTGAAAACCCAGGTTACCACTGTAAATAAATTTTCAGTTGTGGCTGTAGTTTAAGGATGTTCCAGCCACATGAGTGAGGTCTTGTATGACTGTGGGACAGGTCTACATTGAGAAAATATTACTACTGACCTAATAAGGATATCACTTGCCCTGTTATTGTCATCAGACCTGTGTGCACACCACCTTGGGCCACTGAGTCTCTGGCAGTATAAAACCATATTTAAATTTTAAGAATTAAGAATGCATAGGGGAGGGAAGTGGATGTGGCTCAAGCGATTGGGCTCCCGTCTACCATATAGGAGGTTCACGGTTCGATTTCTGGGGCCTCCTGGTGAAAAGCAAGCTGGCCCATGTGGCAAGATGGCCCGAGTGGAGAGCTGGCCCACAAGGAGTGCTGGCTCACGTAGAGTGCTGGCCCATGCAGGAGTACTGAACCGCACAGACAGCTGGTACAGCAAGCTGATGCAACAAAAAGAGATACAAAAGAAAGACAATAAGAGATGTAGCACATCAGGGAGCTGAGGTGGCACAAGAGATTGAGCACCTCTCTCTACTCTGGAAGGTCCCAGGATCAGTTCCCAGTCCCACCTAAAGAGAAGACAAGCAGACACAGAAGAATACACAGAGAGCAGACAGCAAGTGCAAAACAACAGGGGTCGGGGGGGTGGGGGTGGGGAATAAGTAAATAAATCTTTATTTAAAAAAAGAATGCATAGGGGAGTGGATGTAGCTCAGTGGTTAAGCACCTGCTTCCCATGTATGAGGTCCTGGGTTCAATCCCTGGTACCTCCTAAAAAAAAAAAAAGACAAAACTATACTTGGGAAGTAGATGTGGCTCAAGCAACTGAGCTCCTGCCTACCACATGGGAGGTCCCTGGTTCAGCTCCTAGTACCTCCTAAAGAAACAAGGAAGATGAACAGACACAGCAAGTGCAAACAACGAGGGAGTGGGGAAAAACCAATAAATAAAATAAACCTTAAAAAAAAAAAACAGGGTGCATAGGAAAAAAGTCTGTGATTTGGGGGAGATATTTAGCTTAGGTTATCACCCTGGCCTTGAGACAATATCAAAAGATTTAACAATCAAGTCTGAGAAGGAAAGCACAGAGATGAGCAAACCCTAAAACTAGATCTAACTGAGACCAGGGAATACTTGCAGGGAAGGATAAACATTTAGTTAACAAAATATCTGCTTTAGGTTGACAAGAGGTTCTTTCACCACTAAAGAAGGAGACTCTTTCCAGGGAAGAAAATCCAAATTCAAATAGGCAGAAAGTGGAAGACATCACATAAGTCTTCCTCTAACAATAACAAAAGCAATAGGAGGGTCTGGAAATACTTGTTAACTCATATCAATATGGGAAACAAAAGAGATAATTTAAAGGTCAGATGACAAGAGAGGACAATGGAGTCAGAACAATAATATTGTAGAAGAGGAGAACCAATATTTTGTGCAATTCCAAGTCTTTTAAATTTATTGAAGTTTTATGGTCCAGGATATGGTCTATCTTGGTTCTGTGGGTACTTGAAAGGAATGTGTATTTTGCTATTGTTGGGCATAGGTTTGTATAAATGTTGATTACATCTTCATGCTTGATGAGATTGCTGAGTTATTCTACATCTTTGCTGAATTTCTGTCTAATTGTTTTATTAATTGTCACAAGAAGGGTGTTGAAGAGTCTAACTATAATTGTGGATTTGTCAGTTTTTCTTTTCACTTCTATCAGTACTATATGATGTAAAAACCATTATATATTTTGGAACTCTGTTGTCTGGGGCATATATATTTTGGATTGGTATATCTTCTTGGCTTCAACTTTATCCAATATTAATATAGCCAATCTTGCTTTCCTTTGTATATATTTTTCCATCCTTTTATTTTTAACCTATATATATTATTATGTTTGAAGTGAGTTTCTTGTAGAAAAGTATAGTTGGGTCTTTTTTTAAATCCACCCTGCCCGTTTCTATATTTTAATTGGTGTGTTTAGACCATTTACATTTAATGTAATTATTGATATATTAAGACTTAATTCTGATACTTTATTTTTTGCTTTCTATTTATTCATTCTTTCTTGTTTCTCTTTTTTTCCCTGCCTTCCCATGGATTAGTTCTGTAGGAGAGCCAGGTGCAAGTCACTGGTAGTACATGCAGGCTGATTCAGCTAACAGTGGAGAGGTGGGGGCACCTCTATGAGGAACCTTCTAAGGTGGTAGAGAGGGTAGGTAGCCTTATACTCTTCAGTCTTTGAAGAGTCCAAAAATACCAGGATTTGGAGGGAGCAGCTTTGGGGAATAGTGGATGAGGCCTTTGGTGGTTGTTGTTGCTTTTTCTAAAAAACATTTTTAAAAAAAATTAGAGCAGTTGTAGGTTAACAGAAAAATCATGCAAAAAGTACAGCATGCCCATATATCTGTCTCCATCACACACATACAGTTTTCCTTATTATTAACATTTTGCATTAATGTAGTACTTTTGTTACAATTGATGAATCAATAATATTTAATTGTATTATTAGCTATAGTACATAGTTTGCACTAGGATTCACTTTTTTGTGTTGTACAAAATTTTTTATTGTGGGAACATATATACAACATAAAATTTCCCATTTAAGCCACTTTCAAGTATTTTTTGTCTTTTTTTTTTTACAGCAGTAGGGTATGTTAGAGTGACACTATATCACTTCTGAGGCTGGGTCATAAAAAACAGTGCAGCTGGAACATGCACTCTCAGAGCCCTGAACCACCATGCAGTGAGTCCAGCTTTCCTGAGTCAGCCATGCTGAAGAGGCCACATGGGGGTGCGCTAGTCAACAGTCCCAGCTGAGCACAGCCTTCCAACCATCAAGAGTGCAGGCTGCCAGCTGAGTGATCTTGTGGAAGCCCCACGCAAGAGAGTCACCCACCTGAGCCCTGCCTAAATTCCTGGCCCAGAAAATCATGAGATACATGAAAATGGTTGTTGTTTTAAGCTACTAAATTTTGGGATAGTTTGTTAAGAAACACTAGGTAACTGGAACAAAATCCCACTTGACTTTTCCATCAACGCATTCTTATGGGAGAAGATCTCCTTGAAGGAGGCTGAAGAATGTTCTTTAAAAAATATGATCCTGCTAAGGGGCATGGAGTCTTTCTTTCTGGAGTAATGAAATTGTTCTAAAATTTTTGAATGTACAACATTGTGATTATACTAAAGGCCATTGATTATACACTTTGGATAGATCATATGGTATGTGAATATATCTCAAACTGCTTAATAAACAAATAAATAATTGTGCAAGAATAGCCAGAAACAGCAGCTATGTACAGAAGGGGAAACCTAGAGAAACTGAGAGGTGAGGAATTTTCTACTTTTTCTATTATTGAAATAATGAAAATGCTCTAATAATGATTGAAATGATAAACACACAACTATGTGATTATACCAAATACCATTGATTATACACTTTGGATGAATTGTATATTTTATTAATATGTATCAATAAAATTGATTTGTTTTTAAAACATGTGATCTTTTGTTAGATGCAACATCAAGGAAATAGAATCTTCCATCCATTAACTGGAAACCCAGGGTGCAGTGGAGGCGAGAACTAAAATAGTAGTTTCACCTGCAGATTTCAACTTGGGGATAACTCTTTGGGGGGCAGGGGGAATATTTTAGATAAGCCCAGGTAGGATCTATCTTTGGATCCCATAAGTATCCTAAATAGACACATAGGGGTGGGAAAGAAATGGCAAACTAAAAGGTGAGGAGACTTCTGTGGCCTGTATTTCCTCTCAGATTGTCCCCGATGAGGATGCCAGATGAATAGAAAGTCTGGCTACTCAGGATCAGAATGGCCTGGAGGATCCCCAGATATCCTTATTGTACAACCTCATACCCCAAAGCTCAGGGTCCCAGGCTCAGTTCTTTAGCCACTGACATGGGAGTTAAGAACAGTAACCTAGAGGACGGAAGCCATATATTGGAGCCAGTGGCTAGTTGAGAGAGCCCTTGTGTACATTTTTCTTAAGGATCATTTCCTTTGGGACTTTCTAGGGGAGCACAATTCAATGTGTCTAAAAGACCTTCTGTTACCTTGGCAGGCAGAGGCTTTACAGTAGAGCATCAAATTAAAAAATACTAATAACGGTGAATCTGACAATTTACTTGAAATATTTGTGTTGTGAGTTAACACATACCCCAAATAATTTGCATTCATTTTCACCTGCTTTAAATATTTTGGTGCACTCCGCCACAATTTTGAGACTCCATCCTTTTTTCATTTGCTTTTCCATTTATGATGCTCAATAATAGTGTCGTTAACTTATGCACAGTCTCACCACAAACTCAGCATTTGACATATCTTTTTATGGATCCACCTGGAAGCCTCGTTTGCAGGAATGTAAGCATTTCCTTCTCTGGAAAGAGGAAACTGCTTCATAGAAAGGTTAAGCACCTTGTGCAGATTGAATTGGGACTGCTGTCTCCCGAGCTCTGGCCTGCTGTTTCATTTATTATTTCTCTTTATTGCCTCTGTGCTGGCAATAAAGTCAGGGTCATAAAATTAGAATGCGGTTGCCCCGTACAGTTTCCCAGATTTCCATGTCATGTTGGGAAGCTCAAAAGTTCCTAATCAGAGCCACTGGGTATTTTCAACCATCTCGGTTAAGGGTTGCATATATCGACAGAACCAAATTTTACAAAACTTAGTGGGGGGTGGGAGGGGTGGCGGGAAGCAAGGCAAAGTTAGACGTTCTGGAGCAAACATATACCTTATATGGAAGAAGAGTTAGTTACTGCAAGCAAATTTGCAATCTTGAAGGCCGTTCTCTTGCATGAGAAACCTGTCAGTCGGGCAGCCCCAGGAACCCCGCAGGCTCGGGACCACACATGGAGAGCCCGCCAAGCAAAGTGGTGTTTATCACCAGCAGGATGCGAGCGCGGGGCCTGCTCCGGCAGCTGCAGGCCGAGGGGGCGCCAGAGCCTGAGCATGGCGGGCGCTCCCGGGGCCGCCGCCCTCGTCTGCCGCCGCCGCCCTCGTCTGTCGCCGGACCCCGCCTTTAGCTCACCAGCAGGTTATCTGACTTCTGTCTCTACTTGCCACTTTTTTCGAAATGACAAGGAGTGACTCCCTTTGAAGCGAGAAAACTCAACGAGGTCTAACCGCAAACACACACACAAATCCAGAGTTTTCTTTGTTGCCCTTTGGAAGTAGAGCTCCAATTTAAAAAGAAAAGCAAGCAAGCAAACAAACACTCCTCCCTCCCCCATGGAAATAAAATTCTTCTTAAACACACCATCTAAAAACCAGCCGTTTTTTTTTTTTTTGTTGTTGTTGTTGTTTTTTTGCAGTGCCGGGAAAATAGCTGATAGACTACATGATTTCATGTGACAGTTGCACCAAGCTCTGGAGGTAGGGACTGTTGATAGCCTCTTAATACAAATGAGAAAAGGTGAACCCACTTGCCCAAAGTCACCCAGCTGCTAATTCCAGCCCAGGTCTGGCTAAGCCTCAAGCTCATGCCCTTGACCCCCGGGGAATATTTTATCCCTGATGTAATGCTCCTGGTTGAGTGGCAATGCCGGTTTCCCCAGAGGAGTGTTTGGGAAACCCTACTCCTCATTTTAACTGTAGAGCAGTGGTTCTTAACTGAGGCTTGTGTCCTATACCTCTGTATGCTGAGTAGTTCATGTAAATATTTTGTCTGGAAGAAAGGAGCCACATAAACTGTGTGATGGGGGTGTGTGTGTGGGGTGGAGGTGTCCCAACTTTGCATTGCTTCGTTGGGGAAAAGAAGACATGCACATGATTGGCGGAGACAGGTTTTGTGACCTTCCACTTCCAAGCCCCTGTCTTCCAATTAAGCAAGCCCTGTGTTTGTGTCCTCTCCCTCTTCTCAAATGGCGCTAGCTATGTCTTGCCTGCCACCTCGATTCTTCTTTTCTTCTGTTCCCTTTGCGATCACTTCCTAGCGCTTCATCCCAGCCTCACCACCACGAAGTTACGGAACCAGGAGCAAGTTCTTAACTTCCCTCTACCTCCTTTCCTCACCTGTACCTGGCTGTGGTATAAGGCCTAAAATTAAGGCCCAGTATTATGCACTGTCATGACATCTGGTGAAACCAGGAGGGCCTGGAACGGCCTAACTGCTGTTCCTGCAGATCAGGCCCCTAGCCAAAGGACCCTCCTTATCACAGGCACCAGGCGCACTTCCTGCTTACCCCTGAAGAGCAGGTTTCAGTCCCCTGTCAGCTTGCAGAATTATTCTAACAAGCCAATCACATCCAACTAGGGGGCACTGCACCTTCTTGTTACTACAAAGCCTGCTTCCCACAGCCCCTGGCTGTTTGCTCCACTCCTGAGTATAGCTTCCAAGTGGCCCTGTGTGCTGTGTAGTGTCCTCTTTCCCCAGGCTGTGAGTATATGTGACTAATAAACTGCTGCCAGTCTCATCTGTCTAGTGTCCAGTGTCATATGTTTAGCCACCCCATAGCTGTAGGGCAGAGGATCCCCCCACACCAGTGGGAGCTCTGTGTTGCTCTCCAGTTTTCTTCCCATTTGCTTTCATTTCCCTGTTCATAAGGCTATGGAAAAACTGGTTTTTAAAATCTTTTAGTTAAAACACCTCTTTTGAGCCAAATGTTTGTCAGTGCCGTAACTTGAGTTTTTGTCTGAAGTCAGACCCTTTCCTTGGGAATATTGTCTGAGTTCTAGACCACAAATATATATGTACAAGTGATTTGCAATCTAATAAAACTGTTTGACTTTCTTTTGTTTCACTTATTTATTTTCAGAACACTGTTATGACTTCCTGAAATGAAATGAAAGGTTTTCAATAATGAGAACTCAAAAGGAATAGGTTCCTGTTGGCAGGAAATGTCTAGCGCCTTTGTTCTGGGTCTTCCTTCTTCTGGAAAATCGTGATCCCCAAAAGAGTGAAAACATATCAGTCAAGATCCTTTGACAACCCCAAGTACAGTGGCCCGTGTTCAGCTGGGGGATCAAAGGTGAAAAAGATTCAGACTTTGTCTGTAAGCAGCTTTTAGCGGTTATTTTTGCAAGCTGGGTGCCAGTTGTATGGAGTTGCTAGTATCCTGTATACTAAATGCTCTCCATGTGGTTCCCGTTTCTCTAGAAACATTTAGTATATTCTTGCTAACCTCCAACTGCCAGTATCTGCATCCGTGCCTAATAGCTCATTCACCACCAACCTTGTCTTCCAACTACGGAAAGCCATTGTCTTAGTTTGCCACCCTGCTATGACAAATACCATACAGTAGGTTGGCTTAAAAAAGAATTTCTTGGCTCCATTTTGGAGGCCAGAAGTAAAAACACATCACAGTGTTGGCAAGGCAATGCTTTCTCCCCAAAGTCTATAGCGTTCTGGTGCTACCTTGCTGCCATCCTTGGGGTTTGTTCGGATTTGTATCTTTTATGTGGACCCCAGAGAATTATGTTCTTAAATTAAACCTATTGTGAGCCTTTGACCAGATTAGATCAGTTTAGGGCCATTTGACTAGACTGCAAAATCAGGGTTTTTTCTCTTCCTTCCCTCCCTCCCTTCCTCCCTTCCTCCCTTCCTCCCTTCCTCCCTCTTTTTCTCTTAGAGAGTCTATTGTTGAACATGTGCCAGCATATCACTGATCTGACCCATACTCACACTTTAAATGAGAAGTCACAATGCAGCCCCCCACAGAGACTCACAGGACACACAAAAGGGTGAGGCAAGTCGAGTGGAGTTTATGGTGCCTTGGTGAGCTGCATTCCTTGTCCAACTGACTGTTATTATGTAGGGATGTGGCACCAGTGTTAAGTTCTTCTGATTTCTTTCAAGAGAAGGCACAACATCCTGAATTTCAGGTGAAATTCTCAATTTTACCATGCCGGTGACTTGTTCAATTTTTTTAAAAAATATTGCTCAGGCGAAATGAAACACAATTGCTGGCTGGCTTTGGCCATCGGCTGTCAATTTGCTATGCCCTGTTTTAACCAGCAAACTCTGTTGCTTCCTGTCATTGCTCTTTGCCCTAAATGTCCTTCCATCTCTCAAGAACCAGCTTACATGGCAGCTTGGTCATGTATCATGCCTGAACAAGCAATTTTCAGAGCTTTGTCTGTACCTCCCTCAACATACTTTTATGTTACCTGGTACTTGAGCACACATCTTTTCTTCTCTGGTAGCTTGTAAACTCCCTGAAAATGGAGGGAGAGCCATGGCTTGGCTGTCTTACTATCCCAGGCCATGTTGAGCCCAGTCTTCTGTATGGAATATGCATTCAGTAAGTATTAGGTAAATTTTTAAAGTGGGAGCTCAGTAGATGTGAATTTGAATCCAGCTGTAATCCAGTTGTATATTGCCTTGAGAAACTGTGTCTTGTACTCAGCCAGGAGGACTGAGAGTTTACATGAAAAATTTCAAAGCCATGATGACAGTGTTGGGGGCATTTCTCGTGATTTAGGTTGCTGGGGTATGTTCTGGGGGAAAGCCTTTATTTTCCTGTATGTATGGATGCATGTGGATAGGGGTTTCTCTGTTAAGTTCTGGGACCCCATATTCTTGGTTGCCTGGGGTGAATAAAATATCAAACCTTTTCCTCCTTAGTTAAGCTTTTTCTTTCCTTAAAATAAAACTTCTTATTCAAACAAAAAGCATAATGTTTACTAATACTGGAGGTTAAAAGAATGCATGAATGCTTTTTCAGTTTAAAGTATAATGCATTTTAAAGCAAGATTTAAAGAAATATGAGTACTTTGGTGTAAATCTCCAATCAAAATTTGGTAGTCACTGCTCTTTTTCCTTATTTTCCTATATTATTTTAAATTAAAATATATATATATATTGTAAAAATTCTTTCTCTCACTTTCAAGTCTACAGATTTGTAAAGAAAGCCTGCAGCTCTCCAGCTCTTAAAGTTCCTTTGGGTATGATATTCTAATGTCTTTGGATGTTCTTTCTCTAACTAGTTTCTTCTAATTCTAGAAAAGAATTGATTAGTTATTTCTAAATTCCAGTAATTACAAGGGTTCCTTTTCTTTCATGGACAGGATTAGCTACATTCCTCTGTCTCCTTAGATAGTATTTTTTTTTTCTACACAGGAAAAAATGTTTCTCCATCCAACAACTTCTCTTGTCTTGAGCCTTCCCCCTTTGGCATTGAAAGATGGAAATTGGGGTCAGATGTAGCTCAACTGGTTGGGCGTCCGTCTGCCATATGGAGGGACCCCGGTTCGATCCCCGGGACCTCCCGGTGAAAAAAAAAAAAGAAAGATGGAAATGTTTCTGTTTTGCCTCACAATCTTGACTAGGACAAGATTAGAGCCCTCTGCTCTCAGCTGGTTTCTGTTTTCTGTTAAAGCGCTTAAAATTAGAAAAATCCCAACTCTATCAATACTCTAAGTTGAAAACAGATTTAGACCAAATAATAAAAGGATATTAAATACAAATACAAAAGGTTTTCTTCTCACATTAATCATTAATTTTATTATTTGCATACTTTGCGACAAGGTATTAAAAAATGAAAGTCTTTGACAATCTGAGCTCATGACTGGTTTTGAGCTGGCATACCTTCACAGAGAAAGCAAAAAATTTGCTGCTTGAGCTTAACCAAAAGAAGTATTTGGTTTACAGAAGTTCATTTTTAGGAGGCCAAAGGAAAAGGGACCTCAAAATGTGCTTGGAGTAGCACGTTACTTCTGGGGCTCTGTCTCAATTGAGTTCTTTATTTTGGGTCTTATACCTGCCTGTTCTTATTCCTCCATGGAAAGAGCAGTCACATGGCTGTAAGGAAATGATGAGAAGTTAAATTAGACTCGGTCTAACATAATTTTCTTTTCTTTCTTTTTTTTTTTTTTTCCCTCCTTCCTTTCCTCTTATTCCTCCAAAGCCTTTACAAGGACTTCTCCTTGGCCTGGTGGTAGGAGCAATTCTTTGACTTACTATCAAACCTGCACTTACTTTCCTTTCCTTATCATTAAAGGCTTTCAGTCTTTTCTTTAACATTTCAAAGATTTGCTCCTTGAAAGTCACAAGCTGATTCTACTTAGGTTCAAAAGGGACACTCAAACATAGATAGCAACCAAAAAAAAAAAAAATACTCCAGCTCTTGTTGGTGCCCTTTGATGCTCATAAGGGCTTGGAAAATCAATCCTTTCACACCATTATTTCCTCACTTGAAATGGTCAGGCCCAGTGATTAGGGGCAATGTGTTTAATATTAACATGTCATGTATGATAATGCAGCTCTTCTTCTGCCTGAGCAGGTTAAGATATGGCTCCCCCATCTTATCACCCAGCAGATGATTACAGTTGGATCTCTACCACCCGTAGCCCTGAATGGGGAGCCCTGTGTTTCAACAGAAAAGCCGACGGCCCACTGTACTCATAAGGAGCCAAACCTGTATATTGTGGATGGGCAGCATCAACAGGAGGGCTATTGGCTGTGGAGAGGTGGATAATCCCACCACAGGCTCGGTCTCCAAACCTCAGCTGACTGCTTCAGTCCCTTCATCTTGAAAACAGAGGGTCCAAGGAAATTTTCCCAACATCAGAAATGAGTGCAAAGTTGGCCATGAAGACCCATGTGGAACTTGTTCTGGAACTAATTCTCGGTTATAGAAATAGCAAAGTAGGACAATTCCAGAAAAGTACTCAGGATCAACTAGCAGTGGGGAAAAACAAAGCAGGGTGAACTGAAAAGTTCTTGGATGCTCTTGTTGTTCTTTTAGACATGAAGTAGATTTGATTAACAAAGCCTGGCCTGAAGCAAAACTCTACCTTGGACCAATGACCTTTAAGATTCTTTCTGAGTTCCAGAAACTCTGTAATAAAACCAAAGAACATGCCCTTCTCCATCCTTTACTGCCAGAAACACAACCCTAGCTACTGCCTTTCCATTCAAACAACACATATTTATTGAGTATCTGGCATGCACCAAGGCTTATACTAGGCTGGTGGATTTCCAGTGTGGTCTCAGGACCAGTGGCATCAACCAGACATTTAATAAAATGAACATTTTCGGGACCCCACCCCAGACCAACTGAATCTGAAACACTGAGAGTGGCACCCAGCCACTTATGTTTTAATAAGCCCTCCAGGTGATTCTGATGCAACCTAAGGATCGAGAAGGTATGTTCTAGGCAGGGGATATGAACAATGAACAAACCTGCTGGATGTGGTTTCTTTGCTCTGTTCCTGTGAGGCAAGGGTCATAAAATATGCCTGACAAACTGTTGCTTACAAAAACAAAACAAAGCAAAACAAAAAAACACTTTAATTTTGCCAACCAATGAAAAAGAGACCACATTAAGGAAATGATGAATTTATGTTTTGATGAACTGTCACCATATCCTCTGAAGCTAGGCCACATATTAGGAAATTCTGGAATTGTTTAAAGATGATATAATATTTATAATTGTGCTGTGAACAAGTTTAAGAGCCTGGATGAAGATTTTTCCCCCATTTTCCCTTGTTCCTTAACTACAGCCCACAAAGGAGTTTTGATGCTAGAAAATAATGCTTCATGGTATGGCCTTCCTCTAAAAACTAAGGGCATAGCCGAAAAATTCTTCTATCAGTGTTATCAAAAAAGTGCAAACAATTCTGGGGGGGCTTTTCTTCTTCCCTCCCTCCCACCCTCCCTCCCTTCCTTCCTTCCTCCTTTTACATATCCAAAAATTTAAATATGATGAGATGCCTCTATCCTTAAGTGTTACATTTATCTCACATACCTGGTTTCTTTTACGGGAAAGAAACAATAAAAGAATCGGGTTATTTTATAAACATTCATTAAAAGAAAACACATACCACAGTAAAGGAATCTTTATAGACACTAGCTTTCTAAATGCCCACAACAAGCAATATTCTGTAATAATTCCCCTTTGCAGGAAGGACACTAAAGCTTGGAGACGTGGATTGACTTGCTCAAGATTCACTTGCTAAGTCAGACACAAAAGGACAAATACTGTATGAATGCGTTACTATGAATCAAATATATTGTGTAACATATTGTTTGATTAAAAAAAATTTATATGTATCCATTACATTTAATTGAGAAATGTAAACAACAACAACAACAAAAAACCAACTTATATTATTAAAAAAAAGAAAAACAATTAAAAAAAAAAAAAAGATTCACTTGCTAAATGGTAGTGGTATTGGAGCCAAGAAGCGAGCACAGAATTTCTACCTCCAAACCCCGTGTGTCCATTAGATCACACTCTGTCATCTGTCCTTGTCACAGCTTTTGCTTGGCCTCTTTTTACCTGTGTCCAAGCAGAAGTGTATCTGGAGACTACTCCAAGGTCAGCCAGGTTTACCGCACACTCCCATTGCTTTAACCTCTTGGGTGCTGCTCCATCCATTTAGGGTCACAAGTCAAAATATGCTGTCAGAGGAGTCTCTGGAAAGTGGATTCCAAGGTGTCCATGGCATGGAATGAAGTTCTAATGGTGGAATTTCAAGGTTAAGTCACCAGACAGAGACAATGAAGGCTCCAGGCCATACTTAGAGTTAGGTAGATCTGGTCAACCAATATGGCCTTCGTGCCTGAGCTTCACCCATGACTGGGATATGGATTTGGAGTTGGATTTGAGTATTTCCAGCCAAAGTGATGTTGGCAGCTTGTGTTTCAGACTTTCTACTGGGAAATTTTAACAGCACTTATTTCTAGCAATTGGAGCATCAACTGCCCTTCATGCCTTTCAAAGTTAAAGATTTAGCAAGAAAGAAATTTCTCTTCTGGTATATGAATGGCATATATATGTCAAATAGGAATACTTCATACACAGAGCTTGATTCTCTTTGAAAAATAGACTTTATCCTTAGAAAATGACAAACTGTTTTTTTAAAAAGAGAAATGTCTTCCCCTTCAATCTGTGTGCCATACATCACACTACTGTTGGGAAATAATTAGAGGAATTTGGACATCAGTCAGATATCATTTTAAAAAACAGTTGATTTAATGGATAAAGAACAGATTAAATGGATAAGGCTTCTATCAATAAAATTGATTTGTTTAAAAAAAAAATAGATAAGGCAAAAAGCCCAGTCAGATTGAACCCATCTAATATTCATGGGGCCGTTTAGATAAGTCTGGGAAAGCTTCAGAAAATGAAAAACAAAACAAACACCCAACCCTCCCTCAACTTTACAATAGAAACAACAAAAAAATCCAGTCAGCAGTTCCTTATTCAAGACATGGGTGATGTGTCAGAAAGAAAGTAATGATATAGGACTGCTAGGAAAACTCGAAAGTAATAAAGGGCTTGTTTCATTTCATTGCAGTGAGGTCTGAGGTTTCCAAAACCGCCTACATTTTCACAGACCAACCTGCATCTTTTAGAATCCTGATCTAAATTACTGATGGATCAACCCCAACCCCAGGCCTGGTCTTTGCTCTCCACCCCCCTTCACCACATAACACAGCCCTTTTCAGCCTGCAATCGGGAAGGATATTTTGAAGTCCATCTGTTTCTTTCAGAAACAGTCTTGTTTATTTGTCTTTTCAGTGACATTCTGTTTATTCAAACCCCTTTTCCGCCCTTCTGAGGCAGAAAGCTTAAATTTTTTTTTTCCTTTTTCCTTTTTTTTTTTTTTTTTAATCTGCTTTTCTTTATCTCCAGTTGCAGAGGAGAGGAATAAAAAGGCAAATAAAAGGGAGACTTAAAAATGGAAAGAGAAAGGGGAGCCTTGGAGGAGGCGACGTTCGCCTCCGGCCATTCGTAAGGAGGCTGGTTCTTGGCATCTCCCGCATTCCCCGGCGGTGGCCGTGGCCTGGGTGGCTTCTAAACACACGGACTGTCATTTCCTCAGATGGAAGCAGGGCTGTGAAACCCTCCCTGCGAGGTGGGTGGGCTTCTGCGAAGACACAGTGTCTCATCCCATTCAGGAACTGCCCTCTGCCTCTGCCCCCATGGAAGGCGGGATGTTTGTTGTTTAAATAAATAAACTGGTCGGAGGCTCAGGCGGGCTGCTCTGCATTCTCACTCCCCCTCCCACAGCCCCGGCCCAAACCAGGAAAAGAGGCCCACCAACAGACCGAGGAGAGGGCCATAGAGGAACTGGCCCTGCCACCCACGGCGACCTCCTTCATATCATCAGCCCTTCGGCCCTTGGCTGTTCCAGGCAGTTGTGTGTGTCACAGTGAAGGCTCTGACCACAGGCCTTCCCTAGAAATTCCGGGTAAACAGAGGAGAAAAGAGAAGCTCCATTATCTCTCTCTCTCCCCCGGGTTCCTCCATCCCCTTTCATGGGAAGGAACTTGGGCCTGGTGTTTCCTGCCCCTTGGACCTGCTCCTTGTGTTTTTTTCAGATGTTCGCTTAGGTTCTCTTCTTAGATCACCTAGTGCCCCAAACCACCTCACGATGGCTAATATGTGTCTTTGGCATGTGAGCTTGGAGACGAGAGCTACTCAAGGGTGGTTCCTGCTCCAGCAGCATCAGCCTCACCTGGAAGCTTGTCAGAAATGCATATTCTCAGGCCTTACCCCAGACCTGCTGGTTGGGAAACTCTGGGGATGGGGCCCAGCAGCCTGTGTTTTCACAGGTTCTCCAGGTGATTGTGATGCACGTTGAAAATGTTGAATTTTGTCTAAACCATGTGATCCTGGACCTTCTTGGCATAACTAAACTTTAGACAGATTTTCTTCCTGACTCTGGGCTGTTGATCTCCCTTACCTCGGCCCTTACAGAATCCAGATTGAACATGTTCCACATGGCCTCAGTGATAAACTCAGGAGAGCGTCATGTAGTCTACAAACCCTACTACTTAACCTTTCCTTCCAGCACATTCCCACAAACTCATACCAGTCCTTCAAAACTTTTCCGCCCCTCCACCTCAGTGGAGCTGAGCTTGCTCACTCTCTCTTCTACTACGTGCGATACCTTTCTGGTTTCCTCCTCTCCTCCTCTCTTTTCTCTATTATGTATAACTTTTAATTTTTTTTTTTTTTTTTTTGGTACTGAGATCGAACCCAGGACCTCATACATGGGAAGCAGGTGCTCAACCACTGAGCCACATCCACTCCCAAATGAGAGTTGGGCTTTTCGTTTGTTTGTTTTGTTTTTAGGTCGTACCAGGGATTGAACCCGGGACCTTGTACATGGGAAGCAGGTGCTCAACCACTTGATCTACATCCACTCCCCAGTATTGTGTATAACTTTTAATGAAGTCATCTTTGCCTGTATCACACCATCTGGTGCAGATTTTTTCTTTGACTGGAGCACTGAGCTAGAGTGCATGCTCCCAAGAGTGGGGCTTTTGTCTGTTGTGTTCCCAGAACGTGGACGGCTGTCCAGCAAGTAGCAGGTGTAGAAAAAGTATTTTGTGAACGAACAAATGATGAAGGTGAGAGGTTGAATGATGAATGCAGACTTGCTACGAGCTTATCTCTGCCCCCTGCCCATGCAGTCCATTTATCTCAGCAGAAAGCACTGAGTTTTGCTGTACTCTTGCCTTTTTTTGTGGGGAAACTAAAGTCAGAAACTTGGACTGGCCATGTAGAGAGAAAGAGGATGGGAGATATAGAAAATAGCACTTCCTAGATTGCCTCCAAAATCTTCCCTCCTTACAAATTGCCTTCATATTGCTGAACTTACATGTACACACACTCTCTCTCTCACACATACACATATACACAATCTGCCTCTAAGCCAAGAGCTACTTAAAAACAATTTTAAAAACTTCACACTGAATTGTATGCTTGAAAGTAGTTAAATGAGAAGTTTTAGGTTGTACATATATTACCAGAATAAAAATATATAAAAAAAACACACCATAGAACTGTACAATACAAAGCATGAGCCTTAATGCAAGCTATGGACCATAGGTAATAATATAATTATAATAATATAGTTTCATTGACTGTGACCTAGGTACCATACTAATGCAAAATGTTAATAATAGGGAAGACGATTTGTGTGTGTTAGGGGGTGCGGGGTTATATGGGAACTCTGTACTTTCTGCATTTTTATTTTTATCTTTTTTTTTTTTTTTGAGTTACCAAAGCCAGGGATGGAACCCAGGACCTCATATGTGGGAAGCTGGCCCTCAGCCACTAAGCCACATAAGCTCTCCTAAGTTGGTTTTTCCTTTGTTTGCTTGGTTTTTGCTTTTTTGGGTTTTTTTTTAGGAGGCACCAGAAACCAAACCTGGAACCTCCCATGTGGGAAGCAGGCATTCAACTGCTTGAGCCATATCCACTCCCTTTCTGCATGATTTTTAAAAAAATATACTTTTTAATTTTAATTTTAATTTTAAAAGAAACTTAGATTTCATAAATGTTACACAAAAAATATAGGGAATTCCCATATGTCCCGCTCCCTTGCCCCTCTCACATTTTCCCACATCAGCAACATCCTTCATTAGTGTGGTACATTTGTCACAATTGATGAACACATCTTGGCGCATTGCCACTAAGCGATGATTATAGTTTACATTGTCGTTTACACTCTCTCCCACACATTTTTGCAAGTTATTACATGATATACATGTCATTGAAATGTCATTCAGGATAATTCCCAAGTCCCAAAAATGCCCCCAAATCACACCTATTTTTCCCTCTCCCTCCCCTCAGAAGCTCCAGTGGCCACTGCTTCCACATTCACCTGCATAAGTTTTATGTAAACCTACATCTACTCCAGTTAAAACAAACAGAAAAACAAAAACACACAAGCAAACAAAACACTTTGAAAGTCCCTGACTAGGTGCAGTCAAGCCTTCAGATTTCCTATACATAACCAGTGCCATGGACACCCTGGTGTCTAATACCTAATACCGGAAGTGCTTGGACAGGCTCTGCCTCAGTGCCTCCTTCTCCCACTTCTTCCACCTGCCCAGTCTCACACAATATCAAGCCTTTCCCTGGACAGGATTAAGCACCTACTACACGTCCAACATCGTGTTAAACACTAGGATACCACAGTGGTCAGTGAAACAGATTTAGTCTCTGTGCTTGTGGCGCTTACATTTCAAATTCAGGAAGACAGATAATTGCATAAATAACTTAAATAAAATGTAACAAGTGTTGGGACAGAGCTAGAGATTCTCTTAATTACATACCCTCTTGTGACATCTCTTGTTACTTTGGCCTATTGTTATATAAGTAGTTTCCTGCATGATTTAACATGTTTGCTTCTTGTCCCTCTAGCTAGATGTGAAAGTTCTGGAGGCTGGGAACAGCGTCTTATCCTTCATTTGATCCTTATAGCTTTTTGGCTTAGTGTACTTTGTATGTATATACCAGTGGTTCTGAACCAGGACGATTTTACCCCCTCCTCCCTTACTCCAACAGACACATGTCAGTGTCTGGAGACACTTTTGGTTGTTGCAAGGATACAAGGGCTACTATAAATATCTAGTGGGTAAAGATTAAGGATGTTGCTAAACATCCTACCCTGCACAGGATAGCTGTCTTCAACAGAGGATGATCCAGCCCAAAATGTCAATAATCCTGAGGTCGAGAAAGCCTGTTCTAGGGAAACTCTTTGGTTTTCTATCCATTGCCTCCTAGTTCTAACAAACCAGCACCTGGTAAATCAAGAGGTGCTCCAACTACCACCTACAACTGCCAAGGCCCTTCCTTATCTGTCCCTTATTACCCTCCTCTTCTACCAGTCAACACATTTCCTCCCCTACCCAGTCAGACATTTCATTCTGTTTCCATGTTTGTCGTATTAAGATCTGATGTGAGTGATGCAGAGAGAGGAAAGGCCTCACACCTTCATTTTGTTTTAGCCTTTGAGACCAGACTTCTGGACACCAAGCTCCAGGGTCACCATTCATTCTGATTCTACTTCATTAGTCCTCAAGGTGTGTCCAGGGGCTCAAGAGGATCCGTGTGCTGCCAAGGCTCAGGGGCTGGTAGGCCCCTGGCCCGCTGCTTCAACCATCATGGCATCCCTTGAAGGCCTTGAGGGAAGAGTAGGGAACCATCACTGAGAGAAGTTTGAAAACTACCACTCTTGATTCTTCAGTCCTGACTGTTCTTTGAAAGTGATAGAGGAGGCATGTTGCTGGAATGGTAATGAGTAATTGCTGCTCATATGATTAGTGGTTTCCACTAGATAATTCTGCGGGCCAACAACCAGATCATCAGGGGAGAGCAAAATCCAAGAATATTTTCATGCATGTGTGATTCTGAGCCAGTCTCTCCCAGCCAGGATCTGTGAAGGGGAAATGGACTATTTTCTGTTGTGAGGGGATGTGAAAGTCTCCACTCCTTTCTTGAGGTCCTTGGAGGAACATAAGTGATCAAGAATGTTCTCAGAACCCTGCTGACTATGACTGGATTTAGCCGAGGTACTCTTCCTGGCCAAAAGAACCAAATTTAAATTATGAAATAGCTTTGTAATTTCTCCCAGTGGAAAGGATGCTACGATGGTAACTAGGGAGAGAATGGATTGGCCTTCATTAAAAAGGCTTGTGCCAGTGGTCCAGACTCCAGCAGTGAAAACCCTGTTCAAGGGGAGAGAGGGCAAGCAGATGGGAGAATGCCTCATGAGGGCAGGACCACCTAGATGACATGAGACCCCCATATTGGAAGGGAGAAGACAGACTGGCGTTACTGGATTTTGTCTAGGTTCTTGACTTATGCTGCAGAAATGAATTTCAGAGCACATCGGGTTAGTTAGGCCAGTAATTTTTTAAGGTAGGGAGGAAGAGAAATGGGAGAAAATAACAGATCACAGGCCCCCAGTAGAGTGTTAAGGGGCTGAAGGGTGATAAAGAGGGCTGGTTTATAGACTGCGATTTCCCGTTATAGATTATAAATGCCCAGGTTTTACTTGTGTGTTGTTCCATGCAGGGGGGACACGGAGAGAGCAGGGCACAGAAGCCAAGAGAGTGGGAAAGATTTTGTGCCTGCTTTTTAAACCATTAATTATTCCACCCCTTTGCTAATGACATAGGAGGAGTTCCAGGTGTTGGCTGTTTTGATTGATTACCCCACCCATCAATCCCCCAGGTGGGCCCAATGATAATGTCCCTGGAGAATATCCGGGACTTCTCCTGGCTTCCAGAGGGAATCTCATTCATGAGGGTCTTCCAGCAGCCATCTTGGGGGTATCGATATCCACGTGGACTTCTTGCCAGGTTCCAGATCCATCTATTGATTCCCTATCTTACTAGTCTGCTTCACTGGGACCCTCTTTGAGTGAGCTTCCTGTTTCTGTGTCTCATCTGGGTCTAGCTCCTTATTGGTTAAGCCCATACCATCCAGGGTATTGCAAGAGAAGCTGCTTTTATTAGTATTCATTATATTATTAATTATTATTTTTATATCATTTATTATTATAGTTGCCTTTTTTAGGCTTTATTCACAGCAGAGAAGGCTGAACTGATAAAATAGCTTGGAATTGGCACATAGAGTGCATGTAGTTACCATTCCTTAATCAGAACCACTATAGAATCTTCTTAGAACTTTGGTAGTATTTGTAATCTTAAATATGTGTAGAGATAATCAAAGCATACATACAGCTATTGCTGAAAAAATGTAAGATAGATACATTCTTTAAATAAATACTTGAAAAGAAATTCTCTTTGAAAAAGGAGGTAGATGGAAGCTTATATTCCTAAATATAATATCATCTGGACCAAAATATCACCAAAGTTTTCATCACTTGCTCAAGCAGTCAGCAAATTATCTAAGATATTGTTATCATATATCAGTATCCAAAAGGTAAATTTATCATTATGTTTTTCTGCTTTCCAACCTTTTAACTTTGCATTTGCTCTCCCAGGAAAGACGTATGAGTGCAAATAGCCAGTTTCCCAGATTCTGTGTTTGAATAAGTTGGAGATGTGCATGTGTTTGTGTGTATATATCTGAGAGTCTGTGTGTGTTTTGGGTTGGGCAGGGGGAAGGCAGTTTGGAAAAGTCTCACCTATTCAGATATTCTCTTAGAGTAACTTTTTAAAAATTAAGCTTATCTAACTGTTTTAGATTTAGGGCTCAGAAACTGGAAACTTTAAATTCAGCACTGATATAAAGAAATCCAGCTTTATCTTCAATTTCCAAAAAAGTCTATAAATCTCTTTTCTTGTTCATTGATTCTTATACTTATATATTCAGTCTTTTTTTTTTCTTTTAAGATTTATTTTATTTATTTATTTCTCCTCACCCCCTCGTTGTTTGCACTCACTATATGTTCGTTGTTTGCTCATCTTCCTTTTAGCGGGTACTGGGAACTGAACACAGGGCCTCCCATGTGGGAGGGAAGCACCTGATTGTTTGAGCCATCTCCACTCCCTGCTCTGTTGTATTTCTCATTATGTTTTCCTCCTTGTGTCTCTTCTTGCATCATCTTGTCATGTTAGCTCTCCACGCCAGCCCATCGTATCAGCTTGCTGTCTTGCTCGTCTTCTTTAGGAGGTACTGGGAACCAAACCTGGGATCTCCCATGTGGTAGGCAGGAGGTCAGTTGCTTGAGCCATATCTGCTTCCTTATATAGTCATTCTTTTTTTTATTTTTTATTTTTTTATTTTCTATATATTCATTCTTTACTATTTATTACCTGCAAGGTACATAGAAAGACATTGAGGTTAGAAGGCACTGAAGGGGAATAAATGTGTGAAACAAGGTCCTTTTCTTCCAAAAGTTTGCAAGATAGATGAAAGAAAATATCCCTCTTTTTTTTCTTGAAATAGTTAAGTGTAGAAGATATTGCTAGTTGTTCCCCAAACATCTATTCTCTTCTTGCCAGTGGGATATGATTGGGAGTGGAGAGTCATGCCCTTTAAAAGGAAAAAGTGTATTAATGCCATTTAATTGTACAGCTAAAAATGGTTAAAATGGCAAGTTTTATGTTATGTCTATGTTACCACAATAAAAAATTTTTAAAAGAGTAACAATAAAGGAAAAAAAAAAAAAGATTTAGTAAATAGAGATACCAGAACTTGGTGACAAAAAAGAAGGCATCAAAACTGATGTCCAGCTCAAGGCAATGTGTTAGCTTGAGTTGCATCCCAGAACAGAGAAAGGACATTGGTGGGAAAGCTGGGGAGATCTGAATAAAGTCTGCAGTTGGGTGAATAATGTTGATTTTGACAGATACCATGGTTCTATAAGATGTTAACTTTTGGGGAAGATGGGTGAGGAATATAAGGAGACTGTATTATCTTTGCAATTTTTCTGTAAATCCCAAATTATAAAAATATATATATATATATATACATGCATAATATATTCCGGCTCTCAGAGGTGGTGGTGGTCTTTCCTTCTAGCAAAAACCTAGAGAGACCCTGGGTCAACCTCACTGTGGAGCTGCCTGTCAGCTCAGGTCTGCATATGTTCTTAAGAGAAGGATATTTGGGTCTTGTTTAAGCCATTGTTATTTTGGTCCCTGGATGGGAGTTAATAGATGAAGAAGTGGCAGAACCTGAGTGAGTACTAAAACAGTCGTTAAAACTCCCGAGATCTTAATAAGTAGGTCTTGAGCATGCAGGGGAGAGTTTATGGACAAGCAGCAGTTGACTCTGACTCTTAAGGCTGTTCGAAGGTACAGATGCAGAGGAGAAAAGAGAAGACATTTCAAATGGTCCAAAGATGATCCCTGCTTGGGGTATGGTGAGGAGGTCATGCCAGCTGGAGGAAATGGGAGTAACAGAAGGAAAGCCTGGGCACAGGGGCATGGTCAGGGTTTGGAAAACCTGGAATTCCCAATGTATCACTAGAAACAACAGGAAACACTGGAGTTTTTTTAAGCAAGTCGGAGAAAAAGCCTGGAGCTGGCAATTTTGCTGGTGGAGGGGGCCCAACTAGAGGTTGGTCCAGATGTTTTCAAATTGTGCTCCACAGAAGCCCTAAGGCTCTGCAAAACCTTCTGAGGCATCAGGGAGGGACTGATGGGGGGTGGGGTCCCTCCATGCTCCCCCCCCTCCCCCCGCCAATTCTAGCAGGGAGCCTCTACTCTTCTCTGTTAGCTGTAGATTTTGGGATTCTGCACAACATTTCAGTGGAAGAAAGGGCCCATGGGATTAAACATTTTGAAATATGGACAGATCTGGAAAACAGCAGGCAAGAATGAATTCTGCATTCAATAGAGGGTGCTTACTGCTTATGTGCTTCTCAGTTTACAAGGTTGGGAGCTCTGGAATCAGACTGCTGGAAGGAAGCACATGCCAGGTCCCCTGCTAACCAGTTGTGTGATTCTTAAACCTCAGTTTTCTCATCTGCAAAATGGGGCTAAGAGTAGCCCCTTCTTCAAGGAGATATGGTGAGACATAATGAATGAATACATGTAGAGCATGGAAAACAATGCCTGGCCCATATTAATTGCTCAATAAATATTAGCTAACATTATTTTGCTATTATTATCATCTCCCTCCTCCTTCCTCCTCATTATTATCTGATAAGGTTGAAACTTGCAGTGGATAATTAAGCCAATGTTGACAGGTGGCTAATGAAAGATAGACAACTGATTGAGAGTGAGCGAAATTTGTAACTTTAGTTGAAAATTTTCCATTGGAAATTAACTCTGATTCTGGGCAGTGAGGGTCTTTAGGGACTGAAGGATGATGGAAAAAATACAATATATTTTAGCACAGTTCTGCATACGCCAAAGGATACTTAGCATTCAACAGGATCTATCAGGAAGTTTCCATGACTTGATATCAGGAAAAAAGCAACTTTTATGGTGGTTAATTTCCTAGAGACAGTTCTTCCCAAGCTGAATCCACCTTTCCTCTTTTATTTTTCTTCTAGAGGCCATGGGGAGTTTTTCCAAACTATCTTCATCTGCTTTTCTCCCAGGATGCTCTCTCCTGGTTTTCTTGAAGAACAGAAAGGTAAGGAATATCTTTCCTTCCCTCCAAAATAAGTCCCACAAAACTTTTGCCATTTTTGCTTTGTTTTAAGATTTATTATTGCTTGTGACTATAGGGAATGAACAGGGATTAACAAAAATAATAAACAATGAAATCGTTACAAATTCCCAATAAATCTATAAAAAAATCTGCTCAGCATTTCTGGCCTCCACTCATGTGCAAAAAGGATTTATTATTATTATTATTACTATTATTATTGTATATATTATTCTCTGGCTTCCTTCTCTGATAGTTCCATGGATCTCTTCTCTTCTTGTCTTGGAAAAGGACCTACCCAACTCTTTGTAGGCTTTGTAGTTGGGACCTCAGCTCAAGCAATGTAGACTTAAATTCAAGATTCACCAATAGTGTATTTTTAAAATTCCATTAGGAACAAGAAGATGAAAAAAGGAAGAAATCATCTTTTGGGGGCAGGTCATGTAAGCATAAGAGAAAGTAGAATTACCTCCTGTTTCATGTTTGTCTTCTTAGAACTGGTCTAAGATGGGAAAAATAAACAAAAAGGAAATAGAAATCCAAAGTAGATGAGGTGATGAGGTGATAATAAAAGATGGTCACAGTTTGGGGTCTTGATTATTACCTGCAGGTGAGGTTGATTTAATAATTGCTTATAATCATGGGATCATAGAAAATAGGTGACAGGAGGCTAAAGCTCAGCAAATGCCTTTGTGTGTGCATGTGGGTGGTGTGTATGAGGGGGAGGGGAGGAAGGGAGGAAGAGGAGGTAGGCAGAGAGAGAGAGGTAGAGAGAGATTAAGAGATTGAGGGAGAATTTTCAAATCACTGCCCAGTAATTCAGGACAAAATCCTAAACCAGATACTGAATGGATGGTTTATGAGTATTTATATAGGTAATGATTCCATGGCCCATAATCATTTGTCAAAAAAAGTCTAATTAAATATGATAAAATGACTTGACTGTCATGCCTAGTATAACAGCAGCTTGATCAGAGCAAAATTGTTAAGTTTGCTGGGTTGGTATTCTGTGTGTACAAGATTCCAAACCAAAGAATAGTGTTTTTTCTTTATTCTGTGCCAATGAATCATACCTAGAGCATGTCCAGCTTTGGGCACCACACTTTTAGAGTGACACAGGGTTTTTAGCAACCTTGGCCTTGGTTCTCTGGCCTTTTTCAGCCCTGGTCCCTTGGTTGAGTCCACCTCATGGTTTTGCTCTGGCCTGCAGACTTGTCCTGTCTCCATTCCTGAGCCACCCCAAGATGCATGATTGCGTGAACCCTAGATCCAGTGACTCTATCTCCTTCTGGGGTCTTGTCTGCCCTTCATCCCCCTCCCTAAATTGCCTTCCCTATGACCAGATTTAATGTTTATTGTTTCCTTGGAATGCCCATGGTCTTTGAATTGAGGAACTTCCTAATGGCTTCCATCTTGATCCCATTTACAAACACACTGTTGGCTCTCAATAAATGTTTACTTAGCTGAATAAGGGAGCTTCTGGTTTTCTGTCTATGCCATACTCTTTGTCCAGATTCCCAGACTCTCTGACCAGCGCCTAGGTCCCTGCATAGCTCCAGCTGCCCACCCCACATCAGGCATAGAGTTCTATTGAGTATTGACAGTTCTCTTGGATTGATCCCCACCCACCTGGAGGTTCTGACCGAGCCCTATCCTCCTGATTGGAATACTTTGTACAGAGGACAGACTGAAAGACTTGATTTATCCTTGGACACATTCTGAGACAGCTTGTCTACCATGGTTGTCATCAATGTTATTTAACAACTATTTCTGGCTCCCTCCCTTCCAAGCACTGCATTTCCTGGCCCCTCTTGGTTGAGTGAGGCTGTGGGGTGACAATGACTTGAGAATGGAAATGAAGTGTTTCTTGCCTTGCCAGTGCAAGATCTTCCAGAGTTCTTTTCCTTCTGCCATGGCAACCAGTGACATTACAGACAGTGGCTGCTCCCTCATCTTGGGTCCCAGAGTGAGGATGATGCAAAACAGAAGCCTGAGCCCATCTGTGAAGGACAGGTGGTGTGAGCAAGAAATGAACCTTTGTTATTTTAAGTCCCCAAGGTTTGCAAGGATGTTACATGTTCCTGCAGCATAACCTAGCTTATCTTGGCTGATACACCTGTCCCTACCCCACCAGACTCTGCCCTGTGAGTGGGCATGCACCTGCTCCTTGCTTCCTCCACGGTGGCCTTGGGTTAAGCCTCTCCAACAGCACATCCAAAGGTAATTGATCATGATAGCTCTTGAAACCAAGTCACAAAAGGAATAAAGGAGCAAGTGACACTTCACTTTGAGATTAGAGAATTTAAGGAGAAGGAAACTGTCATCTATTATGTCCTTCTGTGTGCCAGTCACTGGGCTAGGCACTTTATATTATCTCATTTAATTTTAACAGCAAGCCATCTGAGTCAGAGAGACTAAAGTGTTTTGACATTGGTCATGTGGTTAGGAAGTATTGGTGCTAGGATATAAGCTCAAAGCCAACATTTCTTACCTTTGCAGTCATTCTGTAGTAGCTGTATTCAAATATGTAAAGGACATTCATGTGGAAGAGGGGTTTCACCTATTCTTGGGACACCAAGGGACAAAACTAGGGACAGAGGATAGAGTTGCAGGAAGGCAGGTTTCTGTTCCATTAAAGGAAAAAAATTGCTCCTATTGAGCTGCTGGGAATTAGAATGGTCTGAAAGAGGTTTGGGGGTGAAGAGAAGTGAGTTTCCCATATCAAGTGGCAGTCTCCTACACAGCTTAAGAATGTGGCTTCAAAACCTAAGAATGCTAAGTGTCTCTGGGCCTTCTTTTTTTTTTTTTTTAAGATTTTATTTATTTATTCATTTATCCCCCCCTTGCTGCTTGTGCTCGCAGGGTCAGCTAACCACGCCGTGCGGGCGGGGGCCTCCCATATGGTAAGCGGGCACCATACCCGCATATGGCACCTCAGCAAGTTCCACTCTCTGCTTGGATTCATGCCTTGAGCTACATGGATGTAAATCATTCCCAGCCCCGCCCCCTTCTCCAAGGCTCAGTGATGGAATCTTTTCCCACATCCAAATGGTTCAACTTGCCCATCTCCTATCTGGTGGTCTTTACAATCCTGTCATCAGCCTAGCAGTGTTTTTCTGGAAGAGTTCTCTTCCCAAAGACCTATGGGAACCTTTTACTAAGAGCCATGGGGATCACCCCCCACCCCCACCACTCAGGAGACTTTAGTGGTGGGAACAACCTCACATGCCAATGCTCACAAGGGAAGGAAAGTGAGGTTAGGGAGAGAAAAAGGAGAGGAAGGCATCTGACAACCTATCAAAGGATGAGTACTGGAATAACCTTTTATTGTTCTTTGCTGAAAAAGTAAATCAACATAGTTGGCACTTAAAGCTGTAAACATGCTGTGAAAATAAGTTTTATTTCTTAAGGGGAGAAAAGAATTGTTGCTTATCTGTTCATAATGATGTTAGGGTGGTCCCAACCTTATTATATCAACATTGTGTAGCTGTGAGCTGGATTTCAATATGGCTTAAACTTTAAAGCTGTAATAAGCAGCAGGTTTGGGGGTAATTTGCATCATGTACCAATATCAGTGCTTGTCTCCCTAGAGTTAGTTGTCTGCAAAGGCACCTTTATTGGAGTGATTTCTACCAACAATTTAATAGAAAAGTTGCTCTAACCAGAAGGGGAACTTTCCCTGCAGCCAATAAATGTCTTTGTAGTTTAGTAGCTTCATAACTAAAATTTTCCCCCCAGAGGAAACCACAAAAAGTACCTATCATAATTGTGTTGAAGGCTCTTGAGTCAGATGCTACGGGAGGCAGAAGAGACGTGGTTGAATCACTTCCAGAGCTAGGGGAAGAACAAGGAGTCTGCCTTAGAGACATTTATTTCCTTTCTAACTCCACCTTAAGTCTTGCCAGGGTGAAACAAACTTGAATTGCTCCTGGCCTGTTGCTTTATTATTATTATTTTTTTTTCCTGCTGCTTGGGAGTGCATATGGTCTGGATTGTGCTAAGAAGATGGAGAGTAGACTTCTATTGTTATTTGTGGGTGTTCATGAAACCAGACTGCATCTCAGAGAGCCATCCTGGTATGCAACACTCAGAAACAAATGGCTCAACGAACCAGTGGGAGAACTTGCCACAGGAAAAAGTGCACATTTGACAGGTGGGTTAGCCAGGCCATCCAGCTGACTCCAAACATTTATTGAGTACTTTCTGTATATCAGTTAAGTGTTAGGCTGGCCACAGCAATGGGTAGAAGGCAAAGAAAAATCCAGGTGGACTATGATTCCTGAGCCAGGAAACTGAAGAAAACCAAAGCTGTGGTGGAAACTAAAGACTAGTTTAGGCGTTGCAACTCCGCTGAGGCTCAGGGCCCACCTGGCACATGGACAGCCCAAAAATTCAAGTCTCTTGGATGTACACATACCAACTCCAGCACCAAGTATAGGTTCAAATAGAAGAGACAGATGAGCCATGTGTAGGGAAGCCATACTGAGTCCAACTCTGTCGCTTTCAGGAGCACAAACTCCAAAGCAGAGCCCACTGGCAAGGCACCAAACTCTAGAGATATCTGCCCTGATCATAGGACCTGGGTGTCTCCAGAGCCCTTAAGAACCCCACTAATTGAGGTAGTATACACTTTGGCAGTCTATGACATCCTGCTGAGTTGTGCATAAGCGTTACCTCTGGGATGGTCTCTCCACTCATTTTGAAGTCTCTTAGCCATATAAACTCATTTGTTTTTACATTTCCCCCCTTTTATTAGAGGTCTTTTTCCAGTTGCATTGCTAGTTGGTGTTTGGTAGTAATCCCTTGGTGCTAGGGAGGTTCATCCCCAGGAGTCATGTCCCACACTGGGGGGAAGGTAATGCATTTATATGCTGAGTTTGGCTTAGAGAAAGTCCACATTTGAGCAACAAGGAGGCTCTCAGTAGGCAACTCTTAGGCATCCCACAACACTAGGCTAAGTTTCAATTTCAAGAGCAAAGGCTTACAAGCATAGTTGTCAATATCAAGGACCCATCATGGACCATCCTCCTTCGCCAGTCATTGCCCCTGCACTTGGGGGACAGTTGCTATTCCATTAGAGAATGTGGCAGAGCTCTCCAGGATGGGAATTCAATATTCTCTTGGGTATTGTATGAATCTCCACCCACTATAACAATGCCCCGTGAACACCTGAACACATTTATATACCTTATATGTATGTCCAGGTGAATTTCCTCTCATGTGTCCTCCATTACTGACACCCCACACTAATGATTTACCCATGCCTCAGTTGTAACCCTTCTGTGGTCTAAAGCTTCTTCAAAAATGAAGCCAATAAAATAGCTAAATACAATTAATAAGAGAATGAAATAATAATGGTAAGTTTAAATATAAGAAATAAAATACATAAAAATTTTTAAAAAACTAAAAATAAAATAAATTTTAAAATTGGGATATTAAAAATAATGAAAAATATTCAAACAAAATTTTTTTGACATTTTACCTTTCATCACTGTAATATGTGTTGTACTGTATGTACAGTGACATTTTTTCCATTTATTCCCCAGTGTCTTACTTTTTTTCATTTTGTTTTCAAAGAAGTTTTAGGTCACAGTAAAGCCACATACAGAATACAGGGGACTCTCATATACCCAACATCCTCCCCGTTTCCCCCTTCCCGTATTAATACCTTTATATATGTGGATGGTACATTTGTTATAACTAATATACAAATAGTAAAACATACCTACTAACCATGGTCAATGGTTTACATTATGGTTTACATTTTAGACTGTACACTTTTATAAATTTTGATGATATTTAACATGGCCTGTGTTCATCATTGCAAGATCATGTAGAACACTTCCATTGCCCACTAAATACCCCCTGTTCCATCTATTCTATTCCTCTGTCCCCCTCCCCTCGGGGTCCACGGCAACCACCCAGCTTCACTCCTTGGATGACAAGATTCATAGTTTCTTGCAACAATACTGAGGTCTTGACACACTGGTTTGTCCTCCCCTATTAGGAACTGCCCATGCTCTCGAGAGACTCCCACCCCTCTGTTTGAGAACATCAGGATGGGAGCCCACCTCCTTCCCACTCATTATGCGGGGCTCCACCCACTGATACAACACACTATGATAAAATGATCACTTGCACACTCCCTAGAAGCCTGCTCCAGGTGTGCCCTATCCCGAATGCCCCCCATCCAACACCCTAACAAGGTGAGGATTGACAATCACCATACTAAGGAAACGAGAGCCTACAACTGCAAGCAAGAAAGTCCCATCCATCGACTGTATGGGATTGAAGCACCCTCTCAATTAGAGGTGGAGTGGACATCACCATCCCATAATCCTCAGGATTGGGGAATGAACTATGGACTAGAGTGGACTTATTGGTATTCTACTATAGACTTATTGTGATTCTAGCAATGGAAGAAATTATAGCATTGATGTGGAGGCAGTGGTCACTGGAGACTCTGGGGGCAGGGGGAGGGAAAGTCAGGTGTAATGTGGGGGCTTTTTTGGGACTTGGGAATCATCCTGAATGGCATTGCAATGACAGATATAGGCCATTATATATCTTCCCATAGCCTGCAGAATTGTGTGGGAGAGAGTGTAAACTACAATGTGAACCTGGGGTAGGCTACTAGGGAGTGCTCAATGGCAATGCCCTAGGATGCGTTTATCAATTGCAATGAATTTGCCAGACTAATGAAGGATGTTGTTTATGTGGGAGGGTGTGGGAGGTTTGGGGAGCGGGGCATATGGGAATTCCTATATTTTTTGTGTAACATTTGTGTAATCTAAGTATCTTTAAGAAAATTTAAAAATGCATATATAAAAAAAGACTAGTTTAATTGGAAGTCTTTGAATTGCTTTGAAATTCTTTGACTTTCTTTGGGAGTCTGCAATTCTTTCACTTTTGTTGGAATTCTTTGAAATGCAGCAATGGAACCATTCCCTGCTGGTAGCATATAGAAAAGCCCTATCTCCTCCCTTAGCCTCAACCTCAAATTCGCCTGCTCTGCTGTACCCAGTTGTACAATTTAAGCACAGCATAAAGTCCCCTGCAAACGGGGGCAGGGGGAGTGAAGACTCAGCCTGCATTCTGCTTGCCAGGCTCTGCTGAGGGGCTGTGTCAGTCGGCAGGGGGTGCTGTTTCTAATTCTCACCGACTTTCTACACAGGTTAGGGAGGCCTGTGAATTTGATGCCTGCCAGGACAGTTACCTATAAAAACTGGATAAGGAGATACAGAAGGAAAAACATCCTCTTGTTACCCGAGGCTGAGAATACTAAATGAAGATTTGAAGGAATTTGGGAACTTTCTCAGAAGCCATGTTGAGAACACACACACTTTCTATATTTTGGTTCTATTTTTTATTTAGAAAAGCAACAGCATTTTTTATTACGGGGGAAGTAGGCTAATGGCCAAAATGTTTTTCATATCTTATAATAAAACAGTAGCTATTGATTATTGAGTTTGCATACGTGCGCCATGTTGCTCAATACTTCACGTAGACATTTCTTTTCCAGTCTTTGTGCTTTGCAGTATTTCACCACACACAGCCTTAGAGATTCTACCTGCTCAGCTCTCTGTTCTTCTCGCTTAGAAAGCGGCCATGTTTCTGAATTAGATGGGGGTTTGGGAGAGCACTCAGGCTGAGCTCCCCATCAGGGATGACAACCCTCAGGCTGTTTCTCAGGGCTTGGGCACACCTGGATCCATGAAGAAAAAGTCTTAGCTTTTAGAAAAATGGAGGAATTAGCTCCTCTATTCATGAGACTGAGAGTACAGGCATCTGGGGAAAGGAGAAAACAGAAAATAGTGTTCTTTAAACGTCCACCCATTTCTTGAGCAAAGTAAAATCTGGCACCGAACCCTGCAAATGAGAAGAGAAGACAGGGCCGACATATGTGACATGACCCACATACCCAGGACAAAAGGGAGGCCCCACGACTCTGTTCCAGCACAATTAACATTTGCACTAATTGCAAATGCTTTCCTGTCTTCAGGGCTGATGCTTGGCTGCTCCCAGCTCTGGGACTTGGCGTTTGACTCCTGCCTTTGTTGGGAGAAGCAAAGGGAGCACAGATCCATTGAACCAACCCTTTCTTTCCCCTCCGCTCCTGCATCCACATGCTCTGCCCCCCACTCCCAGACACACACAGAGCCCTTTTAGCATTCAGAGGAGCTGAAGAAGGCTGCAGCCATCAACACCTGTCGTTTCTGGGGCCAAAAATGTCATCAGGCACTGCCTAGCTGGCTTGTCAACAATGTCATGATTCTGCCATTTTTGGAAGAGCCAATGGACTATTCTTGAGCAGTGCTTTCAGGGAGGTGTAAGTGTGCTATGTACTGACAATTAAATTTTACCCAAGCCCTGTGATCCTGGAAAACAGTGGAAGTTAAGAAATTCCCCACTTTGTATTCCAGAAAACGGCTTCCTACAAAGAAACCCCCTTCCCCATCTGACTTAGATGAAACTCACGGATGTCTTTTGTTTCCCTATGACAAGGCCGGATACAGACCCTCCAAATTCCCATTCATTGCCTCATCAATGATTAGCTGAACCGCTTGTCCCCACTGATCAGTAGGAACAAAGTGCTCATTAACCAAACTTTGGTGAAGCTTCCCATCTTCCTGGAGGCCCCTGAACTTAAAGGGCACCTCCCAGAAAATAAGCTGCTTCAGTATAAGATATTCTCTGATCTGTTATCTGATCATGCCAACCTTTTACCCCATTTCCCTACACCCAGTTCTTTCCTCTCTATAAAAGAAAAACCCAGGAGCAGATGTGGCTCAAGCTGTTGAGCACCACCTCCCACATGGGAGGTCCTGGGTTCAGTTCCCAGTGCCTCTAAAAGAAAAAAACAAAACAGACAACGAGCAGACAACAAATGCAAACAACGAGCAGAAACAATGAGCAAACAGATGAGGGAGCCATCTGGCAGGGGTGGGGGGTAACCCTCTCTGTCTAACCCCTGAGATGCTTGCTGACCTGTGGTTGGTGTGTTCTCCCTATTGCCATATCCCTTCCCTCTTCCACCATAGCCTCTTACCTCCCTGATAATAAACCTTTTGAATAAAGTCTCTCCTTACCAAGTCCAGATTTGTTTTTTATTTGACACACACATGCATACACACACAGTCATACACACACCTGGGCACTCAAGCTCACCCTTGCTGCTGTCTCAAAACTCCTCAGTTACACTTTCTCCAGCAACAGAAGTGATGATTCTGATGGGAAATGCAAAATTAAGCTCTGAAGTGATTTCCTTTGCAATAGTAAGCAATTTTTTTTTTTTAAGATGAAAAGTTTGTTTTCTCTTAAGAGTTTGGTCCCAAAAAAAGCAGCTCTCACCATATGTTTTCCTGGAGGGAGGAAGGAGGGGACAGCATGTACAAGCTGAATGCTGACTAAATATTGCAGCACTGGATTCCATTGGTGGCTAATCACTAGGATCCTGGAAAGGTCTTGGCCCGCCACTAAGCTGAAGTCTGTTTAGGAAAGCCCTGGGCAGACCTGGGGCCTCAGGAATAATGGAGTGGTGGATAACTTAATCTATGACCGATAAGTGCAAAACTTTCCCTGGGACCAGTGAGGAAGGAGTCAGTCTCAAGTTTTTAACCTCAGATTTTCTGAGCCTGAGTTTTACACATGTTAAGGGGGTTATGATCAGCTTTTTTATTTTTTTTTAATTTTTATTTATTTATTTATTTTTTGACTCATTTATTTATGTCACCAATATCAAGTTTTGTCTGTGAACTGCTTACACATCTTGTATCTCCTTCAGGAAAAAAAACAAAGCACTATTGGGAGTGTCTGTCATCCTGTGGAGAACCCCAATCTTTGGTCACAGCGTTAAGAGCTCCTGGTTTCAGTCCCACAAGCCCTCTTTGAAATATGATCAGCTTTTGAATGCTGCCCTGAACATGGTGAATGGCCCAGCCCAGTGGAATCAGTGGATGGAGAGTCATATAATCGTAGAATTATTGTTCAAAGTAATCACCAGCGCCCCTTAGTGCCACCCTTTTCCTCCAGGTAGTGTTTCTAAACTCCTTTGCATTGGGCCCTACTTGGCCTTCTCTTAAAGTTCTATAGGGAAGCGGATGTGGCTCAATCGATACGGCTCCCGTTTACCATATGGGAGGCCCCGGGTTCGGTTCCCGGGGCCTCCTGGTGAAGGCAGCTGGCCCGCGTGGCGCGGTGAGCTGACGCAGCAGGATGACCCAAGCAGACACAGAAAAACGCACAGCAAATAAATAAGTAAATAAATAAATAAAATCTTTAAAAAAAAAAAAAAGTTCTATAGGGAATGACATTTTACAGGCTACATTGGTAATCCCTCAAAGGGCTTATTGTCCATTCATTCATTCATTCTACAAATATTTACTGAGTTCTCTTTTTTAGTCTCCTAGGCTACTGAAAGCAGTATACTCGAAATGGGCTGGCTTTTAACAATGGAAATTTATTAGTTTACAAGCTTACAGTTCTGAGGACATGAAAATGTCCAAATCAAGGCATCATCAAGATGAAACCTTCTTCCTGAACATAGGCTGCCAGTGATCCTGGACTCCTCTGTCACGTGGCAAGTCACATGGTGGTGTCTACAGGTCTCTCCCTTCTCTTCTGGGCTTTATTGCTTTCAGCTTCTGGATTCTGTGGTTTTCTCTCTTCTTCATCTGAATTTTATTCTCTTATAAAGGACTCCAGAAAGAGGATTAAGACCCACCCTGGGTCATGCCTTACTGAAATAACCTTAGCAATGCACAATAGGTTTAGATTATACCCACAGGAATGGACCAGCTTTAAGAACATGATTTTCTGGGGTACATTCAGTCTCCAACTACCACAAGTGCCAAATCTGTATTAGTTTTGAGCTCTGGGGACTCAATAATTAATAAAGTGCCCAAATTCCTGCCCTCATATAACTTTACATTCTAATAGGAGGTGAGGGGGAAAAGTTGGGGTCAGAAAAGAAACAAAATAAATAGGTCAAATACACAGTACATTGGATAGTGAAAAGTTCCATTCCAAATAATACTAATATGCAACTTACATTTGAGTGAGGCTTCATCATGTTCATTGGGTCAGCACACATGTGAATCCTCACAAGAGTGTATGGCCTGGAAAGTTAAAGAAATTTCCCAGGGTCACATGATTAAAAGTAACTTTTTTGGAATTAAATGCAAGTCATGAGATGCTTCATATTCTTTCCCCTCCATTTAATTTAGGAAGTTGAAGAGGAGCTGGGTGGTGGGGTGGTAGAGTGTCCTCAACTGGGTTCCTTCACTCAGCAGGGCAGAATAGACAGACACACCAAACTGGGCTAGGAAGGAGAAGAGGATTTATTTGCCGTCAGGAGACTAGATATGTACAAGCTCAAACCAGCTTCCCCAAAATGAATTCTAATATTTTATACTATTGGGGTGCTAATGGATAATTGGGGTGGAGCTGGACACAGGTTCCTTTATTAACATTAAGGGCCTGAACAGGGTGGATGTGGGTGGGGTAGCAAACCAGGGTCAGTTACAGGGATTTGGGATAGGGATATATAGAACAAAAGTCAGTTACAAGGTCTTTCATATGGATATTAAATAGAGGTGGGTGGAATAGTTATCATCCCAATAGTAAGTATACACAAGGGTGAGTTCAATCTAGAATTACGTGACAATAGTAAGAATACACAAGGGTGAGGTTAAGTTTTGTGTAACCATAAACAGGGATGAGACCTGTTTAGAATGACCCTCATAATAGCAGATCTAGGCTAAATCCAATCAGTTTTAGCAATTTCAGATATTAACCTTTTGCTATTTTTAAAAAATAATATAAAGGCATCTATATAATTCTTAGTTAAGCTATCCTGGGTTTTTCTAGTACTACAAAATTAGTCCAGCAACTCAAACTCCTTGTTTTGTTTTGGTACTCATTGGAGATTGGACAAGAACTGCTCCCTCTCCTATCCCCAGAAGCCTGTAGAGTCTGGTGCAGAGCTGGAGAGGCAGCCTGTTTTCAGTTTGAATAACTGGGTTATTCAATGACAGTGACTCTAATTGTAAGGTCCATGTGAGGGCTAGACAAAAGTAACCACAAAGGCTTGGCTCCAGAGGGATGGCTAAACCATGAGGCCAAGTCTGTCCCCGAGTTGGGAAGCATCCTGTTGGAGAAGAAACACGTGATTTCACTTCTTTAACCATTCTCAAGTGGGAACCTGAAAATATAGCTTGGGCCAGACTCTCCCATATCCTGTCGCTGTGCCTCTCCTCTCAGAGGTGTCTGGGAACCTTGATAAGGGAGCCATCACAAAACTGAAAGCCAAGGGAAGGTGAAGAAAGACAAATGACTTGAGTGTTAATTTTTGTAGTATGCAGGGATTCTTTCGCCAGCGTCTGGGTTTCTAGGTTCTTGGCTATGTCACATAAAGGAATTTAAGGACATGCCATAGGGTAAGCAAGCAAGTAAAGAATTTATTGAGAAATGAGAGAAAGGGAAAGTACACACCTGAGACATGGGTGTGGGCATGCTCAAGGGAGAGGCATGTGCTGGGGCCCCAGGGTAGGCTTCTTTAACGCCATTCTTTCCTCCTCCCCCTTCCCATGTTGAGGAGGGATACGAGCTCTCTGCTGTCCTGATTGGTTGCCTTCCTGCCTTTCTGCTTTCCTATTGGCTTATACTATGGGCCACTCCGGTTGCACCTCTTAGTTTTAGGGAGCCAGTGGGAGGCCTTTCTGTTTGGAGTTATCTTGGGCTTTTTTGGGGCCCAGGAATTTCAAATGGGACCTTGTGACCAGTTTCTTGGCAGGCCTTTTGGCTGTGATAATTACAGATTTGGTTTTTTTAAAAAAAGATTTATTTATTTATTCCCTGCCCCACCCCCAATCCCCCACAGCCCACTGCCCTATTGTTTTACTTTCTGTGTTCTTCTGTGTCTGCTTGTCTTCTCTTTAGGTGGCACTGGGAACCGATCCTGGGACCTTCTGGAGTGGAATCTCTTGCAGCTCCTCAGCTCCCTGGTCTGCTGTGTCTCTTATTGTCTCTCCTCTGTGTCTCTATTTGTTGCATCATCTTTTTTTTTTTTTAAGATTTTATTTATTTATTCATTTATCCCCCCCTTGCTGCTTGTGCTCGCTGGGTCAGCTAACCACGCCGTGCGGGCGGGCTTGCCTTCACCAGGAGGCCCCGGGAACCGAACCCAGGGCCTCCCACATGGTAAACGGGAGCCCTACTGATTGAGCCACAGCCGCTTCCTTGTTGCGTCATCTTGCTGCACCAACTCTCTGTGCGGGCGAGTACTCCTGCATAGGCCAGCACTCTGCATGGGCCAGCTCCCCACTTGGGCCAGCTCCCCACTTGGGCCAGCTTGCTTTTCACCAGGAGGCCCCGGGAATCAAACCCTGGACCTCCTATATGGTAGACGGGAGCACAGTCACTTTGTTTGTGAACAGCTGCTTTCCCTTGGGGTTTCCAGGTGGGGTCTCGTGGCCCATGGTCTTTGCAGGGTCTCAGCTGTGATGGTTATGGCTTTGTTCTGACCACCTGCTTTCCCTCGTTTACTATACTAACCTGCCTCAATTCCTTTAGCTAGAAAATCAAATTCCCTTTTTATTCCCTTCCCACTTTACCTGTTCTTCCCTGCCATAAAAGGGGAGGGTGAAAAAAAACAAACAAACCAGGTGTTCTACAACAGTCATCAAAATAATTAAATATTATTACATTGAAAAAGTTTTGGTAATGGATGGTGGTGATTGTGAATGTAATTAATATCCCTGAATTTTAAACTTAAACCTGGTGAAAATGGGGAATTTTGTGTTTTATATATATGTTATCAAAATAAAAGTTTTGAAACAAAAATGGGGATGGGGGTAATTAAATAATTTCAGTCACTTTCTTGGAACCCAAATTGAAGAGAATCATGGACTTTTCATTCTGGAAAAAAACACAAAACCTATGAAGAAATATGAGCACCATATGGCATGGGATATAAAAGATGAGAAGTTTTGGAATCAGACAGAACTCGATAGAATTCCCACTGTGACACTCACTAACCTCAGACTAGTTTTATAAACTTCAAGTCCATATCGTCAGCATACAGATGCTGCATACCTGGCAAAATTGTTCTGAAGAATGAATGGGATGACATGATATCAATGGGACATGGCAGGAGCTTGATAATTTATGACCAGTCACATCATATGTGCATTTATCCATGCCAAGAAAGAGTGGGGAAACTGACCATGTTAAAATGTGTTAAAAATGTGGGCAGTTCCAGTTTTGTTTAAATATCTTGTTTCAACAAGGCAATTTGAAAAATCTCTTGATTTTATTCACTTTTCTACTCAATGAACTTGCATTTGGGGGGATGTCTTAGTTTGCCACAGACCTGCCAATGCAAAGTACCGGAAATGGGTTGGCTTTTATAATGGGATTTTTATTTAGGGTAAAAGCTTACAATTCTGAAGCTATGAAATGTCCAAATCAAGGCATCAGCAGGGATGCTTTCTCACTAAAGTCAGCTCAGGGTGATCCTGGCAGCCTGCTTCATGGCAAAGCAAGATGGCAGCCGATCTTTGTTGAGATCCCTGCCTTCCCTTCTGGGCTCACTGTCTCCTGGATTCCAGGTGTGGATGGTCAGGCATATGACTTGTCTCTTCAGCCTTGAGCTGCTCCATGGACCTAGTCCTTTGGGGGCCTCTTTCCGTGCCTCTGTGCTCTGCAGATTCCAGACTCTGGGACCTCTCTCAGCCTCTCAGGGCTTTTCTGTCTTCCTTTAGTCCTCCCTCTCACATGGCTGAACAAAATGGCAGCTTTCTTTCTCTGTGTCTCCATTGCTATCAGACCCCAGCAAGAAGGTGGAGACTCAACCAGTGTCACGCCTCACTGACATAGTTCAATCAAAAGGGACCTAATCGAGTGATCTAATCAAGGTCCCTTTACCAAATCTAATGCAATGAAAGGATCTCACACCCACAGGAATGGATTAATTGAAAAACGTAATTTTTTTTAGGATTCACCAAATTCAAACTGTCACAGGGGGCAAACATTTGCTGTTCCCTTGGCAAATCTCCATTTCCATGTTCCCTTCATTGTGCGAGCATCTCACCAGGCCAAGTGTGACTCTAGAGTTTAAAACTACATATAATTCATTCCTCATGTCCCCTAAGTGCAATCCAGTTACTTCATCAGAAGCACATCTACAGAAACAGTGATCAACGGTCATTTGGACACTATACAGTTTTTGCCATATGTGCTTACTTTGGAACCAAACCCGTCTCCATCTCCCCTCAATTCTGTTCCCCATGTCAGATGTCACCTTTATTCATCTAACAAGTCCTTACTGAGTGTCTCCCACGTGGCAACCACGGTGCAGCAAGCTTGGGCTACAGCAATAAATGAAGTCCCTGGTCTCTTGGAACCTACATTCTTGTGGAGGGAGACAGACCATAAACAACCAAATAAACACACAATGCAGGCCAGGTAGTAACCGGTGCAGTGAAGCTAAATGAAGAAATGTAGGCAGATAGAGAAAGGATTTATTTAGAAACAAACTCTGTGTATTTCTGGTTTGTTCTTAAACCAAAGAAATGCAAGATAATAAAATGAAGATACCATCTCCCCGCCCCCGCCCCCCACTCATATTAGCGAAGCTCTTAAGAAACATGGTACTACCCCGGGTCTGGCATGGATGTGGGGAAATAACACACATTCAGCACTGATGGGGTTGTGAATGGATGTTTCTGGAGGACACATTACCAACAGGCATAAAAAAGCATAAAAATGTTCATACCTTTTGATGCCATAGTTCTACATCTAGTAATTTTTTTCATAATGAAGTGGATACTTACTACTTTCTAATTAAGACAGTTCATTGCAAAATATGTTGTAAGACCAAAATATTGGAAACGCTGAACTGTTCAACAATATAAGATTGGCTCACTGAGTCATTTGTTCAGCACCCTACCAGATACCGGCTGTCACACTGACCTTGTTTCTGGAAGTTTCTCTTCAGGTATGTGCTCTGAATATGCAGTTTGACCCAATGTTAATGCACAAGATATTTGGATATTCAATCAAAGCCAAATATGGCATCATAGAACTTCCAGGTTACATAAATACATCTGAAATTTTATTTTAAAAATGTAATGAACTTTGCAATTTTGACTTAAGAGCTTCAGTGATGTCTCAGCACCGTTAACTGGCTCACATTTGTGATCTGAACAGAAGCTCTTTTTCAACTAAAATCAGTGGTGGAATGTTGTGTGTTTTGTCAGTTTTATCTGCAGAAGATGCTACTGCCTGGAGGAGATTGAGGAGAGGCTCTTTATGGTAAGTTATCACGTAAGAAATGCCTGTACCATGTTTTTAAGCTTTCCTTTTTCTAAACCAATGGTGCTTGGGGTGATTTTGCACTGTTGCCCCAACCCCCTTCTCAGGGGACCATTTGGCGCTATCTGGAGATATTTTTGGTTGTCACACTATGGGTGTGTGCAGAGTTGCTACTGGCATCTAATGGGTGGAGGCCAGGGATGTTGCTGGTAAACATCCTGCAACCGAACAAGACACTCAGCCTCTAACAACAAACAATTATCAAATCTAAAATGTCAAGAGTGCCAAGGTTGAGAAATCTCACTCTAAACATAAATAATCTGCTAAAGCCAAGTTTCTCCCTTCATCACAGCCTGGATGTCAACACTTGGTTGAAGGAACTGAAGCAACCCCTGAACCTGAAGATTGGGCAGTGTTTGAAGAGGTTTTCGAAATCTTTCAGTATCAGACCTCATATAGTTACCTTCCCTTGGTCGTCTTTTATTTCCAATATTTTTTGCATGCATTTGGGGAAATAGTTGTACTTGAATGTTGCTCTAAAAATGTAGCAATGGAGAAATGTAGTTGGATTTTAAGAGAACACTACCCTCTCCAAATTCCTAAAGCTGGTTCAAGAATGAAATACGTTCACTTTCAAAGCCCATCAGGCGCTTCACTTCTTCAGTGCATTCTAATAAATTAACTGTGTTCTCGGCAAGCTGCCTTTGGTTGTTAGTGTGTCAGGCCAAATTGGTATAGTTTTCTCCTGGTACAATTTTAAAGTTTTTTTGTTGTTCAAGCCGCCTTTGAATATGTAATAGCTGCTTGTTCCAGTTTGTTGAAACATTCGTCAAATTATACGATAAGGCAGTTCCAAAATCTCTTCTATGTCATATAGTTTATCTTTGGACGAAAAAGGATGATGAAAGGACCCACTTGCTGTGATTACAGTCAACAATTCTGTGCCATAATTGCTTTCTCAGCACACAAGTGAAGAGTGTGAACAAACCATTGGATATTTGTGAGTCCTAAATCACTCATAGTCTTCACCATGTTTGTTCCATTGTCACAGACAAATGCAGGACACTTTTCCTGATGGACTTTTCATTTTATAAATATTTCTTCAATTAGATTCACTCTGCTGGGAAGAGCTAGAGCCTCTTGGCAACAAAATAAAGATGAAGCACACTTGACTTCATCATTAATCCACCATGCTGTCAAACCACTGTAGAAAATACAAAAGAAGCACATTTAATAATACCATTAAGCTTTGTGCATATGGCAGAAGATAATTCAGGAAGAAAGCTTTTCAAGAACATGTTTTCTGGAAGGAATTTTGTACCTCATCACTTGAATAAATCACAAAAGTCCTTTGTCTTTATCTACTGAAAACAGTTTTCAGTAGAGCAACATTTTGACAAGCTTTTTGTTTGAAATTTTGGTTTCCATAGAACCCAAATCAAGAGGAAGTGTCTTTTCAAGGAATTCATGGAAAGTCTGTTGTTTTGAAGTTTGATTCGTGAAAATTATGCTTTGGATGCCTCATTTATCTCTACCACTTTCTTTTTTTCTTCATTCACCTTATAATCTTTATTACATCTGGACCAATGATTATTTATCAGGCAGGTTGCATGTGATTTGGGTTTCTTTACCTCCTTATGAAATTTTGAGGTGACCAAGATGACATTCTGCCTTAAATTGATCCTTTTAGATAAGAATTCTGAAATAGGATCTGTCCTCGAAAGTCTAATAGCCTACATGGAATTAAATAACCAAGAATTAATTATAGAGGAGCAGATGTGGCTCAAGTGGTTGAGAGCCTGCTTCCCATATGGGAAGTCTGGGGTTTGGTTCCTGGTGCCTCCTAAACAACAACAACAAAAAACAAACAATAAGCAAAACAAACAAACTAAAAACAAACACACGAGAGCTGCTGTGTCTCAGTGATTGAGTGCCAGCTTTCCACATACGAGGTCCTGGGTTCAATCCCCAGCCCCTGGTACCTCAAAAAATAAAAAAATAAAAATAAAATAAAATAAAGAATTATAGTTCTAAAAGTTTGGTTTGTTTAATTTTGTCAATTCTCCCATATCAAATAATTCTCTTGATATTAGAATTATAGTATAATCTAATTGTTTTTACTTTCCCTTATATTATTGAAATTTTAAGAAATGTTTATTGGCCCTAAAAGGAAACCATTTGCTTCCTAAAGTTGCTTAACTAACATACTCTCTTAATATTTGTATTAACTGTTGGCCTATTTCCCTAATAATTATTGGAAAGTCATTAATAATTGTTTTTTCATGTGAAATTAATGGTTTTCATAATCCTATATTATTTATTCCAGCATTTTACACTGGAATTGTTCATTATTCACTTATATGTCAATTGACTGATAGAATTTCAACACAAAAACACATAAGGAAAAAAATTATTAAAAATAAATAAATAAATGCATGAAATATAATTACAAAGAAAATCAGTTACATATATTGAAATATAATTACTAAAATAAAAAATATATGATATAATACTAAAAAAAACAAAACAAAACAAAACACATAGGGAGATTTTGTTCCATGTTATATCCGGAATGCTTACCTAGACCCAAATGTAAATAACTGGTTATTAATAATAAATTTAAATTACATGCCTTGTCTTGTTCATATTACTGTTACTGCCATACTGATTAGATATGATGGGACCCTATGGGTTCTCACAATTATTGATCACACCCAAGTTTGGGGATATGAGGAGTCAGCATTTAGTAATTTGACATTCCAAAAGCTGAAGCTAAAGTTGAATAGCAGATCTTGGCAAAAATCCAAGATTGAGCCCAAATGGAGCATTCCTACTCTGGGAGGACACAAGCCTTCTAACCTCTGAAACTGTGAATCAATACATTCTCATTGTTCACATCGACCCATTGTATTGTATTTGTTTTAGCAGCCAGGAAATTAAAACACAAAGGTTGGCAAACTTTTCCTGTAAAGAGCCAGATAATAAATTTTTTTTTCTTTTTTTAAAATTTTTTTATTGTGGGTAAAAATCAAAATTTTCACAATAGATACCAACATTTGCAAAATGATATATAAATATATATGCATATATGTGCATTTGCTTACAAAAATGTTATTTATGTATATATATAAATATATTTTAAGAGGTGCTTAGATACCTAAAATATTACACGGAACCCACTGGGATTCCCATGTTGCCCACCTCCCACACCTCCCACCACATCCCACACAAACATCTCCCACAAGTGTGGCCCACCAACCTCAATGGACTTACACATCCTGGGGCCTTGCCACCAACCATAGACCACAGTTCACACCATAGACCACACTCTCTCCCACACAGTTCTGAGTGGTGTGTGCTGATTTAAAATGGCCTACATCCGTTGCCACAACGACACTCAGGACAACCTCCAAATCCCGAAAAAGCCCCTATATTTCAACTGCACATCCCCTCCCTGCCCCGAAAGTGTCAAGTGGCCACTGGCTCCACCTCACTGTTATAATTTCTTGCATTGCTAGAATCACCATATGTGAACAAGAGAATACCATCAAGTCCACTCTAGTCCATAGTTCTTCCCCCAATCCTGAGGGGACTGGGATGGTGATGTCCACTCCACCTCCAAGTGAGAGAGGCCGTATATCCCATGGATATGGTGGGTGGGATGATCCTAACTGCAGATGCAGGCCCTCTCCATTCCCTGGGATGGCCGTTGCCCATCGTTGTCTCCTCGCCAGGTGACTTGGATGAGTCCATTGAGCTGTAGGGTAGGAGTTGCAGCTCCACCAAGATTCCATGCACACCTGGCACATAGGTAGGCCAGAGGCTCCAGTCTCTGGAAGTACACCTAAGAACTTCAGCATCACATATAGGTTTGAATAGAAGGGACTGATGAACCATGTGCAGGGAGGACTTATTTGAGTCCAGTTCTGTCACTCTGAGGAGCACAGATTCCAAAATAGAGTCCACTGATAAGGCATCAGTCTCTGGGTCTATCCCCACTTATATAGGACCTGGGTGTCTCCAGAGCTCTCAGGAGCCCCTCTGTGTGGGGTGATAGGCACTTAGATGTTCTATGAGCTCCTACTGAGGTGTGCGTAAGAGTTACCTCTGGGATGACCTCCCGACTCTCTTTGAAGTCTCTTAGCCACTTGAACTCATTTGTCTTTACCTTTTCCCCCTTTAATTCAAGGTCTTTTTCCAGTTGTGTTGCCAGCTGGCACTTGGTATTAATCCCTTGTTGCCAGGGAGGCTCATCCCCGGGAGTCATGTCCCACGCTGGGGGGAGAGATAATAAATATTTTAGGCTTTGTGGGCCAAGGAGTGTCTGTAGCAACTATTCAACTCTACCACTATAGTACAAAACTAGCCGTAGACAATATGAAAATGAATTGGAATGTATTCCAATAAAACTTGATTTACAAAAACTGGTGAGGGGCCAGCCCATGGGCCATAGTTTGCCTACTCCTGGTATACAGGAAATCTTAATATCATAAACATATAAAACTTCCTAAATTAATATCTAATTTAATGCATTCCAATCAGAATTTAGGATAATGTTTTCATAACTACAAAAAATTTAAATATTTTTTCATAGCAAAAGGCAACATAAAAATATTGATGGAGAGATGATGGGGCTAAAAAAAATGTTTGAAACACATATGATAAAGTATTAACATCTCTAACATATGAGAATCTATTGCAAATTGGTTAGTAAAAGTAGAAAAATGAGCAGCTTACCGAAGTTGAAATGAAAATGAACATCAAACATGTGAAAATATGCCCAATATCACCAGTAGTGTGGGGGGATGTTAATTATAACAATAAAGAGATACAGTAGTTTGACAAGCAGCTTCGCAAAATATAAAAATATTGATAATATTCAGTACTTAGTAAAGGTGTGGGAAGACTACTCTCTCAACCTATGCTGATGAGAGTATGAACTGGTATACATTTTGGGAAAATAATCTCATAGTACCTATTAAAATGAAAAATGAAAATTTAAAATAATAAATTATCTAAAAATTAAGGCAAAGAAAAACACTTCATATTAATTCCTGTGAGCTATGGTCAAAACTGTACTCTGAGGACAATTTATAACCTTAAAATAATGTTATTTTTAAAAAGAATGTAGTAGTCCTTTTCTACTTTATACCACGGTTGAGATTGTTTTTCTCTTTGTGACATCAGGGAGGATGGCTCCTTCCTGGCTTTGTCAAAGTGGGGCTTCCCTCTCAGATATGGGAACACTCCTTTGAAGTTTTCTTTTACATATCTCATATTCCTTCTGGGGCTTACTTTATTTTGCAGCAGCTTGCTCTATTTTTTTAAAGATTTATTTATTTATTTATTTATCTATCTATCTATTTATTTCTCCACCCCCTCCCTCATTGTTTGCACTTGCTGTGTGCTCATCTTCTTTTTTTTTTTTTTTAGGAGGCACTGGAACCGAACTAGGGACCTCCAATGTGGGAAGGGGGCACCCAATCACCCGAGCCACCTCCACTCCCTGCCCTGTTTTGTCTCTCATTGTGCTTTTCCTCCTGCATCTCTCCATTGCACCATCCTGCTGCGCCAGCCCTCTGTGCCAGTCCGCCACCCTGCTTGTCCTCCCCAGGAGGCACCAGGAACTGAACCCGGGACCTCCCATGCAGTAGGCTGGAGCCCAATCACTTGATAAGTAGCTTTGTGTGTGATGTTGGTTCATGCATATGTTGTCCATTTATTTTTTTATTTTTTTATTATTTTTTATTTTTACTGGGAGGTCCCGGGGATCGAACCCAGGTCCCTCCATATGGGAGACAGATGCCCAACCATTTGAGCCACATCTGCCCCCGCTGTTGTCCATTTAGAGCTTGTGCCTCTCTATTAGGATGTATCCAAGGGTTGATGCTCAGTTGTGAGCAATCACTTCTGATCTCAAGAATAGCAGTCATATACATGAAAACTCTAGAAATATTGTGGCACATTAGGACATCTTACAGAACCAGAGGTCCTATAAAATTCTAAGCTAAGGGTACTCAAAGTACCAGAGGTGAGGAGGGAGTCAAGGGTGGATAAAATGACTTCTAAAGCCCTTTGCACCAATAGCCATGCAACTTCAAGGCACAGTTTATTATCGTAAAGTATAGTTTGTATCCTTCCAAATCAGGAAACTTCCAAATCAGGATGGTGACAGCCCCTCTGTGAAGCTAGCCTAGAAGCTGCAAAAAATAAAAGTGATGATTTTGTGTTATGTCTTACACTCTCTTCAAAGATAAACACATCTGTTGGTTGCTTAGCCTACCCGTATATCCACAGCCTAAAGGCACCTATGTCTACTGCTAAGTAACCTCCCACAACCTACTAAATATATTACAGGGCCCAAATCACATAGAATCCCAGTGTGAATTGGATAGAACTGAGTGAGAAATAAGAACAGGTATTTCTCCCTCTGGCTCTGTCTCTGAAAATGTCACTGGGCACAAAATGAGGGATGGTGGGAAAAGGTTAGAGGCACAAGTCTTGGAAGTCTTACAAGGACACACAAATCACACCCAACTGCTTATCTGGACTTCTTGAATAAGAAAGGCATTCCCTTATGTGTCCCCATGTCCCTAAACCATCACCTTGGTGCTGTGCTTCCTCCCCAGAATTTGGATGAGGAAATTGTATAGGCTCTTTCAATCTCATTTCTCATGACAATTTATTACAAAACCCCTTAACATGAAAAGTTAGGGGCTCAGTTCTGTTCCAACTGAGAATTGGGCAACGTTTTGCTCCAACTGGCAGGTGGTTCACCCATTTTTCCTGTCTTTTCTATCTCTCCCTAAAATGCTGTCCAATTTCCCAGGCCCCTCCCTGGCAAGGACCCGCCCTTCAGAATGCTCGTTCAGCAGGATTGCAGGAGTATATCGCTAACACACAATACCATTTTCTTTCTTTCTTTCTTTCTTTCTTTCTTTCTTTCTTTCTTTCTTT
>JAKSZT010005416.1:2962331-2989732 GCA_026826555.1 Tolypeutes matacus | reverse complement strand
TCTTTCTTTCTTTCTTTCTTTCTTCTTTCTTTCTTTCTTTCTTTCTTAATCTGAGTTTTGGGGGAGAGTTTTCATCTTTGGAGTTTTCATCATGAAGCGTCAAAAAGCGACCTTCATTTGTATTTCAGACGACACAGGGCTGTGGTCTCAATCGTCCCTTGGAGTCCCTGGTGCTGCCCCCTTTCTCCTTGGAGGTGATCTAAGGCAGGCCCTGGGTGGTGTGGTTGTTTTAGATTCCATTCGAAATCTAAAACATGTAAACACACTGACAGCAATCGGCCGAGGGATGTGAGAAACTTGCAAATTAACAACAAATGTGGGCAGGGAAAGGCCAGAACAAATGTACTGATGTTTTTCACAACCACGGAGGGGTTTAATCCACTGGTCTCCAAACCATATGGCATACTAAACACTAGCTGGGTAAGACGCTGGGAGATACTTGGCAGCAAACCATGGAAACATAAACGCAAGGCTTTTTGTTTCCTTGTGTGTGCTTTTTTTCCCTTTAAATATTTACTTTTTGTGTTTTGCCAGGACGCAGTTTTCCATCCCATATGCAGAACAGGCTGCTTTTGCAAATGGTGCGGGGGGGTAGGAAGGGGATGGCTAGGCTCAGGGGGGACCTGTAATAGGATATCGATTCTTTCATGTCCAGGGCAATGGCGAGCAAAAGCTGCTACAAACTTGGAGTCTAGCTTTGGTGGCTCCTGGAACACCAGTAGGTGGTCTTAATCCCTGTTTTCATTCTTCCACAGGTGCACCCCTCTGCAAGAGCCCACACTGATGCAATTAAATGCGCACCCAAAGGGAGAAGGCTGGCTGACTGGCGGAAAATGCTCACCCTTATTTCTGCCAGCCAGAGGTAGGTGGTCTTTCCCTGCCAGGCCTGAGGTTGTGGGTGGGCAGTTGAACGTGCAAGGGAGCCCACTGGCAGAGACCCCAGTCTCTGGCTTGGAGGTTGCTGATGGGGCAATTTTCCACCCCACGGGAGGAGTAAGCCAGGCAAGAAGGGTGGCTAAGGGGGCGAGTGGGTGGGCAAAGGGAGAGCAGCTGAAAGAAAGAGTGGGGGGTGGGGGTGGGGAATATAAGGGGTGGCAAATTCCCAAATGAAATAGAAATGTACTATATAAAAACAAATAAATCAGTCCTGGGCTGTGAGCCATGTTTGAACCAAAATAATGTAAGCAATCAAATGCTTGCTGTCTCTGAGTCACTCAGGCTTCCAAGCACATTACTTAACAGAAAATGGAAGGGTTTGCAATAAAGAAGTGTGGTAGTTGCACAATGCTGGCCATGTGGAGAGAAGGCGGGCTGGAGCTGGCAAATACAGATGTCCTCAACTAAAAATACATACCCCTGGCATTTTTTCATTGGTTATGAGGGATGTGGGCTGGAAGAAACATCCTGACATTCACAGGACATCTCAGAGGAATTCCATTTGTTCCACATGCAACTGGAGAAGAAGTGCATTGGGGGAAGCGCCATGATAAATAGTGAAACGGATAGGAAAGCTGGAGGAGGCAGTAGTTCCTCTACCTGCACACAGAGCAACCCTGTGGAAATGGCTAATTCCAGCGAGAGAGACTAGTTTACACTTGCAAAGAGCTTTTTAGTTTATAACATCTCGCTCATCGTCGCCCAGAGACACAGGTAAAACAGTCCCTAATTTCTAGTGCAGTGCTCCCGGAAACTTCGTATGCATAAGAATCAGGCAGAGTCATGGACCTCTCTCCCAGAGTTTCTGATTCAGAAGGTCAGGGGGAGAACCTGAGAATTTGCATATCTAACAAGCTCCCAGGTGATGCTGAATGCTGCTGATCCACGGACCACAACTTGAAGTGCTCTGTTCTGGATAAACTTAGGTGCCAGCTGACAAGTGAAAGAGCCTTATTCAACCTCGGTGTCTGGAATTCTAAGTCCAGATTTTCCACTAATACCATGATGCCTTTTACACTTCGTGTGCTGTTCCTTCCAGTCATGGTGCCTACTTCGACTGAGCCTGGACTTGCCCTCAGAATCCTTCCTGACACAGTCCACTTGGCAGTCAGCCAGAGCTGACATGCAGATAAAACCTGTTTGTCATCTGTGATTTGGCGGAGAAGGCACTGTTCTAAAAGGCAGAGAATCTGGATTTCGTTTTGACTGGGACATCACTTGGTGTGGGGACTCAGGATAAGGTTGTTTGTGTTTTTGTTTGTTTTTTAAAATAATAAACTGATTCTTAGAAGCAGTTTTAGGTTTATAGAAAAATTGCACAGAAAATACAGAGTACCCCCTCCACACACATATGCATAGTTTCCTCTATTATGAAAATCTTACATTAGGTGGTACATTTGTTACAACTGATAACCAATATTGATACATTATTATTAAATAAGTTTACATTAGGATTCACTCTTGGCATTGTATAGTTCTATGGGTTTTGACAAAAGCATAATTTCATGTGTCTACCATGGCATTATCACAGAGAATAGTTTCACTGCTATAAAAATGTTCTGAGCTCCACCTGTTCAATCCATCCCACCCTCACCTCCACCAAACCAGTAGAAGCCAGTGATCTTTTTACTGTCTCTATAGTTTCACCTTTTCCACAAGGTCATATAGTTGAAATCCTCCATTATGTAGCCTTTGCAGACTGACTTCTTTCACTTAGCAATATGCAGTTAAGTTTCCTCCATGTTTTCCTGTGACTTGCTAATTTATTTCTTTTTATTGCAGAATAATATTCCATTGCATGGATATTTGTATAAACAGTTTATCCATTCACCTATGGAAGGGCATCTTGGTTGCTTTCTAATTTGGCAGACTTTTTTTTTTTTTTGCCGGGAGGTCCCGGGGATCGAATCCCAGTCCCTCCATATGGTAGACAGACTCCAAACCTTTTGAGCCACATCCGTTTCCCCAATTTGGGGTGATTATGAATAAAGCTGCTATAAACTTTGGTGTGCAGGTCTGGATGAGGTTTTTTTTTTTTTTTTTAAGGAGGTACTGGGGATTGAACCCGGGACCTCATACCTGGGAAGCAGATGCTCAAACCACTGAGCTATACCCACTCGCCCGGGATGAGATTTTTAACCTCACTGGACTTCAGTACCCTCACCTGTCAAATGAGAGGGCTGGATTGGGTCAGTAGTTCCCAGTCTGGATGATTCTAAGTACGTATGGATAATTTGTTAAAAAAAAAAAATCCCACAGCCTCCTGGGTCCTTCCTTCAGAGATTCTGATTCAGTCCACCTGGTATGGGATCCAGGGATTCCTATTTTTAGCAGACAGCCACATGATTCCTAGTCTCAGTCAGGCTTGAGAAGCCCTAGGTGAATAGACCACTGAGTCACCCGGTTGATGGGCAGTGATCAACCTGCTCCCAATAGCCATTCGTCCCCATCTGTGCATATGCCCTGATGCCCATCTCACTTTTTAACTTCTTGCACTGGACCAGGGGCCTGGCTAGTCCATGAATCTGTAATCCCAGCTGCCCTGCTAGGCACACAGTAGGCATATAACCAATGTTTATTGAGGGCCTCAGCTAGGACCTCTTCTAACTTCAAAAGTCTTTAAAATGTGTAAATCATCTTTGAAGAGCTCTCAAAGGGGTTATCTGACATTATTTAGGGAAACAGCAGTAACCGATGCCTTTGTTTTTACTGTCCAGGAGGCTTAAACAACTGCAGAGCACATTTACATTTCCCTGTAGCATTTAGCTCCCCGAGAACAGAGGAAAGCAAAAACAATGAGCTGTGACTAGAAAATGAATATCAACAAGCACAAAGAACAGGCTCTGCTCCTTTTAGCCCTCTGGCCAGCTGCTCCTTTCATTCCCTGCTGACTACCAGGCCAATGGTAAATGCAATGGAAACCAATAACTGAGGCTTCTTTAGGACAAAATAATCCAAAGGAAAAGGGACTCTTCTCTACAGTCCTTTATTCACATCAGAATAATAGAGTGAGGGAAAGGAAGAGAATGTGGAAAGATCTTTCTCTATTAAAATTGGGGCTAAGAGGAAGAAGAGAGTGGTACAAAGTCGTTGAACTGATACATAGCAAATTAACAGCCATTCCTGAAAAATCACAATTAGGTAGCACTACATACCTATTAGAACAGCTAAAATAAAAAAGGAGTGACAATGCCAAACACTGGTGGTGAGAGAGAGAATCTGGATCTCTCAGGCATTGCTGGTAGGAATGTACAATAGTATAACCATTCTGGAAAGTTGTTTAGCAGTTTCTTATAAAACTGAACATACCATATTACCAAGCAATTGAACTCCTGGACATGTATCCCAGAGAAATAAAAATTTATGTCCACATGAAAACATGTATAGGGCCATTCATATTAGCTTTATTGGAATAGCCAAAAATTGCAAACAACAAAATGCCCTCTGGCAGTTGAACCTTATATAAACTGTGGAATATTTATATCATGGAATACTACTCAGCAATAAAAAGGAGAGAACTGCAAACAAATACAATAGTTTGGATGTATCTGAAGAGAATTATGTTGAGTGAACAAAAGACTATCTATCTCCAAAGACCTCATACTATATGATTCCATTCATTGAACATTTTCAAAAGGAACAAAATCATATTGCTGGAGAATAGATTAGTGGATACCAGAGGTGAGGAGGGGCAATGGGCATGTGTCTGGAGGGGTAAGTAGGTGACATGAGGTACTTTTGTGGTGATGGGACTGATCTGTATTTTATTGCAGTGGTGGTTACACAAATTTACACGTGTGATCAAAGTTCATAGAATATACACACACACAAGTGCATGTAAAACTGATAAATTCAGAATTACTTCTGTGGATTGTACCAAGGTTAATTTCCTGGTTTTGATACTGTTTAGCTAGGCAAGATGCTCCCAGTGGGAGAAGCTGGGTGAAGGGTACACGGGATTTCTGTACTATTTTTGCAACCACCTGTGAATCTATAATTATTTCAAAATAAAAAGTATATTTGGGGTAATTGGAAAGTTATAGTAATGGATGATGGTGAGGATAGCTCAATTGTGTGAATGTGATTAATCCCACTGAACAGTATGCTTGGGAGTGGTTGAGATGGGAATATTTATGTTGTATATATGTTTCCACAATTAAAAAAAAAAAAAAAAAAGAGAGCAACTAAAGAGACAATGATAATTAAACACAATATGTAATCCTGGACAGGATCTAATAATGGATGAGAAAATGCTCAAATGACATTATTGAATGTTATTAGTGGTACACATGAAAAATTGGAATATAGACTGTAAGCTTTATATCAGTGTTAAATTTCTTGAACTTGATAACCACATTTAAGGTGATTCCATAAGTAAACATCCTTGTTCTTAGGAAATTTACATGGAAATATTAAGTGTTCAAGGAACATGATATACACAGCTACTCTCAAATGTCCAGAAAATAGGTAAGGAGACAGACGGATGGATGGATGGATAGATGGATTGACAGATGGATTGATTTATAGAATGATACAGCAAATGTGGCAAAATGTTAAAATTGGTATCTAGGTATCTGGATGAATGGAGGGATGTTGGAGTTCTCTGTATGGGATTTGTATTATATTTGCAACTATCCTGTGAGTTTGAAATTATTTCAAAATAAAACATTTAAAGAAAACAATAAAAAGTAAAACTAGAAGTTACTGAAGAGAAAAGTAAATAACTGAAATAAATGCATGTACTCACCCTGGGCATTCATTGTAATTACTGAGAAAAAGCAATTTCTTTCTCTTTTGGAGTGGAGTGCACCATCTTGGTTTCTTCAACATAAACTTTCATTTTGGCATTTGAAACCCTGCGTATTTCAACTTAAAGTCACCATTCCTGTCCTATTTTCCTCTATTCCCCCAAAGAACTCAGTCTGACAAGACTACTTGTGATGTTCTGAATGCTTTTAATTCTTTCCTGACTCTTCAGCTCATATCGCTCATATAGTTTGTCCTCTTTAGAATGACCTCGATTCTCTCTTTTTCTTCTCCATCTGTCAAAATACTACCCATTGTCAAGACCTAACTCAAATTCTACCATCACCATGATAAGTTCATTCAGTGATTTCTCTCCCTCTTCTACTCACATGCTATACTTCTTGTCCAGGCCCATTTTTTGGCATCTGCATTTTAAAGTTAAGTTTACAAGTACAAGTTTCATACCCTTCCAATTTGAGTGTAAGCTCCTAAAGGCACAAATCAAATCTTTAATTTCTTTGCACCCACAAAATAGTGCTGTGATTTTCAGTGTGGGTACTTAGTAATATTTTGGAACTGAATGAAAAGATGTTTTCAGCCACCTTCCGTATACAATTCTGAAACATTAGAATTTTTTTTTTTTTAATGACAGAACTTAATGAATAAAGATCTAGTCAATGAAAGACTGAGACAGCTTAAAAATTTATTTTTATAAGAACTTCCTGAACTCTGAGAGGAGTGCATGAATTGCTGAAATGGGAGACTCATGCTTTATAAAATCATGGATTGCTAGATGTCCAGAGAACGTTAGGCATCATCTGTTACAATTCCCGTATTTCATGAACAGGAAACTAATAACCAGAAAATTGCAGGCATTGATCTAAGAATAGGCAGATGGGGCAGAGTTGAGGATAGAACCCATATCTTCTAAGTTCCTACTTTTTCATTTTACTTACCACAGCTGCCTGAAGGAAATATTTTATTTATGTGTGGGATATTTGGCACATAGAAATAATAAATGGGGAGTGGATGTGGCTCGAGAAGTTGAGCTCCTGCCTCCCACATAGGAGGTTCTGGGTTCAGTTCCCTGTGCCTCCTGAAGAAACAAACAAACAACAAATAAAACAAATAAAAGAAAAAACCCAACTCAGGGAAGCCAATGTGGCTCAGCGGTTGAGTGCTGGCTTCCCACATAGGAGGTCCCAGGTTCAATCCCCAGCCCAGTACCTCAAAAAAAATAAAAAATAAAATAATAATAATAATAAATGCCAGTAAATTTTCCACCTGTGGATGAAGCACATTAAGAATGATGTCGAATGTTCCAACTGTCAGGTCTTTAGTATAAACATTCTCTTGCTGTATGGGCAGTGATGTAGATGACTGTTTGCGATCATACTTAAGGAAATTTATCACTTCTTGCTCTCCAAAGCATCACCCTCCTTGACCTGCCTCTTATAAATCACAAGAACCGAACTGAAAGGCACAGGTACATTCAGAAATCAAATGTGCATTCTTGTCTCCATCTTCTCTGAGAAGAGATGTTGCAATCTATGTCCCCAACAGCTCTTCTCATCTTGATTGTCTGCTAAACAAAATTGCACTAACTTTTTTTTTTTTAACTGGGAGGTCCCAGGGATCAAACCCAGGTCCCTCCATATGGGAGATGGACACCCAACCATTTGAGCCACATCCATCCCCCTGCACTAACTCTTAACTGCCTGACCTGCATGTCAGCCTTCAGGTCCTTGATAACCTGCCTGGTTCACACATACCCCATCTCCCTTTCCACTCCTGCTATACACTTCACTTCAGGTGGTCTGCTACCCTTACCTTCCCACTCACACACCATGCTTATTCCTCCTTTCCTGCTGTTTCCCCCTCTGCTTCCTGCTTTCTGGAAAACTGTGTTCTCCAAATCCTGCCCAGAGTTCAAGTTTCCATGCAGGACTTGCCTCCCGTATGGACCATTTCCTCCCAGCTCCAGTGTGGATGAATTTTCTCCTTGTCCAAACTCCGGGAGTCAGAACTTGCATCTCACCTTGTGGTTTCCAGTGGCTCTGCATCACAGGCTCTTCTAGGGCAGCTTGTTGAAATCCAGAACTCTGGGCCCCACCTGCAGAGCTTCGGCTCTGTTAGGTCTGAGATGTGTCCAGGGCTCCATAGTTGGGCAAGCACCTCAGGTGATTCTGATGCAATTGGTCCATCAACCGGTACTTCAGACCCTGGATCTTTACCACAGGGTAAAATGTAATCATGTTTCTGGCTGATCTTATGCTGGCCTTTAATTGTTTAATCTCTACTATAGTCTTGGAGACTTAGAAAACCAGAAGAGTGATGGGATTTTATGTCTGTCATGTGAAGATTACTCTGGACTGAGTGAGGTGGGAGGGGGAGTGAGACTGGAAGCCAGGAGACCAGTTGGGAGATGGAAGCAGCAAGAGGTCCAGGCTAGAGCTGATGGTGGTGTAGAATGGATGGCTGGGGTGGAGAGGGTGAGAAGTACTCAGATTTGTTATATATTCTGGAGGCATGGAATAGATGTGGTGGGTGAGGGCAAAGGAACATTTTTCCAGCACTTTCTCTGCTTTTCCATATGCACATGTGGCTTAGCCTTATATCCCCTTAGTCAGAGCCTGACCAGCCTCCTTGTGTCCCAGCTTTGAATTCCCAGGGGAGAGAACTGATAGGTCTTCCTTGGCTCAGGCATCCTACTCTGCTTGAATTGCAGAGGAGCCATGCCCAACAAAATTGCTGCCTGTTTTAGTTTGCTAAAAGCTACTGGGAGCAATATGTCAGAAATGGGTGGCTTTGTTTATTTATTTATTTATTTATTTATTTATCCCCCCCCCCCCATTGTTTTTGCGCTCTCTGTCTGCTCTCTGTGTGTTCTCCTGTGTCTGCTTGTCTTCTCTTTAGGTGGCAGTAGGAACCGATCCTGGGACCTTCCAGAGTGGGAGAGAGGCACTTAATCTCTTGACCACCTCAGCTCCCTGGTCTGATGCATCTCTTGTTGTCTCTCCTCTGTGTGTCTTTTTGTTGTGTCATCTTGCTGTGCCAGCTTTCTGCGTGGGCCAGCACTCCGCTTGGGCCAGCATTCTGTGTGGGCCAGTTCTCCATGCAGTCCAGCTCACCTTCTATCAGGAGGCCCTGGGAATCGAACCCTGGACCTCCTATATGGTAGATGGGAGCCCAATCCCTTGAGACACATCTGTTTCCCTGTTGGCTTTTACAATGGGTTAAAGGTTAAATGGGTTATTAGGTTAAAAGCTTAAACCTAAGTTCTGAGGCTTTGAAAGTGTCCAAATAGGGAGATCCTTTCTTCCTGACCTGCAGATGTGGATGATCAGGCCCATGGCTGCATCCGCTGGTCTCTCCCCTCTCCTCCGGGCCTTGCTGCCTTTAGCTTTGGGCTGCTCTGTCTGTGGCTTTCCTCTCCCCTGGCTTCATAAACTTCTGGAGGCATCTCTCTATCTCTGTAGCTTTTTTCTGTGCCTGAAGCTTTTTATTCTCCATTTATAAAGGACTCTAGTAAGAGGATTAAGACCCACCCTAGGGAGTCCTGTATGGTATTCATGATTATTCTTTAAATTTTTGAAATTAAAAAAAAAAAAAAAACTTTAATGAGGAAAAAAACCCCAAAAACAAAATGTTAGAGGTCCCCCCTTACAAGGTTTGCAATGATTAACATGTCGTAAGGCCATGACTCAATTCTGACTTATTGAGCAAGCCACAGCCTACGTGTGTGGAGGCAGCCCATCTCCCCTCAAGAATGAACAAAGGAGCCATATCACAGTGGGAATGGAGCAGATAAGGACCTTCACCCCTTCCAGACCCAGGTGCCACCAACCCCTCCCACATCCTAAGAATACCTCACCTCCTAGCCCACTACCCCCTAGCCATACAAAGGAAGAATTCACTTTTACAGTACCTTATTAGCCCCAGGCTGTACTCGGTCTCTAACCCCCTCCCCACAGACTAAGGTTTCCCTGCCTGTTGATGTACTATACAAAGTCATATCCACCACCTTCCACGGGCAGCTGAAGTCTACTCTTAAGACCCCCTCTGCTGGGAGAGCTTCTTGATAAACTTCCTGTCTGCAATCATCAGTCTCCGTGTCCCAATGAGTGCTGCTTTTCTCCAACACAAAACCAAACAAAAACCCCAAAACAAACAAGGACCCACCCTGGGCCATGCCCTACTGAAGTGATCTAATCAAAAGAAAGGTCCCTTAACTGAATCTAATCAAAAGGTCCCATCTACAGTAAGCTTTATATGCACAGGAATGGATTAGCTCTAAGGACATGATCTTCTGGGGTCCACCTAGCTTCAAACTGTCGCACTGCTGGGGTCCACCCCTATTGGGGAAAGCTGTTTTCTGAAATGTGGGAGAGAGTCAAGGACTGGGTGTAAGTGTTTACTGCATTTATTTTTATACTTATGGAATGATCAAGGTGACTTGAATATAACTTTAGGTGTATCTGTATATCTAAGTAGATAAATATCTGTGCATTCATAGATAGATATTGAGCTTTTCTTCTTTAAAGCTTTGTGGGAAGTAGAAAGAGGAACCAGATACAGACCCTGCTTACATGTTTCTAACTAGCTATGATGCAAGGTAGGGGATGGCAAATGCCGTGAAAGCAGTGGGGGTGCCGTGCTATTCAGGGGGAGGCAGGTCCAGCTGGGCCCACCAAGACAGGCGCAGAGGAGAGAGATCATGCCAGAGAGACATATTTGGACTTGCAGGGAATAAAGGGAAAGAGGGCTTTTATTGCAAAATAAACAACATGCCAAAAGGCATAGAGGTGGGAAAATACACCTGTGTGTATGTGTTCACATTAGGGAAAAAATGTGAAAGACTACGAAATGGACCACAAAATGAATGGGTGGCTTCCCTGGGAAACTTAGCATTGTCAGGCTCACTCATCTGGGTGATCTGACTATGGGGTCTCTGCTCTTTTCATTGTCTCTGAACTCTTTTACAACTCTGTAAATTGTAGATAACTGATAACAATGCAAATGGATTTTGTCTGATGATTTCCCTCCCCCACTGTGGAAGAAGCCACTTTTGCATCTATTAAGCAACATCATTTCAGTACTCTTTGATGACCTATATATATGTCTGGGCTTTGGATTCTCTTTTGGACAGAGTCCCAACATCTTACTGGTTCTCTCATTAATAAGTTAAATAAAATCTTTGACACATGTTCATTTTATATTTGTGTGAGACGTGGTCTTACCTTTAAAAGAATTCTCTCACTCTTCTCTCTCTCTGTTAAGCCACACACATTAAGCCCCACTTGTATTAGACATTGTACCCTGAGAAAATGGCTCAGTTCAGTGAGAAAGATAGTTTGGGGCCAATGGAAAGGCCAAACCATGCAACTGGAACTTTATTAGATAATTCGCCTTTAAATTGCACCTGCAAAATGTTGGCATGGTCATTTTATAATTATTAATATCCTTCAAGACTCCTTTGAGCAAGAGTGAATATGTAACTTTACTCTTTGGTTTGCCTTCCTTCATGGGGCCTTTCATCTGGATATTTCAAGGTGCTGTACCAGGTAGAGTTTGGGTGAGCAAACTCTTTGGGCCTTCTGACTGCCAATCCAGGAACAAATGCTGCTGGCTGCTTGGAGTGTAGTCACAAACAAATCTCTCGACTCTTTCATGTGTAGGGAGCCAGGAGCCCTTAGGGCTGTGCCTTCCCTCCCTGCTGGAATGCTCACCACCTGGTCTGCATCTGGTCATGCAGCTGGAGACAGTTAGCATCCAGAATTCAGTGGCACACCTGCTGAGCCATGTACACCACCCAAGAACATCCATTTCTCCTGGCTCAGGGCCATTGTATTTAGGTTCTGGATCTTGTTTTAAAACCACCAGGCAGAGAGGGTCCGGGTACTTCCCACACCTATTGCCTTGAAACTTTCCCCCAGGGTCTGAGCTCCAGGGGTGACTGGCCCCAGCCATTCTGACCCCAAAGCAAAGCTGACTCAGGCTGACTTAGGCCACGTTCTGCTTTCTGAGGCCCAACCAAACCAAATAACCATCTCTTCTTCTTCCAAGTCTTCTTGCCTATGTGTTGGTAAGAGATCCCATGCCAAAGGAAATTGTAGGACTTTGTCTTGGCGTCCTACTTTGGGATGCCTCTAGCCTGCACCCCTGGAAGAGAATCACTTATTTCCTTCCCATCATTGAAAGCCTCCGTACACAAAGGTGCTTGTTCCAGTTGCTGGGACATCCTAGAGTAAAAGGTAGAGTGAGAGATGTTTTGACCTCCGTGCTCATGGTTTGGAGGCTTGGCTGAGTGTTGAGCACCCAGAGCTGCACATGGGGGTTGAATTGTGTCCCCACAAAAGATATTTTCAAGTCTTTCTTCCGGTTCTGTGGATGTGAACTTATTTGTAATAGAGCCTTTGTGGAAGTAATTAGTTAAGAAGAGGAAAGTTTGGACACAGAGATACACACACAGGGAGAAGACAGCCATGTGAAGGTGGAGGCCGAAAGTGGAGTGATGCTTCCACAAGCCACAGAATTCCTAGAGCCACTGAAGCTGGAAGAGGCAAGGAAAGATCTTCTCCCTTGAGCCTTCAGAAGGAGCCACGGCCTTGCTGACACCTTGATTTTGGACGTCTGGACTCCAGAACTGTGAGTGAACCAATTTCTGTTGTGTTAAGCTGCTCAGGTTGTGGTACTTTGCAGGCCTAGGAAGCTAAGACAGTCTCTTTCCATCCAACTTCCCCGTGTGTAGAAGGGGACTATTGATGTTGCAACCCATCTTCCAGGGCTCCTTGCGGGGATGTCTGCTGCTTTAGAAGGAGAGAATTCAACTTGCTCGGGACGTTTTTATTTCTTTTAACTTAGCCTCCTAAAACTCGGACAGAAGCTAACCCTCCAAATGTGCAAGGACAAAAGGGGACAAGGAGTCGTGCCTAAACCCTAAACGGCTGAAACAACAAACCATCTTCCTAAAGGGCAAAGGATGATTTCCTATGTTCGAAAGAATTTACAACCTCAGTTGCTTTCCTTTCTTTTTTTTTTTTTTTTGCAGCTTCCTCCTCCTCATGCAATAAAGGACACCCGTTTGTCCCGGAGCCCCTTCTTTCTTGATGAGAGTCCGTCTCTGGGAAAGGGATAGAGCTTCAAGGAACACATAAAATTAAGTAGTAAAAAACAAAACACAACACAAAATGCAATGCCACCTCCAGGTCACTTGTGACCAGCAAGACCTTTCTCCAGCTAAGTCCAACAGCGTTCCTAGAGGTTCCGGGCTCACCATGTGCACTGTAAAGGCAGTTCGTGAGTGATGTCAGACTAATTAGCCAGGCTAATGCTAATGTCTGGTTTCCTGTAGAGGGCTTTTGTGAAGTAATTGCCTGCTTTGGGGTCAAAATGCAGTAATTATAGGTCTTTTTTTTTTTTTTTTTTTAAACTAAATGAGATAAACAGCTTTTGAATTCTTCCAGCAAGTAAAGCCAATCACTGGAGACTTTTCTTTGTGCCCCAGAACTGCAGTGGGTATTTTGACAGGTGATTTCAATACCGCAGAGCTATTTGTTTATTCTGGGTTTGGGGCATAAACACAAACATCTTGGCTTACAACTCTACAAGCTAAAAGGTTATCAGACAGCTGTCAAAACCAAATGTGGGCATTGCATGGCAGAGGGTCTGCTTCAAATGTTAAAGCTGGAGAGTAAGATCATTAGATATTTTGAGCGATAGCAGGAACTCCGCTACAATTTTAAAAGTAGAATAGCAGAGTTATCTATGTGAACAAGTAAAAACAGCAGAATTTTCCTCGTAAACCAACTCCTTTACTTCCAGTCTTTTTTTTTTTTTTAATTTTTTAAACCAACAATAGGCTGGGAAGGCTAATAAAGTTTGGAAACATCGTATCCCTCTCTGGATGTAGGCAAGAGAGGCATGGAGATGGAGAATGGATTCATTCTAAGCGTGATGTGAGCACGTTTTTAAACCAGGATTGATTGAGGAGAGGGTGACTGGCCTTGCAGAGTATGAATAAGAGGCCCTGATGGAGCTAAGTGGAGCGATGTTTTATCAACGAAGTGAAAACCACTTGCAGTAGTATGTTGCCTTCTGGGACTTCCCGCAACCAGTAGCCTCAACACCACTGGGGAGTTTGTTTGAAAGGCAGACTCTTAGGCCCCATCTCAGAACTCCTGAGTCAAATTTCCATTTTCACCCATCCTCAGGTGATTTATACGCATTTTCTGATTTTGAGAAGTCCTGGTTTCAACTACCCAGTGAAAGTGTTTGCTGGGAGATAGGAATGGCTCTTTCTGTGCAAACACATCGAAAGGCAGCAGCGGGGGCACAAAATGGGGCATGAGTAAATACCAGGGTGATCTGCTGCATTTTAGTCTCTTCAGAAGAAAATTGCTTTGTTGATTATCATAACCCACGTTCTTACGGTTGAAACTGCAGTCGGTCGCATGTGGTAATTTCAGCGCATCCTTTCTCTCTCCCACTGCTCCACGTAGGAATCAGGTATAGGCTCATTCCATCCTAGTATCTATGGATGCAGCTTGACATTGTAGATCAATTAATAATTTAGCCTGTGGCTGGGATATGTCTCAACACTCCTCCCCAAACACGCAAAAACAACAAACCCACCCCCCACCCCCCCACACACAAAGCAAACAAAAAAACTCCAAACAACAAAACAATAACCAAAACCAAAAAGTATGAAATAATCATTTTTTAGGAAGACCATGCACATGGAAGTCTGGTAATTAAGGACTTTGGTCTCCCTTCTCAGCACCCCCTTAAAGAAGAGGAGGAACTGCCTGCTGGGGTGGGGTCGAGAAGGAGTTTGGGCATCTCGGACTATTTCTAAATCCCACAGTTCACTACTGCCCCATCATCACCAGGTGGGTGGGAGCTCAGCAGAGCTGGTCTGCATGATGCTCTAGGCATTTCCTACCGCACAGCTAGGGGTTTAAAGACAATGCCTTAAGACAGGCAACCCAACATGAGGCAGAGCATGGCTGTTTTTAACCACTTAAAAATGTTCGTTGGGGGTTGGATGTGGCTCAAATGGTTGGACATCTGTCTCCCATACGGAGGGACCCAGGTTCGATCCCCGGGACCTCCCGGTAAAAAAAAAAAAAAAAGGTTCATTGGGACAAATAGGCGCACTCACACATCATCAGTGGGAATACAAAATGGTGCAGCCTCTGTGGGAAACAGTTTGGCCATTTCTCAGAAAGTTAAGAATAGAATTGCCGTATGACCTGGCTATCCCACTTCTATCCCAAAGAATTGAAAGCAAGGACTCAAACAGATATTTGCACACTGATGTTCATAGCAGCATTTATTCACAATTGCCAAAAGGTGGAAGCAACCTAAGTGTCCATCAATGGAAGAAGGGAAAAACAAAATGTGGTATATCCATGCAATGGAATATTATTCTGTTATAGAAAGGAATGAAGTTCTGATGCATGCGACAACATGGATGAAACTTAAAGACTTCGTGTTGAATGAAACAAGCCAGACAGAAAAAGATAAATATTGTATGATCTCACTTATATGAAATACTTAGAATATGTACATTAATATATTCAGAAATTAGAATACAGGTACTGGGGACCAGGTGGTGGTGAGGAATGGGGAGTAAATGTTTAATTGGTACACAGTTTCTGTTTGGAAAGACAAAACAAGCAGGGTTTCTGTTTGGTGTGATGGAAAAGTTTTGGTAATGGATGGTGGTAATGGTAGCACAAAATTGTGAATGTAATTAACACCCCTGAATGGTGTCCGTGAAAGTGGCTAAAATGATTCATTTTAGGTTATATATATGTAATCAGAATAAAGAATTTTTAAAATCCACAGAAGAGTACAACACAAAGCATGAATCCTAATATAAACTATGGACTATAGTTAATACTATAATTATAATATTATTGTTTCATCAATTGTAACAAAGTTACCATACAAATGCAAAAGTTTAATAAGGAAAACTGGGTTTGTGTGTAGGTCAGGTGGGCATATGGAAACTGTGCTTTCTGCATAATTTTTCTGTAAACATACCACTGCTCTAATAAAAACATTTTAAAAAATGTTTATTGGGCCCAAGTCCCTATGTGGTATCGCTTGCCTCTGTACACTAAAAACAAGACCTCAACCAGCAGATGCAATCCCCATGGAAAAAGGAAGGACTTACACTACAGCATTTTCATTATTTTAATCTGCTTTTGAGAATTTGACAGCCAAAAGTGCTTCTAAAACATTTTGCAAACAAGTTACTAAAAATCATCCTTTATCAAGAAAATTCGACTTGATGATGCATATTCTATTCCTGAAATCAGAATCTCTTCTCCGAGCCATCCTATGGGTACTCTGTCTTAATTCTGCACGAAATACACACATCTTATCTACCCAAGACTCTCTGGTCAGCTATGCAAAGGACGCATCCTTAAATACTAGCTGCTGAGCACATGCATGCCACCATACTAAGCAGAATAAAGACTATTCTTCACTCAGCAAGTAATTAAGGTCTAGCTACTGGTCTAGGATGAATACATATTTCTAAAAGAATAACTTTGCATGCAATTTAGGATATCACAGCGTATTGAGCGGTTTGTGAATCGGGTAGCACCCTGTTCAGAAAGTAGAAGGGAGCTCCACCAAAAGAGTGGAAAGGGGAGTTGTATAGGGCAAATATGGAAGCAAGTGAGGAAATACTCTGATTGGCTGATGCTAAGTTTCCATTTTACATGGGTGGGGTGGGGGGGTGTCTTACAAAGCAGAGAGCATTGATTAGTATGTTATGGTTGTCCATTCTGATAAGCTGTCTCTACTGGACCGAAACTAGTTTATCACAGGTGTTGTTTATCTGCAACCTTGTAGGGTCCAATTTTCTCAGAAAGCCCTACAGTTCAATTATTATTATTATTATTTTTTTTAAGATTTTATTTATTTATTCATTTATCCCCCCCTTGCTGCTTGTGCTCGCTGGGTCAGCTAACCACGCCATGCAGGCGGGCTTGCCTTCACCAGGAGGCCCCGGGAACCGAACCCGGGGCCTCCCATATGGTAAACGGGAGCCCTACTGATTGAGCCACAGCCGCTTCCCACAATTATTTTTTGTCTTCTGGAAAATCCCTTCTCGAAAAGTGGTCCTTCCTGGCAGTACCCAATGTAAACGGCCATTTTATTTTACTTAATGGTATAATAACAATAGCAACTAACTTATAACAGGTGTCTGCCATGTATCAGGCAAAGTTTCAATTTTCATTTACTGTCTAATTTAATCCTCAAAATAACCCCATGAGATAGATTTTGTGGATTTTGAAGCCTACAAAGTCCAATGATTTTGCCCACGATCACACAGCTGGTAAGGAGTGGAGCTGAGATCCAAACCTAGGGAAATGACTCAAGAGCCAGCATTCTTAATCCCAATGCAATACCACAATACTAGTAAAACAGACCCTATCCTGCTCTTGTGGAGTTTACTCTTTCACAGGGAAGACAGACACTAAGCAATTCGTTGCCAATTCGGTAAGTTTTACTCAAGGTTGCTAAAGAAGCACAGAGGAGAGAATGAAGGCCTCCTGAATAAATCGAGTTTAGGTTGCACCTGAGAACTCCAGGCTTAGGGTTTTCAGGAGGGGCACTGGAGAGTGAAGCTGGAGGCAGGTTAGGATGAGCCTTGTGAGCCCTTGGCCATGATCTTGAATCTTATTTGAAGAGCAATGGGAAGCTGGGAAGCTGAGAGAGTGACTGAATCTGATTTTAAAACAAAACAAAACAGAACAACAACACAAAAAACAAAACCCCAGCAGGACTACGGTTTGGAGAATGGATGGCTTAGAGGTGGGGAGGGAGGCCACCAGCTAGAGGCTGTTACAGTCAGAGATGATGGTTTGGGCCAGAGTGTTGGCCCCGGGAATGGGTCCACTGAAGGGCTATTTAGAGCTGGGTCCAGTGGGACGTCATTTAACCTGGGGAGCAGAGGAAGGAGAGTGGACTCTCCAAAATCTAAATGGTGAATCATAGTGCTTTAGTATAGACTCACTGACTTGATAAAATATAACCAAGTACTACAGAGTGCTGTAGAGAGCCCCTCTCCCTATTTTACCACCCACGCCATGGGCCAGGCACCAGTCAAAATGGTTCACGTGCATTTTATTCTTTATCTTCATAATCCTGCAAGGCTAGCACTTTTATGAGTCCCATCTTACAGGTGAGGAACAAGAGGCTTAGCCCGGTTACGTGGATGGTCTAAGGCCGGAAGAAAAGTGTGGGAGTGGAGCAAAAGCCTGACTCCGTCTGATTCCGCAAACCACGATCCTCGTGTCTCTGTTTCCCTAACTTGCCTGATGATAAGACCTTTTGGATGCTTGTAAAACGCACCTCTTGCTGGGCCCCTGTCCTGGAGATATGCTGACCCAAGGAGTCCAGGCCCCGGAATCTGTGTTTTTTTTTTCAAACCTCCTCACCCACCACTTTGGGAAGCACTGACCTACAATGGCCAGGATTCGAAACAGAAGGCAGGAATCTGGGGAAAGTCATTTTTTTTTTTTTTTACTTTTCTCCTTGTGCCCTCTCCTTTCCCCTCCCTTCCTCTGCTTGTTATTCGCAGAATGTATCACTATCTAAAATTTTGTTGTGTTATGTATTGAATTCTTGTCGATCAGCACTTTGTAATGTAAGCCCCAAGAGAGCAGCTGCTTTGACTGGGTCACCGTGATGTCCCAGCCCCTGGAACATGCCAGCACTGGCTACGACCCACTCCCATGCCCCATCCCCTCTCCCAGGAAGGCTAGAGCTTCTCAGCAGCTCTTCAAAATCCCCCCTCCCTGCCTTTGCCTGCAGGCCCTTAAAACAAGATTCCAACTCCTTTCCAAGACCGACAGTGGTCTGGCCCCTGCCTCCTCCTCCTCCGCCCTCAGTCCCTGGGCTCCAGCTCTCGGATCTCTAGGCTGGTTTCCAGCCACACCAAGGGTTCTGAGCCACCCAAGCTCACAGGTGAGGAGACCAAGGCTGCCTTCCTGGAAAGGCCCATTCTGTCCCCAGCCACGATGTCAGGTGGCTGAGCCTACAGGCGACCCTCTCTGGTGACCACTGCTCTGTCCCCTTTCTTGCAGGGCTGTTCCAGAGAGACGCTGGCTCAGAAAAAGGCCGGGGCAGGACACTCACAGGGACCGTGTTCCCTGACCGGGAAGGCCAGGGGAAGGTGCCCCCGGCAGGAGGTCCAGGAGGGGCTGGCTGCTCAGCTCCTTGGTGGGGGGCAGCCAGGGTCTGGGCTGGCCACGGGGAAGAGGGGAGATTCCAGGGAGGTCCTCTGGCATGAGAACTCGGCCAGCAGCTCCCTGGGTGGGCCAGGCTGACACAGCCTCGCTGTGTCCTGCGGAGTTAAAAGGAAGCTTGCTGGGTGGAGGGAACTATGAAACTCAGGGCCTCGACCATGGTTTACACCACACATGGCGAAAGTACACAGACTATTAGCAATCAAGGGAAGGACCTCCCTGCGAGGGAAAATGACACAGGGGTTACTTCTCTGTAAACATCCCAAGAAAAAGCACCGGCTCCTTTTAAGGGCTTGTTTCCTTCCTTTGAGAAGTTGCAAATGCACCCATTGTCTCAGCATGAGAGTGAGGGAGGGGAGGCACACAGACACACTTACAAACCAACACAATCAACGAAGCTAGAGAAAACTCCAAATCCCGTTAGTTCCTGCTGGCGGTCTGTGCCCTGAAATGAATTTTGCTGACGCCAAGACCCTAATAGCACACTAACTAGAGAGTGGCTTTGCCTAGAGATAAACGCAGCCCTCGTGGAAGCAGTTTGTCTTTTAAGTTGCCCCAGGACCTTGGTTTGACAGTTTATTTTTAAGGGAACGAGGTGTGATGTTTGCTAATTTGTGGGAGCAAATTTAAATCACAAGGGTAATTTGTCAGGCCCTCCTGAGAAAAGGGATTTTTCATTTATTATGGGATTTTAAGAGCCTTGGACTTCTACCCAATGGGGTCTGTGAAGCCCAGAGTTTTCCAGGATAATTCAGTGGGAGCAGTTACAAGTTGTTCCTCTACCTGGGAAGCCCGGAAACAACCTGCTTTAGAAACATAGCTTTGTAGATTGTATTCATCCTGTTAGATGGGTGAGGGCCCGGAGGTCCCAAAGCAGCCTAAGCAGAAAAGGGAAAGTATGCGCTTCTGTACCTGGAAGTACTTGGATGGATTTAGGAACCCAAGTGATTACAGCGGAAGCTAATATGATTGAACCCTCAGCCTAGATCCCCTGACGTCCCTGAATTTAATTCTCACAACCCATGGTGACATCGGTTCTATCCTCATCCCATTTTATATTGGAGATGTCGAAGAACATGCCGATGTTGAATTCTACCTGAGTCCTGTGATCCTGCAAAGCTTAAAAAATCACTCCCACCCCCTTGTTTTATTTTAATTAGTTAATTAATTAATTTGGAGATCCCAGGGGTTGAACCCGGTACCTTGTACGTGGGAGGCAGGTGCTCAACCACTGAACTATACCCATTTCCCCACCACCACCCCCTTTTGTATTCTGGAAAAGGACTCACTGCAAATAACCCCCCTTCCCCATATGATTTAGATGAGACTCATGGATGTCCCCCCTTGTTTCCCTAAGACAAGGCCAGACACAGACCCTCCAAATCCCCATTCCTTGCCTCATCAATGATTAGCTGAACTGCTTGTCCCCATGGATCAATCAGAACAAAATGCTCACTAACCCAACTTTGGTGAAGGTTCTTTCCCTCCCCCAGACCACTGAACTTTGGCCCACCCTCAGCCTGAGCCAGCAAACAACCCCACCCGAACGGCCCGCTCAGGATAGGTGGCCTCAATGCAGAATAATCTGATCATGCCAATTTATAAATGAAAAACCCTTTCTGGTCTTACAGAACTAACTGCCTATTGCAATAGTTCCTGCCCCCACCCCATTGCAACAGTCTCTTTCTCTCTTACACTAATCCTTTCAAATAAAGTTTCTCCTTGCCAAGTCCAGATTGTTTTTTCCTTTGACAAACAAGACCCACCGCTATAAGCGGCAGAATCAGGTCATGAGCAGAGGCGGCTGCTCCCCTACATGCTCCCACAGTCTTGCCCCCAGCATTCTTTGGGCTGATTCTTTCTGTCCCTTGGCTCTGCCACCCTTGAGTTTGCCCCATGCTCTCCTGCTGGCCACAGGCTTCCACCCTCGGGCAGAGCAAATAGCAGGAGCCAGGCGGGACATATACATGTGTGACAAGGCCGTGTGCTGGACGCCGTGATAAATGGAGATTTCGTAACTCAGCCACAGCCCGCTCAGGGACGCAGTCCATTCTCATTAGATCCTCCGATTTACAAGAAAAGCCAGAAGTATAGATTTTTCATTGGGTAGGTTGAATGAGCCACTTCAGAAAAAAAATATATTCTTAATCCCATTCCTATGGGTGTAAACCCATTGTAAAAAGGATTGAAGGTGTTATTTTTAGTTAAGATGTGGCCAGCTGAATCGGGATGGGTCTTAATACTATCACTGGAGGCCTTGTAGAGAATGCCACAGGCAGGAGCCAGAAGCTGGAAGTCTATGGAAGCTGGAGGAGAAAGGATGGGTTATGGCCATGTGACAGGAAACCCAAGGAACCCAAGGATTGCTGGTCCACCAGAATGCCGCTGACCTTGGAGGAAGCAAGCTTTCTAGCTTCTGAAACCATGAGCCAATGAACTCCTGTGGCTTAAGCCAACCCATGGTATGGTATTTGTGTTGGCAGCTAGGAAACTAAGACATCATGCAACTTTCTGCATTTGAAAATGCTATGTAGGCTAATGAAATCCATCTTGGGGTCACCAGTGTTCCACTCCCCAGGGTAGGAGAGGCCCATGACAGCCCCGCCAAGACTTCCCGGCCTGTGGGTGGGGGGCCTCCAAAGGAAAAGTGATTGAGTAAACTCCAGGACTTCAGTAAAGCCACTTTTATCCATAGTGCTGTACACCAAATCATCAGATGAAAAAAGAATTCATTCAGAAGTTAAAGTCACTAATTTTTTTTTTTAATAGCTTTAAAGCCGTGATTAACATGCTGGACTAACATAAGCAGGAGAGACATTTCTCCAGTGTCCTTTAATGAATGTGGCTTGGTGGGAAATTAGGGGACCCTCTGGGGTTGACTTGGAAGTTTGGTTTCCATTTCCCATTCAAATTTCAGCCTGTCTGATGAAATAAACACAAAGGAACCAGATGTGGTCCTTTTGTAACATTTGCTAATTATATTGGTGACTGGGCCTGCAAAGCATTTTCACCTGGGGCGGGGTCTGGATGCTGCTTAGTCACTTGGTGGCCCTTTCTAACTTGGGTTCTAAGTACATAGCCTATCTAGAAGGAAAAAGGGTGTGTGTGTACATGCATGATTCATGGTAGACCTCCAACTTATAATTGAATAATTCTGCAGCCAAAATCTCTGGCCTGAATATTCTCTTACATTTCCTGGGGATTATATCTGGAGACAGGGCCTGCTTCATGTGCAGGGGCTCCCCTGTGTGATACCAGAAACTAAGTACCAGGAGGAGCCCCTTCTGCTCTTGATCCTGTCCCCCAGCCCTTGTCAAAGAGCCTACAATTGCCACTACTGCTCTTTCCTCCAGCTTAAGGCATTGTGCCTCTTTAAAGGGAAGGATGGTAAATTATTATGTATAACACTACCTGCTTTGTATTGTTGGCCCTGTTTCAGGTACTTTACATATCCCTTCCTCTTATAATGAATCTAATAATAGACATCATTAGCCGATTTTTCAGAGGAGAAAGCCAAGTCTCCAAGAGTTGAAGTTACTTTATAATCTATATATATAAACTATATCTATAATTTATAGATATATAATATCTATTATCTATATTAATATCTATCTCTATTGCCTTCTTTTTCTCTCAAAATATATAAATAGAAAATATATAAAATATAAAAATATAAAATATAGCTAATAAATTAATAAATGATGGAGGCAAGATGCCAGGAGTATCAGACAGGATCCTTTTGGCTACAACTAACAGAGAATCCCAACTTGAAATTACTTAGTAAGGAACTTTATTTCCTAACATAACCAGAAGTCCAGAGGTTGGATGGCTCTAGGATTTATTAATTTAACAGCTCAAATGATACCATCAGGAACCCAAGTTTTTTCTTCCTGTTCGCCTCTTTGGCAGAACAGCCTTGACTTCGTCCTCATTGTCCCAAGATGGCTGCATCCCATGCAGACACATTCACATCCTGAGCCAAGGAGGCAGTGAGATTTCCTCCTTTGGGTGCTTGCTCCCTCATTTTACTTTTGATTTTGAATGGTCTACAGTGCAGATTCTCTGAATGTCACATAAAGTTACAGCAGTAATACCCCTTTTCTTTCAATTCACATATAGGTTGCCTGCTTGAGAAGAGCTTACATTTTAGACAGGCTGTGTGTATCAATCAGGGTTTGTGAACCCCACTTTGGGGTTCTGCATGTTGATTAAGAGGTTGGATTTGGAAACCAGATGTCACCCCTTACTAGCTTTATGATGTTGGGAAAAATCACTTAACATGGGCCTCAGTTTCTTCATCTGTAAAATGTGGATCATGTTAGAACCTGCCTCTGAGGGTTGTTGTAAGGATTAACTAAGTTGATATATAGGAAATCCTCAAACAAGGGTCTGGCGTAATGTAAGAACTCAATAAATGATAGTTGTTAATGTGATTCTCCAAATTTCCTCTTCCTGGAGGGGACATTTGAGCTTGTGTTCCAAAGGAAAAGAGAAGGCTCTCTTTCACCTCCTATTCCGGGGAAGGACAACATGGGCCTAACCTGGGTGTAGGACCCTCTTAACTCAGGCTCAATTGTGTGACTGTGGCAGGGTGCAGCAGCAACTGATGTTTCAACCTAAACCTCCTGGGGGTCGGGGGAGGAATCAGTTCCCTAAAGAAAGTCAGAGAGAGCTGTTAACTGTAAGAAGGGGAGGTGTGCTCAGCAGATAATACTACAGATCACCCACTACCATTGGCTTTTTCTTTGTATCCAGAGGAGTTATGATTTTTTGATTGGATGTGTTGAGTACATTAGACATTATTGTTAGCAGCTGTGGTTGTAATAAATATTTGGGTCATAATATAATCCTTTATTCTCAGGTCCAGATTGCAATTACATTTCTAACAATTCTCTCCATATTTCATAGTATTTGTATTGCTAAACTCTTTATAATGAAAATTTGGGGGGCAGGTGATACCTTCAGGGGCAAATCCAACTTTAATAGATGTCAAAAAAAACTTTATAGTACTTCTCTGATTATCTATGCATTACACATGCGTAACAATTTATGCAAATCAGAAATAAAGCAGGTAACAGAAGTCTGTATCATTAGGGAAATGTCAGTAATGTGAATTGCTTGAAAATCACATGAAGAGGAATGGATGTGGCTCAAGCCACTGAGTGCCTGCTTCCCACATGTGAGGTCCTGGGTTCGGTTCCCAGTACCTTCTAGAAACAAAAATACGAACAAGTAAACAAATGAAAAAAACAAATCAGGAGAGCCAATGTGGCTCAGTGGTTGAGTACCAGCTTCCTACATACGAGATCCCAGGTTCAATGCCTGGCCCTCGACACCTCAAAAAATAAATAAATAAAAGAAAATCACATGAAGCAGTTTCATCAAAATGGCTGCCTCAGAATGTTCTGCTTCATTTCCCACAATGCCATGGGCTTCTGTCCAGCACTGCACTCACCACCGAGCTCTGCCTTCCCCACCGGACTGTAAGACCTTCAGGTGTAAGGACAGTGCTTTGTTCACTTTTGTATCTGAGCTCTGTCACTGTTCTGTGAACAAAGCTGACAATGTATATAAAAACCCATTTTCTAAAAAGTGGTGCAGTATATAACTTTTCTGGGGTCTAAAATTTGCTGTGTACTTTTAAAAATGCTAATAGTATTTCTTCTGTCAGAGTTTCAGACAACCAACCAACATTTTGAATTTAATTTTCATTTTTAATCCATCATGTACATTGTTTTAAAAGTTAAATAGTTATAATAAGCACAATAAACACCCCTCTGGATGAGGAATAGAGCTTTGAGCTGACACTGGGGAATGGGTGAGGCTTCCTCCCTGATACTTCAAAGGCCAGATCAGCTATGTCATATAAAAAAATGGCACTGACAATGTCTAAGCACAAACGGGGAGGGGGGGGAGGGAAGGCCAAAGAGCATTGCAAATTGACATAAGGAAGAATGCCAGTCATGACCAAACATCTACATGTAAAAATGGATCACCAAGAAATTGTGCTGTTACTGACTGAAGCACGGGAGTAAACACTAAATAAAACAAGAGGAGACTGAATCAGAATACTCTGCTATTCCAAGAGCAGCCCTGGAAAATTCTACAAGCAACATGTGCCTCACTCTCCTGCTTCCACTCTATGCTCTGGGCCCTCTGTAGGACCAAGACACTACCTGGCCTTCTCCAATGCTAGATTTGAGCAATTAGCTTTGAGATGGTTCAAATATCCCAGATGGACCCTCTAATTGCCCTGCCAAGGTCCTGGAGAAGTTTGTGCTCACACTGAGCATCAGTGGTGGGACTTTTCAATCAGGAGACTTACATCCTTCGGTACTGGGAAATTCTCTTGCATTATTTCTTTGATAATTTTCTTCATTCAAAGTCAAGAAAGTTTAGCAGTCAAATTTGATGGACCTCTAATTTTCTCATATTTTCTCTCTCATTTTCCAAATCACCTTTTCTATGTCCTACTTTTATTTTTATTTATCAGAGAAGTTGTGAGTCTACACAACAATCATGCATAACACATAGGAGTCCCATGCATCACCCCACTACTAACATCTTGTGTTGTTGTGGAACATTTGTTATAAATGATGAAAGAACATTATCAAAATATTATTGCTAACTATAGTCTATAGCTGACATTTGGTGTATTTTTCCCATAAATCATCCTATTATTAACACTATGAATTAGTTTTATGTATTCATTATAGTTCATGAGAGAACGTGCTCATATTTGTATTGTTTACCACTGTCCATCATCCACCACGGGGCTCACTGTGTTATATGGTCTCCTGGCTCCCTGCCTTGAACAATCCATCCAAAGTGTACCCTCAGTGGTTCCTAATTTCACTCCAGAGTTGTGCTGTCATCACCCCAGTCAATTTTAGAATGTTTTCATTGCTCCAAAAGGAAAGATCTCATGCACCCTTGTAGCAATTTGATAATATTTATGAATCCCCAAAAAAGAGATATTGATTATGTTTGTAAACTGGTCTGTTCCTCTGGGCATGATACCCTTTCATTGCATTATGGTCAAAGGTTGTTTTTTTTTTTTTACCGGGAGGTCCCGGGTATTGAACCCAGGTCCCTCCATATGGGAGACAGACGCCCAACCATTTGAGCCACATCCGAGCCCCATGGTCAAAGGTTTTATGTTTACTTGGTTAAACAAGATTAGGGCTTTGATTAGACCATGTCAGTAGGGCCTGACTCAGGGTTGAGTCCCTGCTCCCTTGGTGGGCTGATAGAAACACTCACTCAGGAAGACACACAGAAGAAGATACACAGAAGAGGAGAGAATTTTGTCATTTTGGTCCTGCCACGTGACAGAAAGGTGAAGGCTCAAACAGTTAAAGCCTTGGGAAGAGAGAAGACCCCCCCCCCAGGAAGAGAGGCGGACCCCAGGCCAACCTACAGCTGAGATTGGAAGAAGCTGGGCCCAAACAGCCTTAAGAGGAAGAAGCAAGGAGAGATCGCCCGCCATCTTGCTTCAACACGTGACAACTGACTTTGGTGAGAAGTTAACCTTGAGTTGGCTCTTTCAGGACTTGTAACTGTAAGTTTTTATGCCAAATAACTACCCTTTATAAAAGCCAACAGATTTCTTGTACTTTGCATCAGCACCTCTTTGGCTGACTAATACACCCTTTATACCCCCCTATTGTTAACCCTTAGTATTGATAGAGTATCTTCTTGCCATTACTGCAAAAATATTATAATATTACTGCTAACTGTAGTTCCTAAGTTACATTATTTGTATTTTTCCATGTGGCACCATATTCTTAACACCTTGTAATAGTGACACACATTTGTTCTAGTTCATAAAAGAACATTCTTGTATTTGTACAATTAACCACAATCCTCAACCATCACCAAGTTCACTACGTTATTCAGCCCGTAGATTGTCCTCTAGCTTTCTTCTTTCAATTGACATTTACATCCACAGACTATCCCTTTCAGCCACAATCACATTTCTAAATCAGCAGTTGTAGTTATACTCACTATAATGTGTTACCAGCAATTCTACCCACTTTCACACATTTACAAGTCAACCTTTTTAAAAATTCTACATACATCAAGCATCAGCTTCCCCTTCTCAACCTTCATTCTATCTCCTAGTAACCTATACTCTAGAGTTTAACTCCATGAATTTTCTTATCGAATTTAGTCCATATTAGTGAGACCACACAATGTTTGTCCTTTTGCATCTGCCTTATTTCTGTATGTCCTACATTTTAAATATTTTAAGTTTTATTTTCCAACTTTTCTAGTGAATTTTAAAAAATTCCTGTTAGATTTTTGTGTGTTACTCTTCATATAGCACCTTGATTTTGTTTTGTGGATGCAAAAAAGAATTTCAGATTTTTAAAAGATATCTTCTTTCCTACAGTCTCCTTTCCTTCCTTCCTTCCTTCCTTCCTTCCTTCCTTCCTTCCTTCCTTC